>OZ010739.1:29751420-29769087 GCA_963932295.1 Tipula lateralis | reverse complement strand
AGCCAATGCCAACCTCAGGATTTGAAATGCGTTTTCAGCGACATCTGCCCAAAATTTCGTATAAACCAACGACATTACCCACAGAAACCTAAGAATCTATACGAATTTGCTTTGGCGTTTCCGGTACAGGATACTTCAAAATAGCATTGACCGTTTCTTTGATTGCTTGTAATGTGATTATTAGTCTAGCTTCAGCCAATATAGCTGCGACTTGAGTAGAACTATTTTCCTTTGGTTGCAGGAGTGATCAAAAGACCGTCTAAATAGGTAAACCAAGACAGAGTCTAAATTGTCGGTGAGGGATGACTTTTTGCAAAACGCGGCACATAGCCTGTGACAGGACTGTGAACTGAAACAATGGTCTAAACATATATATATATATATATATATATATATATATATATGTATATATATATATATATATATATATATATATATATATATATATATATATATATATATATATCTATATATATCTATATATATATATATATATATATATATATATATATATATATATATATATATCTATATATATATATATATATATATATATATATATATATATATATATAATACCTTCATTTCCACAGTACTCGTCAAATTCCTTTTGGAAGGCAGGACCTTCCAAAACATGGATTCTGCGACGCGAGTACACTTGCTTTTGCAGCTGTTGTTTATTATAGAGTGACCACAGAAACGGGATATATTTATTCGGAATTGATATCAGCGAAGACCAAGGTGGCTCTTCTTAAACAACAAAGTTTTCCACGATTGGAATTATGCGGAGCAGTTTTACTTGGTTTAACAAAGTTAAAGAAAACCAACGTGTAATTATGTTTGGGTAGTTGTATGATTGGAATCGCGATTTACATATTTTCTTTTAGGTACCAGGCATGCAGAAAGCGCCTTCGTCGTGACCTTGGGTAAGTCCTTGATATTAAATAAACATATATATAACATACATTTTCCTTGTCATGAAATAACGCTTTATGATCTAATTTTCTTTATCTCAGTACTTAATGGAAATCAAATTTATCAGTTTCTGTTGTTATTGTTTTATTAATTATTAATTTTTTAAAAATTTCTATTAAGATCAAAGTGAAATATAAAGTCAATAATCTATATCCTACAATCTTATTTGTTATTATTTACTATTATTATTGTATTTATGTATTCTAATTTATTAATTCATAATATGATGTCTAAATCGGTTATGGGCTAAAAAAAAAAGATAATGGTGAGTGAGACACTAAGATTTAATAGTTCGAGTAATGGCATTAGACGGTTTATTCCAGCTTCCTACATGTTTCTACAAACCCCACGCCATACCCTGAGCTCTAGCTGGCTACGAAATATACCGTCAAAAAACCTCTGTAGGGAGATTCTTTAGCGTATTGGGATCCAACAAAACCAAAACGCTACATTTTTCATTGATGAATTTGAATTTTTGCAGGAGATATAGAATGGTACCGTTGTTTGATTGCTTTTGTATCGCTCACATCGATAACATGAGTAACTTTGTGAGTTTCTTCTAGGCCTTTTTTGTCTTTAATATTTTAAAATAACTGCATGTCTTCATTTGAAATATCGTGATAAAATGAATGAACATATTCCGAGATCTTACTAGAAGAAATATAATTATCACATGCAACTGTTGGAGTAATATTGAAGGTGTTCTAGAAATTTGATTATTCACAGCATCTTATAGTGTTAGAATGTTTCTTTAAAGCTTCAAGGAACTAATTTTTATAATTTACTTTAACTTTTTATGAAAATCGTTTGAACACTGCGTGTAAAGGCACATTACATATGTTGCACCTAAAATATGTCTGTGACTGACATTGCTTACATCGTAATCGAGACCCTCATTTCTTTTAGAAGTATGAGCTCCTTTAGCCAGATAACCATTAGATTTTGAAAATCTAGTCTTCCATGTTGTGTGAGTAAAGCTTTAGCTAGTTCTCGCCGAAACTGGTATTGATCTAGTTGGCAGTTATAGCTTTTGGCTAGTGACCACGCATTGATGACAGCTAAATCCAACATCCATAGCACTAATGGCAAATAAAACTTTTTGCCTCTTATACCCATACGATAATTTGAAATGTGGCGATCTAACAAATCCACTCCACCCCTAAACTTATTATAATTGGCGATAACGTGTGGCTGTGGAGTAACAATTTTTTTTCGTTCGGAATGTTTATAACGTTGAGCTGTAGCTAGTGGATTTGTACCAAAAGCATTTGACATCATAGACACAGTTTTATTATCCTTCCATCTTGTAAGAATTAGTTCGTTTTCTTCGTCCACAAAACATTCATAATAACCCCGAATTTGTTTATTCATTTGTTTTTTATCCGTCATATTGATGTTTTTTCAGTCGATTCTCTCGTACCATGCCTGTTCCATCACATTTCATATTTTTATATGCGCATATTAAGTTGGGACCAGTGAAGAAATTATCAAAAAAGTCCTTATCGCGTTCCTGGTTGCGACCCTGGTAAATATCAAAAGCATAGCAATATCCTGCTGGACTTGCGCCGACCCATGCTTTAAACCCGAAACACACCGGTTTATTTCGAATGTATTGTTTGGGGTGTCGGGCGTCGGCCGTAATAGGGAATCATTGCTTCATCGACCGAAATGTTCATTGTAATTGGTGCGAATTTCAAAAATAGTTCATTCAAATGATTTATAAACATTCGTATGTTTACCAGTCGATCTTTGGAGCTCTTGTCGATTAAATTATTATCACAGAAATGAATGTTCACAAATATATCTTTAACGGTGGTACGGCGCATCCATTTCACTATAAACTCATTGCGAATATCATCTTCTATAGACCAGCAGTGACGTCTGCGTGGAATTGGCATGTATCCGGATATAATCATTACTCCATAAAAGCAATAAAATCGTCGGTGTCAATATGTATAATTTTATTTTTTTTCTTTGCGGCATAATTCTTGGTGTGATTTACGACTGACTGAACGAAAGATTGTGTAATATACAACTTAAAAAACTCAATTGGACCACTTTGTCCACTAAGGCTGAGTGAATAAGGTCTTGCGTCTTCCCATTTTCTTCTGTTATAATAAAAAGCATCTTATTTCTTATTATCATCCCATTTTCCCAAGATTGATGAATTTTCGGACACAACACCTGAGAAAAAAAAACCCCAAGATAATAGTGCATTAAATAACGGGAAAAAAATATGACGAAAATGTCCTAACAAAGTGACTCTGTGTAATGTGTATAACCAAAAATTAAAATACATACAAACAAAAACAAATTTAAAAAAACATTATAATGAATGAAAACCAAACGTAATAAAAGAAAATAATAATAAGTACAGTGGGCGAAACCGGTATTACGACCTATAAATAATTGCTATAGTGCGCGAAATAGTTTTGTAATGTGTGGGTGTAACAACTTCAACATTTTCATCATTCAACATTAATTAATTTAAGTACAACTTTTCTTATTCATTATCAACTTATTAATTATAAAATTTTTATTTGTCTTAGTTAATATTAATATTTTGACCGCCCAGGTAGCGCAGTGGTTAAAGCTGCGGCAGTTGGAGCGGGAGGTACCGGGTTCGAATCCCGATTCGGGGCAAGATTCAAATGGGTTTTTCACCTTCGATCGTTTGGGCGGTGCAGGCAAATAAATGGTATATTGAACAGCCCATGGATATTGAGACCTTAATTAATAATTTCGCCAGTAGTAGTTGTGCTGCACATAATTCCAATCTCGGTAGCGAGACTTGCTTAATAGGTGCTACCTTGGTCTTGCATGTTAGCAATTTTACTTCACTACGCTCATTGGTGGTTGATTTTAGGTAAACAACTGCAGAGTAAGCTTGCTCACTGGCGTCCGCAAAGCCATGAAGCTCCAAAACTCCTTCATGAGGAACCCATCGTGAAATTTTTAATTTTTCAAATGCCGTCAGTTCATTTCTCAAGTTCGTCCATATAGTTGATATATCTGAGGTTATCGGATCGTCCCATGATAGTTTCTGTAGCCATAGTTTTTGTAGCAGAATTTTACTAATGATAATAAAGGAGCTAACCATCCCAGTGGATCAAATATTCGAGCTATTTCTGATAGCATTATCCGTTTGGTGACTTCTTGAATTGGCTCTCTATGCACCGTTAACCCAAAACTATCAGAAACTGGATTCCATTGTAATCCTAAAATTTTAATTATTTGATCTGATGAACCAATTTTTACCTCTTCAATGTCGCTTGCTAATACACCATTTGATATTCATTTTCTTAACACAAACCCAGCCGGTAACAATACGGCATCAACACGAGTTTTGATATGTAGCAGCTCTTTAACAGTTTCCGCCCCAGTTAGGAGATCATACACATAAAAATTGGTTGTAATTATTTTTACAATTGTCGGTTCTTTCTCTCGTATATCATACCCAAGTTGATTTAAACACCTTGTAGCTAAAAATGGTGCAGAAGCAGTGCCATAAGTGACGGTAGCTAATTCATATGGTTGGATAGTTTGAGTTGGATGATCCCGCCAAACAATACGTTGATACCTTCTATCTTCCTGGTCCACTAGAATCTGGCGATACATCTTCTCGATGTCAGCGGTGATTGCATACTTATGTGACCGGAAGCGGAGCAGTATCTCCCACAGTGTTGGTTGAATGGTAGGCCCTATCATCAATATGTTGTTTATGAAATTTCGCTCGAGTTAGTGCATGATCCATCGAAGACAACACGAACCTTCGTAGTGGTGCTGCTTTTCTTTACCACAGCGTGATGAGGCAAATAAAAACCATGCGAATTCTCCAAACTAGGCTCAACTTTGTGCATGTGCCCTAGTTGCTCATACTCCTGAAGAAATTTGGTATATTCATCGTTTAGGTACTTGTTGGATACAAATTTTCTTTCAATAGAATTAAGCCGCTGAATAGCACAATTTAAGGAATCCATCATCATTACTGCGCGTGTCTTCATTGGTAATTTGATGACGAATCGCCCATCATCGTTTCTTTTGACTGTATCTTGAAAATGGCGTTCAATTTGCGTTTCTTCATCCGAATATATGCTATCTCCCTTAATTTCCTCGAGTTCCCAGAATTTCTTAAGCTGTGAATCTACATTTTCAGCAAGAGTTACATTCAAATTTCGAAGCTCACATTTTCGGTTACCGCTGCCAGCTAGAATGTATCCAAATAATGTATTTTGAGCTACAAAGTTAGGAAATTGTGTTCGACCATCTTGCAAAATCTTGAAAAATGCATCTGCTCCAAGCAAAATTTCAATATTCTCACCTTCACTGAACGTTGGATCGGCTAAATCTAATTTCTTTATTGCTTTGAGCTCATCAGGAGTAGACTCTATCGATTGCAGTTGAATTGGCAGTTTTGATAAAATAAGTCCGTTTGTCGATATAACCTTGTCTCCGTTTCTAGAGAACAATGTAAGAGTAGTAATGCCCTTTGTCACTATGTTGGCAGTTGCAAGTCCACTCACTACCACTCGAGCAGCTGTCCTACGTAGATTCAGTTTTCTCACCACCATTTCATCAATAAATGAAGCTTCTGACCCAGAATCCAACAATGCCTTGCATTTGTAAAATGTCCCAAAATTATCTCTTATATAGACTAATGTTGTAGGTAACATAACGCGCACATTCGCTGTCTCTTTAGGAATATCATGCGGATCTCCATCAAATTTCGTATTATAAATTTTCACTTCGGTATTTTGATTGGCTCGCTCTAAGCTACTGCTTTCTTCTTTATTGTTTGTTGTGCTCTCAATTAAATGTAGTAACGTCTTGTGTTTCCTTTCGCAATGACCACATCGGTGTCTCGAACGACATTGATATGCACTATGACATGATTTCATACAAACGAAACATAACTTTTTCTCAGCTACAAGTGCCCGACGATCTATTGGACTCATATTTATAAATTTGCTGCAGTTAAATAAATAATGGTCGGACGAACAATAGGGACAACTGATACTATTGTTCAACTCTTCTCTACTGATTAGCAAACTCAGTGGTTTTCCTTTACTACCAGTAGATCCGGCATCACTGCGAGTGGGCTTCGACCGTTCCAATGCGAAACTTCGGTTGGTTAAAAAATACAAGAATCGTTCAATTGTTGGGAAGGACTCATCAGCTGTTTCCAGTGCCCAAGTCTGTCTAGTTTTATCATCACATCGATCTAATAGCATATAGATAAGCCAAACGTCCTTTCTAGCTGCCTCTGCGCCTAATGCCTTTAAAGCCCGTGAAATTTCATCAGTAACATCCGCTAGCATACGCAGCCTTTAAGGATCGCCTTTTGAATTAGGTTGTGCAAAAAATTTGTTCAATAACGTGTTTGAAATATGAGTCACATTGTCGTATCTTTTGCATATTTTCTCTCAAGCATCCTTGTAGTTAGCACTGGTTATTGGAATATTGGTTATTCGAGATGCAGCTTCTCCAGTCAGCAAACCTCTTAAATATTTAAACTTATGAACATCTGAAAGTCCAGTCTTGTGTATCGATACTTCGTAAAGATCCTTAAATGTAGGAAATTGTGAGAAGTCGCCCGAAAATGGTTGAATGTTAACCTTGGGTAGTTTTACATAGCTGTTCTTGAGTTTTTTGGTCTGTGATTTGTGTTACCGCTTGACGGAGTTTACCTTTAGCATTAAAGTAACGTTGCTCAAATTCCTTCAATTCAGATGCTGTACCATGTGCGTGAATGTCATCGTCAAGGTCAGAAAAGTTGCTAAACATCT
Source organism: Tipula lateralis (assembly GCA_963932295.1). Taxonomy (NCBI): domain Eukaryota; kingdom Metazoa; phylum Arthropoda; class Insecta; order Diptera; family Tipulidae; genus Tipula; species Tipula lateralis. The sequence continues at coordinate 29,762,326 of OZ010739.1, read as the reverse complement.
TTTCTAAATGTTCTAGATGGATATTTAAATCCACAACCGTAACTGACTCGTTGATCATTAAAGCTCCTAGCGAGCCCTCCAATCGTGTTGAGGCAGCCTTTGCTGATCCCCGCCGGCGCACCAAATCTGCAACCTCTTCGGCCATTATGTAACTCGTAATACCTCAGTGAATTCCTTATATTACACAATATACTTTATATTTTATTATATGTTATCTTTTTCTGTTTTAGTACAATGTCCAGATTAATGAAAAATTCGATAGTTAATTCACAATATTTTTATAATTTATCACAAAATTAGTAAGTGCCAAAATTCGAAATGGATGTAACATCCGGTTCGAAGGACCATGAAAAGAAATGATACGTGTAAATCAGTTTCGCGGATATGCGTATCACTTGATTATTAACGAAATAATTAACGATTTATATTATTCACATAATCCCTGTGGTTGGAGGCAAACACGTTTCGTAAATATTTCGAACGAAACATGAGATCCATAGAATACCACCACAGTAGCCAAGGCTTGTCGTAGGAGGCGACTAAATCTGGGTGGATCGCTGGGCTGACGACCAGCATCCGTAAAAAAATAATTACAGTTAAAAATGTCAACAAAACCAAAAAAATCGGATACCGCCTAAATAACAATGACCCCCCGCTTAAGTACCCGGATACGAGAATGAGGATCAGCACGTGGAACGTGCAGTCACTAAGAAAACCTGGCGCGTTGGACGGCCTTATCACATGTATAAAAGAGTATCGGCTGGAACTCGTAGCGCTCCAAGAAACTCGATGGCCTAAAAGTGGAGACCATGTGTCCCAAGGCTATACCTTGTTACACAGTGGATATGACCTCGGAAATCTTGGAGTTGGCTTTCTGATTGGGCCGCAGGTAAAAAAGGCTGTGTTGAACTTTCAGGCAGTCGATAATCGAATGTGTAAGGTTCGCTTGCACATGAGATTAGCCAACCTGTCAATTGTTTGTGTACATGCGCACACTGATGTAAGCCAACCCCAAGATAAAGACTCATTTTACAATAATTTGGATAATCTAATGGGCTCTATACCTGAGCACGATATCAGATTGGTGATTGGTGACTTTAATGCTAGAGCTGGCAGAAATCAGACCGACTTATGTAATAACATAGGTCCGTACTCCCGAAACGAAACTGCGACCGAAAATGGGGAAAGAATGATGTACTTTGCGATCGCTCATAATCTCAAAGTGGCAAGTACATTCTTTCCCCATTAAAACATCCATTTGGAAACATGGACACATCCACGTAAAACATCCCGAAGCCAAATTGACCATGTGTTGATTTCAAAAGACCGAGCTCGGGTTGTTCAAGACGTGAGATCGTATCGGTCGTCAACAAACTTCGTAGGCAGTGACCATTTTATGGTTGCTGCAAAGCTGCGATGGAAATTTTCGTACAAGTCAAGGAGGACAGGAGAATATAAAACGCGATTCTCCTGTGAAGGTCTGATAAATGAAGAAACGCAACGGAAATACCAAGATCTTGTCAGCAATAGCATCTTACGATCCAATTACCAATCTGATGATGTGAACAGTGTCTGGGAAGTATTGAAAACCTCGGTTGTCGATGCCACCCAGCACACTCTCGGTATAGTGAAAACTAAGCCCAAAAATGATTGGTTTGATGAAGAGTGTCGTCTTGCTGTTGAGCAACGCAATATAGCCCACAATGAAGCGCAGACTCGGTTTACAATCGCAAGGAAAAACAAGGCAGTTCTTGCTAGGAGGACAGCTAAACGCATTTGTAGACAGAAGAAGCGCGAATGGTGGAAGGCCAAGGTCTTAAGAGTACAACAACTCAGCAATGAGCACAATTCGCGTGGTTTCTTTAAAGGAATCACCGAATTGCACCATACCTTAAGAGCTCGGTCAACTGCCATTCGGGACCAGGATGGAAACCTCTGTGTTAACGTCGATGCGGTACTCGATACATGGCGTGAACATTTTTCTGATCTACTTAATGTTCCACATGTATCACAAGCTGTATTTGAATACCCTCAAATACAGACCGCGGAGATGTTCATTGAGGATCCATCCTATGAGAAATTCACAATGGCCATGCAGAGATTAAAGAAAAATCGTTCACCAGGGGTTGATTGCAGTAATTCAGAGCTCTTGATATTCGGAGGGCTAACTTTGCGGAACTGTCTTTTCGACCTTATTCGATTGGTATGGCGAAATGAAGTTATGCCTGACGAATGGAAAGTGGCCGCGTTATGCCCAATATTCAAAAAGGTCGATCGCATGAAATGCAAGAATTATTGCAATATAGCTCTCCTTTGCACAGCATATAAGTTACTGTCTTACATTATCTTGGGAAGAATTACTCCTCTACGTAGGAAATTTTCGGTGACTACCAAGGAGGATTCCGTCCAAATCGGTCAGTCACTGATCAAGTTTTTTCGCTACGGATGATTCTTTCCAAGTACTACGAAACATCTCGCGATGTACACCAGGTATTCCTAGATTTCAAGCAAGCCTATGACTCGATCAATCGAGAGAGGCTATGGTATGCGCTTGAATATTTAGGAATACCACAAAAATATGTACATCTGTGTAAAATGACAGTAACGCAGTCACAATGCTGTGTCAAAGTTGAGAACAGGCTATCGAGAATTTTTGCAATTACTTCTGGTGTTCGACATGGAGATGCGCTGTCCCCGATACTTTTTAATCTCATGTTGGTATACATCCTTCGTAAAAGTGAAACACCTCAGGACAATATCTTATTCCGACAATCCAATCAACTTCTTGCGTATGCAGATGATATCTGTGTGATTGGATTAAATGGCAACGGAGTGAAAGAGATACTTGATCCACTGGAACAGTTTTCAGCTTCTGTTGGTCTCAAAATCAATGAGTCCAAAACCAAATATCTGATCTCTGGTTTTCGAGACCAAGACGCAAGTGAATTCAGTAGTGGAAACCACACGTTTGAAGGAGTGATGAGATTCAAGTATCTTGGATCTCTCATTACTCACGATAATAATGTGGGAGAGGATATCAGGGTTCGCCTTGCCGCTGGCAATCGGGCCTTGTATCCTCTACGTCCACTGCTGAAATCAAAATATCTTGCAAATACGGATAAGCTGAAGCTGTACAGAGTGTTGATCAGACCCGTTGTCATGTATGGATGTGAGAGTTGGACCTTGACGGATGAGTACGAAAGATGGCTTCTAACATTCGAGAGAAGAATCACGCGTGTGATATATGGCCCAAAACGCCACGTTGATGGCACATACCGAGTTCTATTCAATCACGAGATCAGGAATTTAATGCAAATTCCTGATATTGTACATGAAATCAAAGGACAGCGAATACGCTGGCTCGGTCACGTTCTGCGTGCTGATCCAAAACGAATGATACAGCGATCTTTGAAGGGAGAAACGCCTTTCGGTAGGCGAAGAGGTCGCTGTCGGCGACGATGGCTCCACGGCGTAGAGAGCGATCTGGCATCTTCCAACTGCTTACAACAGTATGAAGAGCTGGCTCGTGATCGAAACTGATGGAGGCAGATTGTTGACACGGTACGGGCCAATAATGGCCTGTAAAATCCGAAAAAAAAAAAACAAAAAAAAAAATTATTCACAAAGTTCTTTAATTTCACCAAATTTAATATAAAATTTTATTTTATTGTCACAAAGTTTAATTGTTAACTCACAAAGTTATTTTTCACAACACAAGCTTTATTTATTTTCAACTTTTATTGTTGTGTCCAGATGACTCGCAAAAATCGAAATGAACGAGCAAGGTAGTGGTTTTCTATGACATTCTATATAACGTAATTTTGTTTTGTTGGAGTAGCGGATAACGATCGATAAGAGTACCAAATAAATGGGTAATTATGTAACTTGAGGTAATACATAAATTCTATAAGTACAGTGAAACTTAATAATAAATATCAAGATGTCAACTACATAATAAACATAATGTATGGTGGAGTAATGAAAATCCTTAGTTTGTCTGCTAATTGACCCCACGTGCTAAGCGTGGCCTGTATGTAGGTTTTCCTTACGTTCGTACCACGTTGTAATGAATTTAAAGATTGCCGGGTGGTGCCGCCGAGTTCTCCAATTCGAAATAAATACAATCGACACGTTATGTATAATTTATTAATTGATTTTGGTTTTAATACTTTATGAGCTTTGTTGTTACAATTTTATTGTTGTCTATACAAGAGCTAGTTGTCGAATGCCAAAAAAACATTATAATGTCGTACTTAAAATTCGGACTTAAGCTAACTATAATTTAAAAACCATGATCCGAACCGTAATTAATTGATTTACGGAGTTCATAGGTTTCGATGTTTACTAACAGGTGGAAATATTTATATAATAAAAGGTATAAATTTTATTATCACAGAGGTATTTGAATTCCACTGAGATTTGTCATTAATGATAAATAAAGTATAGCTATTAAGATTATGAGTGTGATATATGCTGTTGTGGTATAAGCTTAGTGATGGGACGTTTAAAATCTCCATTCTTAGTTTTTGGTGTAACAACTCTCGTAACTCCATCGGATCCTGGGTGAAGTTGAATAACTCTACCGAGAAGCCACTTGTTGACTGGAATATTATCTTCCTTGATAACAACAATATCCTGCAAATTCACTGATGATTTTAAGTTGAGCCATTTACTACGTTGTTGGAGAGAAGTGATATACTCTGTATTCCATCGTTTCCAAAAATGTTGGGCTTTTTGTTGAACCATTTTCCATCGTGACAAATGAGATGGTTTAAGTGATGTTATATCGCACTCTGGTAATTTGGTACTAGGTTGGGCAATCAGGAAATGGGATGGAGTCAAAGCATTGATATCAGATGACGATAGAACACACAGCGGTTAATAGAGTCATCATTTCTTCTATCGTAAGTATGAATTCACCGATTACTCTCTTTAAATGGAATTTTGTTGATTTCACCGCTGATTCCCAGATTCCTCCAAAGTGCGGTGCACTGGGTGGGATAAAATGCCAAGTTATTGCATTTCTAGATAAAAAATGAGACATTTGATTAGAATTGTTGATGATGTTATTGAAGGTTGTAAGTATTTGATTCTTTGCGCCAATAAAATTAGACCCATTGTCACTGTATATATCTTGGCATACTCCTCGACGCGCTACAAACCGTTTGAGTGCGGCGATAAAGGCATCGGTGGTCAAATCTGAAACAAGTTCCAAATGTATTGCTTTCGTGCTTAAACAAATAAATACACATATGTAGGCTGTGTATGATTTTTGACCGCGCCCCTTGGTTAGATGAATTAGGATGGGTCCTGCATAGTCAACATCAACAGCAGTAAAAGGACGATCTAGCTTTACACGATACGATGGTAAGTTGCCCATGATTTGATCTTGGGTTTTGGCTCTAAACCGAGTACATATCACGCAACGACGGACAATGTTTTTGAGAAGATTCTTAGCGCCGGGAATCCAATATTGCTGTCTTATAATGGCCAATAGCAATGATGGGCCTGCATGTTTATGATCATGGTGAAATTCTTCGCAGATTAGTTTGGTAATTATGATAGGGTGTTTTGTAGAGAAGGAAGCGTCGCTTTCATGTATTCTGCCGCCTACTCGGAGTACTTCACATTTGTCTACAAATGGATTGAGGAACCGTAACTTGCAAGTCCTTCGATTTTCTGATGTCATCTAGTTCTTGAGTGAAAAATCTTCCTTGTTCTAATTTGCAGATTGTATACAAGGATTCATACATTTCTTCTCGTGTAAAGCATAATGTTAAATTCCTGTTTTTTGCTGGTTTCCTGCAGTTATGTATGAACCGAAGAATATAGGCACATGTTCTTTGGATTTTGTGAAATGACGAAAATCTTGCAAATAGATTTTCGAAGATGTTAGATTGAATTGATGTAATGAATGCAACTTTGGTGTTTTCCTCTTCAATCAACTTATAGTTTTGTTGTTGTTTCGGCCACCATTCCTTTCCTTTTCGTAGCCAAGATGGCCCGTCCCACCATAAATTACAATTCTGTAGTTCTTCTGGAAAAAGACCTCTTGAAGCACCATCGGCGGGATTTTCTTCTGATGGGACGTGTCCCCATTCAGAACGGTTGTAATTTGCTAAAATTTCTCCTGTTCGATTAGCTATAAACGTAGTCCAACGACGAGGGTGTGATGCTAACCAGTCCAGAACAATTTTTGAATCAGTCCAGAGATAAATTTGAGTAACGTTAAGTTTTGATTCAGTTTTGATGAGAGTCATTAGTTTTGCTAATAAAACCGCACCACATAATTCGAGACGGGGTAGAGATATTTCTTTGATTGGAGCCACCTTTGTTTTGGATGAGATAATGCTTGTTTTGATATTATTTATATCTGAGGTGACACGACAGTATATTACAGCAGCGTAGGCGTTTTGGCTTGCATTGCAAAACCCATGCAGCTCAACCCTTGATTGTTTGGTTGTGTTTATGTGTCGTGGAATTGATAGTTCTTCTAAGCTAACAAGTTTTTCTCGTATTCTCTTCCAGTGGTCTGCTTCTTCCTTCGGCACCATATCGTCCCATTCCAGATTTAAAACCCACAACCGTTGAATAAATATTTTTATTTTGACAGTTACGGGTGCCAACCATCCAAAGGATCAAAAATCTTGCTAGCTTCTGATAATATAGATCTCTTCGACAGTAGTGAATCCTTTAATGGATCAACTTTAAATTTAAAAACATCATTAAATTGATCATATTCAATGCCTAAAATTTTAACCATTTCTGCATCATTGATGTCATCAATAGACTTATCCCTTCTCTCACGGTCAACCAATGGAATATCTTCAAGAAGTACCGATGAATTGGACATCCACTTACTAAGTTTGAGTCCACATTTTGACAGGACATTTGTTATGCAGTTTTTCAAGGTTTGTGCTTCCGCTTCTGAATCTGCACCTGTCGTAATGTCGTCGATATAGATATTTGACATAATGGTTTTTGCAACGAGAGGTTCCTCCTTTGTAATATCGATGGCCACTTGTTTTAGAGCTCTTGTTGCTAGAAACGGTGCTGAAGCTAATCCGTACGTTACGGTACACAAACGAAAATATTGTATTGGTTTTGATGCATCTGAACGCCACATTATCTTTTGATACTTGGTATCTTCTTTATTGACAATGATTTGTCGGTACATTTTTTGTATGTCAGCTGCAAACACTATGCGATGGACTCGGAACCGTAACACGATAGCATACAAGGTTGGTTGTATGGTAGGTCCTACTCCCAAACAGTCGTTCAAGGATTTACCTGTCGTTGTTTTTGCTGACCCGTCAAATACTACCCTGAGCTTCGATTTTGAGCAATTTTGTTTGAATACGCCATGGTGTGGCAAGAAGTACCCATCATTGAGATCGTGATTTTGAATTTCTTGCATATGTCCTAGTGATAAGTACTCAGACATAAATTGAGAGTACAATTGATGAAAAAGTTTGTCGCGGGCAAAGCGACGTTCAAGTGATTGAAACCTCTGCAACGCCATCTTGTATGATTTGCCCAATTCACTTGGTGGCCTTTTGAACGGCAAACTAACCATAAAACGACCTTCCGGAGTTCTGTTGAAATTATTTTTGAAGTGATTTTCACACATCTCTTCCTATGGTGTTAATAGCATTTTTTCTTGTGAAATACTCTCTATTTCCCAGAACCGGTGAAGAGTCCGATCGATATCTACCTCTGAATTTTTTACTATGCCACTAAACGACTGAGTTTTATCATCTGATTGAATTCGACCGACATTTCCAGCAACAATCCATCCAAAGATGGTATTTTGAAGAACAAAATTATTTTTATCACTCTTGATTTGCCCCTCTTTTAGAAGTTGGAAAAAGTGGTCTATGCCAATGGGCACATCTATTTCATTAGGATATCCAAATCCCGGGTCAGCTAATTTTAAATGACTCCATGAGTTGTTCGGTAGTTTTATTGTATGTTCTGGTAACTGGTTTGTGATTTTGTTCAGGATGAATACTTCGACACAAAAGCTTGATCGATCATCTAGTTTAACTTGGATAGTAACCACTCCTCTGGTTAAGCCTGCATCGGTAGTACCTAATCCTGAAACTGAAACTCTCGCATTTTTCCTGGGAAGTCCGAGTCGCTGTATACAATTTTCTGTAATAAAACTAGCTTGTGAACCAGAATCTAGTATTGCGCGACAGTAAATGGGTTCCCTTGATGCCTTTAAAACTTTAATAAGTGCTGTTGGAAGGATGGTTTGATAAGAAGTTGAGATACTTTTGGCATGAGCAGATATAATCCTGGCAGTCGAGGTTAACGGAGCTTGTGCGTTGTTTTCACGAAAGGATTCATTTGAATCTTTAGTTTCTTCCATATGTAATAGCGTATGGTGTTTCCCTTTGCAATTATGGCAGCGATATTTGGACATGCACTGAAACACAGCATGTTTTGTGCCTAGACAATTAAAGCAACGATTGTTTGATTTGACCCAGTTGCGTCTAGCTAACACGTCCATTTCATTAAAATTGGAACATTGATGCATTGGATGATTATTCTTACAAATTGCACACTGATAAACCTTGGAGGCAACATAACTTTTGATGGTTGGTTTTCTAGAGATCTTGTTAGCAGATGTGTTGACAGATTCTAGGGTGTCAATTCTCAGTGCCAAAAATTTTAACAAATCAGTTAGTTCCGGGTGATCATTTTCCGCAGATTCCTGCGCCCATAGTAGTTTGGTTTTCGTATCCAATTTTTCTGTTAAAATATAGATCAGCCAAGCGTCACGACCTTCAGCGGCTGTTCCTAATGATTTTAAGCCACGAACAACTTCGTCAGCTGTATCCATCAAGCGTTTAACATTATTTGCATTAGCTATGGTGATAGATGGTTGTTCAATGAAAGTTCGAATGAATGAGTTGATGATGATCTTCTTCCGATCATAACGTGATTTTAATTTTTGTAGTGCCTCGATATAATTAGCCTCTGTTATGCTTATATGACGTAGCAGTACTGTAACATTCGTATGATTTGGAGAGCCGGATGGTATAAGAATTCTAAATGGAACGCGATTGCAAAAAGAAAAAAAAACGTGATTATAAAGGAAAGAGTTAAAAGCAAAAAAGAAACACAAGATGAAACGGAAAATGTGGTGAAACTAATTTAAGTTAAAGTTCTTCTCCAAACCATACGATGTTAAGAAATTTTTGGATCATACAGGGACTCTTCGCGGTCGTTGCCGACTAAGCATCAGGGTTATGGGCGTGGGGAGTTGAAGAGTATCTATGACCAGTTGTAACCGCTGGAAAGGAGGGATGCTGCTTACCTACCTGTAGTTGACCATGACGCTTACCCTAATTCATCCTCAAAATTGTAAAGTCGATGTTAGTTCATTCCGCGAAACCAAATCTCAGTGTGAAACAAGAAAAAAAAATAACAGTATTGACGATTACCCCGAAAATGGTTAACATAAATTTATTAATTAGCAAAAAAAAAGAATTTATAAGATTTTGACTTTAATTGTAAACAAAAAAAAAACTAATAATTCAACAATAGTCACCAATAGAAATAACTAATCTAATCCCTAGCTAACTAAAAAAAACTTAATACTAAATTTATATAATAAAAGAAATCTTAATGTCTAGGTAAAACGTGTGAAGAAACGAGTGAAGAATTATTATTATTGGGAAATTTATTATTATGATTATTACTATTATTATTATTATTATAATTTTTTATATGGTTGCTCACCTAGGTACCCAAGTGTTGTTGAGGTTGTGGTCACGTAACTGGAACTCGTAGCAAATATGTAAATATCTAGGTACATGTATACATAGTTATATTGATGGTGGATTTAAGCCGGTCCTTCGTGTATTCGATGTAAATGCACTTAATTATTACATATATAAGTTTTTAATGTTATATTGTCTTTGTATTAATAATGGTAATTGTTATATAGTTTAAGTATATTTTATGTTTTCTTTCACCGTTTTCAATTACGTAACTATGCTAAATTACATTTAGTAAATGTTATTGTCAAATTATGTACTTTTTTCACTATTGGTTGTATCATTAGTCTAGTTGGAAAACATACCAACGCAAATTTTTAAACCGACACTACGCGAAATGCCCAAAAACTGGCCGGTATTGCTTTTCGGCAAATATCGGCGGTATTGCTTTTTTCGTTTACACAAAACAATTTTATGTTTTATATTTTTCTTCCTATCTTTAGGATTAAGTTTAGATTTCACAAACTTTTCAAAACACTCGTATTTAGTTTTTGATTTTGTATGTATATGTGTTACGGTAAACGCCCGAAATCGGCGAATGTCCGAATTTACAAAAAATGTGAACCGAAGTGTACCGAAATCCATTAATAGATTCTATATAATCCGTTCCTACATGCGGCACGCAGTGCGACATGTTTGCTTATCCCGGCTCCTACGTCCCCCGAAGTTGAAATCTAAAGCCCCTCGGAGGGATAAGCGGGGGGGGGGAGCGCAGCGACCTCCCGCGTGCCCGTGAGAGCTAGCAAAGCCGTTAGCCTTTACAATTCTAGGAAATCATTCTAGGGTCTACTACGAAATCATTCTAGGGTCTGCTACGAAATCATTTTTTAATAAAAATAATAAAAGAGTTAATGTGAATATAGTCTAAATTTGTAGGTAAACGTAGATTGAACATACATTTTGGTAAATTCGGACATTTACCGGTAAATTCGGACATTCGCCGCATTTCTGGCTTTAACCGTAACATATGCACATACACACTATTTACACATAGGTATTGACTTATTACAATTTCACTTTACCTATGGAACTTTTAACTAGTTTACTTTTAATTGGTTTAATATATATACTATATATAATTTTTTTTTTTCAATGACTTGAATTCACTAACACCATTA
>OZ010739.1:29401420-29746420 GCA_963932295.1 Tipula lateralis | reverse complement strand
TATAGATAAACACGATGTACAAAATGGTTCTTTCTTTTTTATAGGGTGTATATTTTCAACGCAGATTTAAACTGAAGCCAAAGGGCCAACTTAATTATAGGAACAACAACTCAGTCCTCAAACTAACTTTGCCACAACTAAAAAATGTTTAAGGAAGCAAAAAAAATATTGGTAATTATAAAAATTACATTTGTAAAAAGGATGTATTTTAAAATTTAATATTAATTGTTCACTAGTAGATGAGACCATTCCTGAACAAGATGGTAATCAATATGTCAGTATTTGAATTAAAACTGTGACGACAACGACGTTGACTACTACGTTTGGCTACTGTTTCAGCAATACATCTATATGTTATAGATACTATAGGCTACTGTTTCAGCAATACATCTATATGTAAGATTATGATTCAGTTTTTCCAACAGTCGATCGTATTATTTCAAAATTAAAAAATGTTTTGGTAATATAAATACACACACATACATATAAATTTATAAATTAATTATAAATAAATTATATATATATATATATAAATATATATAAATATATATATATATATATATATATATATATATATATATATATATATATATATATATATATATATATATATATATATATATATATATATATATATATATTTATATATATATATATATATATATATATATATATATATATATATATATATATATATATATATATATTTATAAATATATATATATATATATATATATATATATATATATATATATATATATGTATATATATATATATATATATATATATATATATATATATATATATATATATATATATATATATATATATATATATATATTTATATTTTAATATTGTTATACAACTTTGAAATCTTTATATTATATTTGAAATAAAAAAAAAATGTTTTTAAAATATATACTTATTGTTTTATATTATTGCCTTAATTTTAGTTTTAATTAATTCGGTTAAGACGAATTAATTAAAACTAAAATTGAGTATAGTAGTGAAATTATACTAATCTACAATGTGTCATTGGAGGAAAAGAATTTTCTTTATAATAAGTAACGCGCTTTAACTAAAACAATCTTTAAATCAACAAAGTATTCATACATATCATATAATTCGGCATTATAGTATCATTCGTGAAAACAATTAAAATTTCATATTGACAACAAAATTTCTTTATTGTTAAAAAATTATTTTATCACACAATCTTTATATTACCACAATACTGTTAAACAAAATAATCGTATAATCGTATAATATTAATAATTAAAGAAATTTCTTTGGAAAAGAATCTTTGGTTTTACGATAGGTTTGTTCATCTAATAATTATGTACTTATTTTAATTTATGATATTTAACTATTTAAAGGATGTTAAATTAATGAAATAATCGTCGGCTCAATAGAGATACCAGAATCGTTCATTCTACACAAATTATCATTAATACTACTGGAATATTTTTTTCAGTGATATAGTCATTTTTGGAAGTGCATCTCGCCAATTTGAGTTATTTAATTTCTCGCCATTTTGAGATAAAATTCATTGTGTTCGGCAGCTAAGCCAATATTATCGTGTGACGAGACAATAGTGAAAACAACACGTGTCTTAATTCAATAAAGTGTGGTGTTAAAGTGATAAAATTCGTATTATCAATCGAATAATCCAACGCGTGTCTTGTGCTACTAAAATATAAGATGGTTGATATAGCAAGCCTCAAGAAACAGCGTTCCACGTTAAAGGGCAAATTAACCAATATAGTCAAATTCAGTAACACTATCAATGCAAATACTGATCTAGAAGCAATCATAACTCGAGTGAACCGTGTTGACGCGTTGTTGAATGAATTCACCACCATCGAAGGAAAGATATTCGATGTAAATCCTGAAGAAGAATCCGATTATGAGTTCGAAGAAAAGTACTATACTGCTAAGGCGAACCTCAACACAGATATTAGGAAACGCACAATGGTACCTGGTAATGAAGTTCAGTTAGGTGATGTGACTTTGAATGCTTCTCATTCCGGTCAAACTGAGGTCAAGTTGCCAAAAATAAGCATACCACCTTTCTGTGGGGATTATGCAGAATGGCAGTCATTTTATGATCTTTTTTCCACCACCATTCACGATTCACAATCGTTGAGTGCCGCTCAAAAATTGCAGTATTTGAAAGGATTATTACGGGGTGAAGCAGCTGCCTTACTTCGACATATCAGCATCACTGAGGCAAACTATTTGGAGGCGTTGAACAAACTGAAGAGCAGATATGACCGGAAGAGGCATATTATAAACTCATTTATCAGATCATTCGTTGAACACCCTCCACTACACACCGCAACCTCAGCAAAAATGAAAGTTCTCCGAGATTCAGCAGATGAAGTGATACGTGGACTCAAGGCTCTGGGTCCAATAGCGGAATCTCGTGACCCGTGGCTCATATACTGTTTAGTGACGAAACTTGATGACAAAAGCAAATGTATGTGGGCAGAAAGTTCGGCAGAATCGGAAAATCCTACTTTGGAAGAATTTTTCAAATTTCTACAAATTAGAATAGATGCACTAGAATCGTTAAGTTCTTCACTAAAGTCTGGAAACCATAAAGCTTCTATAAAGGGCTGCGTAGCCGCAAATGAATTAGTTCCTTATGCATGTGCATTTTATAATAACACAAATCATTCATTATTTAATTGCTCACAATTTAACAATTTAGATGTCAGTCAACGAAGAGAATGGACACAGAAAGGTCGCAGGTGTTTTAATTGTTTCAGCAGTAGACACACACAACTGAGATGCCAATCAAGAAGGAGGTGTCAAATATGTTCAGGGAAACATCACTCATTGCTTCATCTCAACAAACCTGAAATTAAAAGCTCCGATGCTAGCCAATCATTGTCGTCAAATGTAGAGGCAACTTCCAGTTCAAATTCTTCCACAGTACAGTCAAACTGCGCCGACGTAGTCATTCTACAATCAGTTCTACCAACAGCATTAATTACTGTACTAGATATTTACGGAAAACCTCAGGTTTGTCGAGCGTTACTTGATTCTGGATCGCAAGCCAGTTTCATTACTAAATCATGTGTGCAGCAACTAAATTTAAAACGAACTAATTCACGAATCGCAGTAATTGGCCTAGGACAAGCAAAGGCTGGAATCACGAGAGGTCAGGTGTCGTTAAATGTTCAACCTCAAAACCATCCAAAGTTCTCCATTAATGCACTCGTATTATCAAAGCTCACTTCAGATTTACCTTCGCAAACTATCACTAGTATTTCGTCAGAGATGTTGAATGAAGTGCAGTTAGTAGATCCAAACTTCAATCATCCGAATACAGTAGATGTCCTAATTGGTGCGGACCATTTCTTTTCAGTGTTGCTTGATGGAAGAAAACAACTTAGTCCAGATGGACTAGTCCTCCAAAACACTCTATTTGGCTGGGTAGTTTCAGGAAGCTGTTACAAAACTTCAGAGATGACGGCTTCATTTTTAATAAGACAAAACTCAGAAAAAGCTACAAATATTGATGTCACCTTAAAGCGGTTTTGGGAACTCGAATCGATTGGAGAACAAAGGAACAAGCTTTCAGACGAAGAGCAGTTATGTGAGAATCATTTTCAAGAGAACGTCAAGCGCAGTCCAAATGGAAAATTAACTGTAAGCTTACCCTTTAAAAAACCTGCAAATGAATTGAGCAACACGGTAAATATCGCGATACAGAGGCTACGGAATATGGAAAGACGGTTCGCTAAGGATAAGGAATTTGAAACTTTGTATCGCACCTTTATGAATGAATATGAGCAGTTACACCATATGGAAAAAATACCGAAAAACGAATTGGTTAACGAAGGCTATATCCTCCCACATCATGGAGTATTACGAAACACGAGTTCTACAACAAAACTGCGAGTCGTTTTCGATGGGTCCGCAAAAGGCAACACAGGGCATTCTCTCAATAATTATTTAGCCGTGGGACCAACAATTCAATCAAACTTGTACTCCATAATGCTCCGCTTTAGAGAGCATAAAGTCGCCATCTCTGCGGACATAGAGAAAATGTATCGGCAAGTGTTAGTAAATCAAAACGATACCAAATTCCAGAAAATCGTTTGGCGCAAGCATCCAACAGATCCTATTGAGTTTTATAGACTTTTAACAGTAACCTATGGACTTTCTAGCGCTCCGTTTTTGGCTATTAGATGTCTCCAACAAATAGTACAAGAGCATAAGCATTTTCATCCAGCAGCATGCCATGAAATAGAAAAAAATATCTATGTAGACGATTTAATGACTTCGGTGGACTCCGTGGAACATGGACTACAATTGAAGGAAGAAATCAATAATCTGTTACGTGAATATGGCTTTCAACTAAGGAAATGGTCTTCAAATGCTCAAGAAATCCTGGATTCCATTCCAAATAACGATGATATTGGGAAAATTAAGCACCTAGATGACTCAGCAGTCGATTCTGCAAACTACATAAAAGTTTTAGGCATTAGTTGGGATCCAATAACTGACAATTTTATATTCCAGGCATCAAAACAAGTTCACACAACTGTAACAAAACGAGTCGTTCTCTCAGAGGCTAGTAGATTGTTCGATCCGCTTGGCTGGTTAACACCTGTGGTTGTAGCAGTAAAAATATTCATGCAGAAGCTTTGGATTGCAAATCTAAAGTAGGATGATCCATTACCTGATAATCAGAAACAACAATGGCAAAGAATTCGGGTCAATCTACAAGAAGTTGAACGTATAACAATTCCAAGATATCTTCGTTCTTCATCCAATTCTGTCGTAGATCTCCATGGATTTTGTGATGCCAGCGAAAGTGCATATGCAGCTGTTGTTTACTTCAAAATCAACACACCCGATGGAGTATTCATTCGCTTAATTTCGGCAAAGAGTAAAGTTGCTCCCATCAAGCAAGTGTCGCTACCCAGATTGGAGTTATGTGGTGCAGTACTTTTATCAAAGGTCATACAATCAATAAAACAAGAAACCAGCCTGAAAATCAATAACATAGTTGCATGGACCGATTCAAAAATTGTCCTCGACTGGTTGGCTAGTGAACCTCGAAGATGGACAACCTTCATAGCCAATCGAACTTCAGCCATTATAGATATCACACCTCGCAAATATTGGAGACATGTACCGTCATCACAAAACCCAGCAGACTGTGCCAGTCGAGGTATGATTGCTCCAGATCTACGTAAACATAATTTATTGTGGTATGGACCAGACTGGTTGAGCTATAGTGAAATTTATTGGCCAAAACAAAAGGATCAATACGGATGCAACGAAGAGGAACGACCAATGAAGGTAGAGTCGTTTGGGGGATTTATCATTAACGAGTTATTTGAAACAATGTTAGCCAAGTATTCGTCATTTTTCAAACTACAACGAGTCATCTCATTTATTATTCGATTCGTCCACAACGTGAAAACGAAACAGAAGACGCAAAGATCAAAAGGAATTCTACTAAAACCACAAGAGCTACACTTTGCTTTCCAAAAAATCTGCGAATACGAGCAAAGCAAGACATATCATGATGAAATAACAGTCCTCAAGCAGAATACTCCCATAAGCAAATCAAGCCGATTAATATCGTTAAATCCTTTCATTGGTGAAGGAAATTTACTTCGAGTTGGCGGCAGGCTTGAAAACAGTACAGCTCCTTATAGCACGAAGCATCCAGTGATATTGCCACCCAAATCCAGGTTATCCAAGCTCATATTAGAAGATATGCATGAAAAATATAATCATGCCGGCCCGTCGTTATTACTATCAATTTTTCGCCAAAATTATTGGACAACCAGTGGACGAACATTAGTCCGAGGAACAATCAGAAACTGTGTCGTATGTCAAAAATATAAGGCGAGAATGCAACAGCAAATGATGGGTAACTTACCGCCTTCTCGAGTCGAATTGGTTCGACCATTTTTTAAAACAGGAGTCGATTTTGCTGGACCATTATCAATTCATCTAACCAAAGGCAAAGGACAACAAACATATAAGGCATATATTTGCGTATTTGTTTGTCTAAGCGTAAAGGCAGTTCATTAAGAACTGGTAGGAGATCTTACTAGTGAATCATTTATCGCAGCTCTCAAAAGATTCGTAGCAAGAAGAGGTGTACCATCTGAGATACATTGTGACAACGGTACAAATTTTGTCGGTGCCAGTAACGTCATGGGGCAAGAAATACAAACCATAATCAAAAAATCCAATATCTTTTCATCCTATCTCTCATCCAATTTAATCTCCTGGCACTTCATACCACCAGGCACACCTCATTTCGGTGGTATCTGGGAAGCAGCAGTAAAATCGGCTAAATTTCATTTGAAGAGGGTCATCGGCAAAACAATTCTCACCATAGAAGAAATGAATACACTGTTAGCTGAGGTAGAAAGCTATTTAAATTCTAGACCAATTTGCGTGTTATCAGCTGACCAAATCGAACCATTGACACCATCACATTTCCTCGTAGGACATCCTTTAACCAAAGTTCCTGAAATTGATGTTACGGAATTGAAACCAAGTTATCTCACACGATGGAAAACAGTGCAACAGATTCATCAACATTTCTGGAAACGGTGGCATGAGGAATATTTAACATCACTCCAACAGAGAACTAAATGGAAACAGTCACAAACTTCAATTCAAATTAACGATGTCGTAATCATAAAGGAAAATATGCCAGTAAACCAGTGGTTGCTTGGAAGAGTAGTTCATCTTCATCCTGGAACCGATGGAAAAGTTAGAGTTGTGACATTAAAAACAAAGTCCGGAGAGATTAAACGACCGATTCATAAATTATGTCTGCTGCCAGTGTCGAATAAGGTAGATGAAACAAATATTTCTAACCAGGATATTTCTTCTGAAACGAAAACAAACCAACTTTAAATTGCACTCAACAAACCATACTTATCCAGCATTACGATACCAACAATTTCCATGGAATTGAACGGAGTTCAAGGCGGGCGGTATGTTTAACGATGGTATCAAACATTCATAAATAATTAAACTAAAAGAAAAACATGAAATTATTACTTATTAAAATTAGTCTATACACTTAAAGAATACTTATCTTAGATAATTTTGAATTTTTAACACTTTTATATTATATTATTTTCAATGTCATTTAATTATTAAATGTAAAACTCTAGACAATAACATTGAAATCAGCTGATGATTGTGATTTGACAATTAATCTTTTACCGCAGTTCACATTTTTATAAACAACACACTCTCGTATCGCATTGCCATCTAAGAGTGAACAGATGAAGTTGTTATAATTTGTCAATTCACAATTGTTATATCGAAACAATTTCGATATTGCTTAAGCTTGGCGGAATTTACATTGACGAGAAAATCGGATTACTCGTCCACTTCTTTTTTGGCTTCAGTTTACGTTGGCCGTAAGACAACAAAAATAATAAATAATTTTATAATAAAATAATTAAATAATTTTATAACGTTTCTATAATAGTCTTTTATATTAAACCATACATACAGTCCACTCAACTTGGGAATTAAGAATTAAAAAATAGATAATTCACCCAACAGCAACCTTGTCCCTTATTGCAAATGGTTGAGTGAAATGAGATAAATTATATATTTCAGATATGTATTTAATATGATGATGAATAAGTTTAGATTATTTGCTTTATTCTTATATAATTGTGAAGAATACTTAGCTGTTCTCGGTTATATCTGATATTCCACGTGGTCGTGACGCTGTGTGATTATTCGATGAATTGGGATCCAAAAGCATCCGGCTCGAAGGACCAGAAATGGTGGAGTAATGAAAATCCTTAGTTTGTCTGCTAATTGACCCCACGTGCTAAGCGTGGCCTGTGTGTAGGTTTTCCTTACGTTCGTTCCGCGTTGTAATGAGTTTAAAGATTGCCGGGTGGTCCCGCCGAGTTCTCCAATTCGAAATAAATACAATCGACACGTTATGTATAATTTATTAATTGATTTTGGTTTTAACACTTTATGAGCTTTGTTGTTATAATTTTATTGTTGTCTATACAAGAGCTAGTTGTCGAATGCCAAAAAAACATTATAATGTCGTACTTAAAAATCGGGCTTAAGCTAGCTATAATTTAAAAACCATGATCCGAACCGTAATTAATTGATTTACGGAGTTCATAGGTTTTGATGTTTACTAACAGGTGGAAATATTTATATAATAAGAGGTATAAATTTTATTATCACAGAGGTATTTGAATTCCACTGAGATTTGACATTAATGATAAATAAAGTATAGCTAGTAAGATTATGAGTGTGATAAATGCTGTTGTGATAAGTGATTGCAACCCGGTTTTCCGGTATCCGAAAAACCATTTATTTACATAAGAACAGATAATAATGAGAAAAATTGAAAGACTAATTAAGGATCGGTTAGTTTTCCGATTGTTGCTTAATGGTTAATAGAGTTTCTCATCACGCCGCAGTCTCGACAGTGTTTCACAACATAATTTGTTGGCTATTTTGAATGTGTTATATTGTAAAGGTAAATCTTCTTTAGCTCGAATACTTTGAATGCATTTAAATATACAGAAAATGATGGTATGTTTGATATGTAGGATGATTCCGAGTCAGACGGCGATGATGATAACTTTCTGAACAATGCAGTCAATCCTGATCAACATAATTGTACCGTTTCATAAAGTACGAAAAGTTATAAAACTTCTTAGAAATACATCAGTAAAAAACAACGACCATCTTCAAATATATGTTGTTTTAGAATTCAGAAAAGAAAAAATTTAGTCTTGGACTCGAAAACGCGTCAGTTTCCTTTTCATGTTGGAGCGATTTTATAAATTACGAACATGTTCAAAATCCTTTAGTTGATCTGAAATCATCCTATTTTTTTCTGATGATAAATTTAAAATTCAATCAGACCCTATTGCTGTTCTTTTACCAATGAAATTGAGAGTCGAGTCACTTTTTCGGCCATATGCAATGCTTCTGACTGCCGATGCGACCTTTTAAATTTATTTTATAAAGTTTTATGAATATTATGTTGTCATATTTAGACAAACATAGTGGCCAACTGGCAATTGACATGAAAATTGAGCCGAATTAAATAAATGCCAAATTCAAGACGAACTGATTTATCTTGCTTACTGTAGTATCTTCATTACAAATACCAAGTGCCGGATGCCGAAAAATATGAAAATGCTAATATTTTGTAAATCATCGATTGTGAAACTGATTGTTTAATGATTGAAAGAATGTCTGGCACAATTAAAAACGAAAAAATCTGTTTCAGGCGATGACAATAAGATCGTAGTAGAAGAAAAACAATCCCAATCTATTTAACCAATACAGAAATAAGAACCTCCAACAGTGGTTGTGATGAAAGATTATTCATATAGGTCTAAACACTAACGTTCATCGTAATGGGATCAGAGACCTGGAACTCAAGATAGTGTACAATTTTCTACTATCGATTCTACCGACCAGCGTGGAAGCAGAAAGAGCATTTTCGGCATCAGGAAGTATGCATGAAATTCGATCACGTCTTGTGTATAATACAATAGACATGTTGTGTTTAGTGAGATCACACTTTTTAAAACCGAAAAATAATTCAATTATTATTTTGTATTATTATTTTATTTTGGCTAAATTGTTTATTATTTGCATTTGAAAAAAACTGTTTAAAATATAATATAATAGATTTTTTTTAAACTATTGTTTTTTTAAATTCTGGTAAACTTTTTGTAGAAATTAAAATAGATTTTGTTTAAAAAAAACCGGTTTAAAACCGGAAACCGGTTTTGTTTTGTAAATAAAACCGAAAAACCGGTTTTAGAATATCATCCCAAATTTGCAATCACTAGTTGTGATATAAGTTCAGAACAATGTAAGTATTTGAATTCAATTAAAGTTAAATTAATTACAATTTCTTTGCAGATAGAAATACTATATGCATAAAATGATTAGCAATGATGTGCTATAATTCAAAAGGTATGAATATAATGTATGAAATGTATTCTAAGCTACAGGAAATATATCGGAAATAAATTGTTTGTTTTCTTCTTTTTTAAGTTTATGGATGTTCATCTGCTTCAACAGGGCCTGATTTAAAAATGCGATTAATATTTGTTTCAAAGTGCATTACATATTAGACATAGAATACGAAGAAAATTTAAAAATTTTATGGGGGTTTATACAACATTATATTTTTAATATAAAGCTAGATGTAATACAACCAGTACGCGTCTCTGTAGTTCATTACTTAATAATATTAATTAATTTTAAGTTTATTTTTTACGAGGTGCCATTTTAGTTATAAGTTTGTTCAAAGAAGTGAATTTTAAATTGAATACATTGAATTGATAATTATATTTAAATTAGAATATTTGTAGCTATAATTATTAAAATGGATTTAGTTTGTTACATATGTGGAGAGACTAAGCTCACAATTAAAGAAATGATAAAACATTTGAAAAATGAAGTGCATAACGTCGAAGAAAATGGAGAAAACAAAATAATCTGTTTATTTCGAAATTGTTCTAGTAAATTTAGAACGTTTAGTGGAATGAGACGACATAATCCATCCATGATTCGCAAATACCAAACACCACGGGTTTTGTTGACATGAGCAATATCGCACAACAAATTAGTTGTATTGATCAACTAAGCAGCGTTTCTGTACTTTAAGAGAAAACTGTTCTATAAATTTCGAGTCAGAGCAGTTCAATGAAATTTTAGAACTAATAAGTAACTCATTGGAACTAATTTTAAAACTTATCCTTTCCGATTCTGCTACCGATATCATTATATATTCTGTATTACAAATATTAAAAATATAATTTTTATATATTCAAATTTGCATAGATTGTAACAGGTGCTGTTTCATTGTTTAGTTGATCGAAGTTAAGTAAACATTGTAAATTTATTTATTTTTTGTTTAATACCCCTGAAGTTACTTATATTTTGGTTTTTACAATAAGCATCTAAATGACGTAGTTCCTAGAGTAATACCTTTATCTTTGTGTTAGAATAGGGTTTTGCTTACTGTTTAATGGCTATAATGAAAATGAACTGTTGAGGTCGGGGGAAAATCGTGGTTTTTTTCGAGATGAAGAATCAGTTTGATGATTTAGATTTTTTATTTTGTTTTGATCATTAAGTGAATTTTACCACACGAGATAGGATCGTTTTTATCAATCCGTGAGTGGTTTAAGAATGCAGCTATACTGATAGTTTTAATGAATTGATACTTAATTTAAATTCAAGTTACAAATTGTGATATTATATGGATAGTAATGCTAAGATATTGTTTTGGGGTTGTATGTGTATAAATAATCCTAGTTTATTAATTATAATAGTATAATAAATATATACGAGATATAAAAACGCCAATATAATAATAATAATAATATCTTAACTTAATATTAAATATCAAATATTCTTAAACATAATAATAAAAAAAATTCTAAAATAAAAAAAACAGTGAACGAAATAAATATAACAAACTCTAAAAAAACCAAAAAAGACCCCTGAATGAAGAAATTATGTTAAAATTAATTATACAGTGAACGAAGAGGAAAATGCATTTCTTAATCTTCTATCGTATGTTTATAGCATACGAGTAATACGAGTATTGACTATAAATAAATAATTATTTGAATTGTGAAAGAAAGACTTAAAATTGTAAGCTTACAAATTAATAAATTTTGAATTAAAATCGACGAAAATTACATAAAACTTAAAATCTACAGTAAGAAAAGCACGACGGAAGCCATTTTGATTGGTGAATTTGTATTATACATATTTCTATATTTAATCAAATTTTAGTTCTTTTTTCTGGTTTTGGGTTTTTTTTTATTTTGAATTACTTTTAGAATTTAAATACTAGTGATAAGAAACATATTGAGTCCAAATTGTTGTATCAAGCAATAACTAACTATAAAAAGAAAATCGTAGTTTTTTTATCACATCGTGTTAAAATAATTGGTTATAGCTTCATACAATACTTTATGACGTCACATTGGTATTATTATAGTATACACCTAAATTTAATTGCATTGTTCAACAACTTAAGTTTGAATTTTAAAAATAAACGTTAATTAAAGTATAGATAGTTAGCTCTGAATTTTATTTTATTTTATTTGGTATCCTAATATTTCATTTTCATCGGCCATTAAAATTTTTGTTTTATATTTTGCCATTCACTTGGATCGTTCAGTAATGGATACTTAAATTATTGATTATAAGGGATGAACAGGTAAGTATTCGCAGTTGATATGGCAAGTTGGTCCGTTCCTTATCTTTTATCTTCATTTTTTTTTCCTTTTACATCTCCCTGCGGTCTGACAAGATTCACTTATGATTCGAAAAACCCCACTCCCATTTTCCCTGAGCTCTTAGCCGACCAGAGATGACCGCTCGAATCCTCTAAGTGAATAATTCTGTTAACAATCGATTATAAGTTATCGATATCGTTACAAGATCCATTATCGAAATATTTGATGAAGTTAAATCAAGCTTCAAAAGAAAACAACAAGCTTTTAGTGTAGTTCCACAGCTCATACAAGTAGATTTAAATACTCGATATGAACAACGATATGATAAGTTAACTCATTTATACACCGAAATTCCTATAACCATTAAGTTTTATTATGTCAGTTTGATTGATACTTCAAAAGTTTTATTAAGAAATAACGATGTTCAAGAATTTGTAAGACAAAGTGCACCAATTGGTTCTAATAATGTGATCGAAAATATAAATCAAGGTAAATTTTTATGCTCAAATGAATTCTTTATCAGTTCCCCACTAACACTTCAAATTCAACTTTATTTCGACGAATTTGAAGTTGTTAACCCAATCTGAAAAAAGACTTCCATTCATAAAATAGGTGCGTTTTACTATCAAATACGAAATTTTCCTGTTCGTACCTATAGTGAATTAAATAATATATATTTACTATCTCTTTGCTATTCGAAAGATATTAAATCTAATGGATTGAACATTTTTTTATCTAGACTAGTCGAGGAATTGAAAATATTAGAAACAAATGGTCTAGAATTAAATTTTTTACCTAACCAGAAACATTTGAAAGCAGGTTTAGTTACGGTTTGTGGCGATAATTTGGGTATGAATTCAGTTCATAATTTTGTTGAATCATTTTCTGCGACATATTTTTGTCGAATATGTCTTATTAAAAAGGAGGATATTCAGTCAATTTTTTTGGAAAAAAATGTTTTATTACGAAATAAAGATAATTATAATTTACAAGTTAACTAGGTTGAAAAAGATCTTAAAAATAATGCAAATAATCATTTTGGAATAAAAGGTCCATGCATATTAAATGAGCTTAAATATTTTCATATACTTGATTCTCTTGTTGTTGACATAATGCATGATCAACTGGAAGGTGTTGGCCTATATGATTCAATTACTTAATCGTTCAAATAAACCAAGCGATATTGTAATTGACATAAAAAATTGCAATGTAGAACAGAAACCTGCTCAAATGTGGACTCCGTTAATCCTACGTAATATTTTTCAGTCTTCCAATCCGATAGTTAAAGGACATTGCAATCTAATAACAAACCTTTTAAAAATTTGGCGTTTGATTTTCGCAAACAAATTTTCAAGGTCAATGATTTGAAAAATAGTGTTCTGGTCGACAAACAACATATATTGTTTAAAGAATTATACCCAAATTATTCCTTGCGGCCAAAACATCATTTTATGATCCATTATTCTAGAACTATTGAACAGTTGGGACCATTGATTCATTTATGGAGCATGCGTTTGGAAGGTACACATCTACCATTTAAACGTATAAGTAATGTTAAAAAGAATTTTATCAACATATGTAAAACATTAGCAGTAACTCACCAATTAAATTTTTATAATACTTATATCAAAGACGAATTCAAAACTAAGGTAGAATTTCTAATTGACAGTAGTGCCGAGCTTGAATTTGAACAGTTAAATGATCTCCTTAAAGACCATAATCGATCAAATATTAAAATTTGTAAATATCTTAAATTAGGTTATGAATATAAAAAAGGATTCTTTATATGCTCAAATATAACCAGAGTTCAGCGAAATATGTAATATACTTTTAATCAATAATGAAATATTTTTAATAATAAATAATTGGAAAACTTGTTACGCGAACGTTTGACCTTGCAGTCGCACACGTATACAGAATTTATCCCGCGATCTCCACCTGCAGCTATGCCACGGCTAAAACTCGGTCTGGGGAAGTTCGTTGTGGTGGAGCCTCGCCGGGACCTAGGAAGCTGCCAAAATCAAAAATATCCACTCAGTCATACTTACCCAGCACACACATCCGCCCCTTATCCTCCTCCGATCAATAAATAAATTAGCACAGCATTTTATAAAATAGGTGACCCATCATTTAATTATAACAACAACAAAAAATATATAATACGATAAATTAACATTAATAAGTTCATAATGGATAGGTTATTAGTTATACGGGATTCTTTTTTTTTTATTCAGTTATGCTTAGGGTTAGAGGTAAATATGATGTAAATATTGACGCGTGGATACTAGGAGCTCCGTGTAGCACGTGTCAACCTAGAATAAAAAAAAATTAAAAAAGAGCGAGAAATCGTAGCTCTGCAATGGTCACTTATCCCATGCAAAACAAAACACGTAATGAGAACATCGTATAACCAGCAGCTACCTAAACTAATTACTACTATATGACACAAAACTTAATTAATGATTCACCTAAACAAACTATTTTACATATCGAAGATTATTTTAAATGTTAAACTAGTTAACTATCCAACTATCGAGACATCGAAGCCTTTCCTGCAGTCAACTTTCTTCACGTGCTCTCTCAATGTAGCTCCAAAAATACAGCTTCTGCAAGGAACGCAATACCCGCATGCACAAAACTGGATTCGGTGTGTTTTTTTTTCCAGGGCACCCCGTTTACCCCGACGGCGCTTGAAGTTTACCCCATGCGGTAAAAAAATTAAATGGATGCCAATGGATTGATAACAATACTATTGCTATTCCACACTATGAACATTCCTTCAACCAGAACTAGGCACGCTGCTATTCGGCCTTAGGCGGTTTACACACGTTTCAGTTCCCACGACTAGGTTGGGCGTTCGTTGCCTTCCTCTCCCCAATATTTTCGATTATCTTTTCTTTATGATCTATCTTTTTTTTTTCTACTTTTTTTTTGTTTTTAAGCCTGATTTCCATTATGAAAAAATACTGACAAAATAGTCAGGCGGGATAAAAAATTAATTTTTTCTTAAAGTGCGAGTGAAATAAAAAATATTTCCAGTACAAAAATTTTAGTCAGTACTGAATAAATTTTTATGGTTACTGAGAAAATAATTACAGCAGTAATGACAAAATATATCAAGAGAAGTATTTTTATTCAGTACTGGAGAAATATCTTATAGGAAAAATAAAGATGGATGATTTTTTGTGGTCAATGAATAATTTTAACATTTCATTTTGTGTCATTCATCTTAATTCATTGTGAAAATAATTGAAATAATGAATACTTATGTTTAGTTTATTTTTTTTAATTTAGTGTTGTAGATTTAAAGAGTATTTTGTTCTTTTTTTTTAAAACAAAAAAAAAATTGAAATTTATTGGTTATGTTACACGCATCTGTCAAAATAAAAAAAATAAAAAAGGAAAAAACGATCTCTGTCACTCTAATGGCATTTTTAATTTTTTTCTCGTTTTTGCTTTTTCAGTAAAAAATACTGACAAAATTTTTTTCATAATGGAAATTAGCCTTTATTTGTAAAGATGCGATCAACTTCTACTTTTTTTTCGCAATTATTATAATCTATTACCTATTCTATTACCACTACACCAATTTACCATAATTATTATGGATGAGTATACAGCGTAACCCGAAATTATAATTTTTGTTTGAAAATTGTATCATGAAGCACCTAAGCGAGAATAGATTTCATCGGGCGACCGTAACAAACTTACGCTTTTATTTCTATGTTTAGTTGTTTTAAAATAACAAAAGTTAATGCTAATAAAATATTAATAAAACTAGAACTATTACCATATAAATGCGTTTTTGAAAAAACTGCATTAAATTGTGAAACATTAATTTTAAGCAAACAATTTTTATTATAAATAGGATTTTAATAATCTACTGAATTGTAGTAGTTATTATTATTTCATAATCATTAATAAATATTTAATAGAACAAGTTTTTATTAGATGAAGATAACTTTATTATTTTATTGAAGCTGCGGTTAGAATGGAATTGTTTAAGACACATTCAGAGCAAGATAGAACTCTGTGAAATTATTACTATTATTTCCAAATCAATTATCCACCTTTTCATTTTTATATTAAAATTAACTTCTCAAAGAAAATAATATAAGCAAAATGTAGGAATAAAATTTATAAATAAACTTCAAATAGGAGTTGAATTATACATTAACTTGTAAATAATATCATTTCACGAAACGGAACCGTTTAGTCAAATTTCGTTGTTCGAATCAATGACATAAATTTTTAAAAAATTTCGGAGTTATTGTGTGAAATTTTAACTTCGTACTGGAAATATTTTATCAAAAATTGAATTTTCCTTATTCGGAGTAAAATCAAACTATTTTTTGGGACGGTCCTTTTTTAAGATGGTGTTCGAAGTTAAAATGAGCGTACAATTTCTAACCGTGTAGGATCCATTTTTTAGCATGCAGTGTTGAAGGGCCAATTACAGACACATGTGTTGTGTCCGCTATGCAATTCAGTTCCTCCACTGTATTGAGAAAGTAGAAACATGTCTTAATTATTATTTCAAAAAAACAGGATCTGATTTTCTTCGAATTTCTTAAGTATATTATGGGTATAACCTTAATGAGGCCGATGCCACCTTCGTATTGTGCAGGTTAATTTGTGTGATTTTTAGCATAATACCAATTGAGCCTACTTACCTATTTTAACTCCTCGCTACAGCAGGCTAGTGTCCATCAGTTCTATTGAAGTCACCGATGTCTTCCGTTTCCCCTCCCACGGAACTTGGTTCCCCGATGCTAGCCTCCCCTCGTCCCTCGAGTCCGACCAGTCTTCCTCGTCCGACACCAGGGACACGCGACTGTCTATCTCCTCCCCAAGTGCAATCACCTCGGAGAGCTCCATTTGTTGGGTTGTCTCTCCTCTTGGTTCAACTGTTTCTTAGGTGGACGGGTTGCCGTCCTCACAGGTATTGGTGCTTCGTCTTTTTTGTAGACTCTTAGAGTAATCAACTCGAAATCGAAGTCGATTACTCCCTTAGTAACGGTAGAAGAACCAGGGACTCCTTATTAATTACCATAGTAGATAATCTGAAGCCCGAGTGTTTCGTGGATCTTCATACCGAGTAGACGTGTTTTTGTCTGCTCGGTGTTTCTTTAATTAAACTAAATAAAATAAATGCGTTGTGTGTGTGTGTGTGTGTAGTTGAAAATCTATTTACAGATGAGTATCGTTTAGAGAATCCATTCGAGTACCCGAGTAATCGAGAACTCGATAATTTTACTCTATTTTCGAATAATCGAATATTCGGAATTTTTTTTCGAGTACTCGATTATACATTTTACAATTATTATACATATATATAAAATTTCCATTCCAAATATGTAACCGGTTTTATTTTAATTAAAATAAACAGTTTATGTTGTAATAAATATACCATATGGAAGTTTTACAAAATAGAAAAATTGCTACATCTGTGGGTCAGTGACAAAAATACATTTAAATTACCTATTGTGAATTTGTCTTTAAAATTTTTCATGTTTGATAGTGATTTACGGTTTACCAACTTAAATAACACAAACTATAAATCAAAAATTAAATTGAAGATAATACATAATAAGAATCTAGTTGAATATGAAAAAACGTTGGTTTGCTAAATACAATTTTGTAAATCATCAAATTTATTGTATTCTATTGGCTCTAATTAACTCTAATTGAGTGAAATGGTGAGAAATGTATTGAACATAAAACGAAGTTAGATTTTTTTTCCATAAATGAATTTATTTTTTCTGCCTTCAAAAATAGACCCATAGCAATTTAACCATGTCATCACAAAAATCTGGTGTTTGGAAGCACTTCCGAAAACTTAATAAAAACGAATCTAAATATGAAACCGCCAACTGTGGTGACATTATTCAATGTAAAGGGGGCACTACCACTAGAATGATAAACCATCTTAAAAAACACGGGATTGAGATGTCACCAAATATTGTAAACGAAGCTGGCTCATCTAAAAAAATTAAACTAAATCATACTCTCGATATGTCAAAGTTTGTAATCCGAGTTTCATTGAATGAAATATTAGCCAAATGTGCGTCTAAGGATGGTTTTTCATTTAAATCAATTGCTCATTCTGAGGCTATTAATGGGTTCGTAATGAGTCGTAATTACAACATGCCTAGATGTGCGACAACAGTGCAGAAATTCGTGATGGAATTTTTTAATAATTAAGTAGAAAATTTAATACAGGATATTACTAAAATGGTTAAAAGTAAAAATACATTTTCCATAACAGCCGATGAGTGGACAGATATTACTATGAAGCGGTATATGAATATAACACTTCATTCCGTTTCCGAAGCAGTTCAACATGTTCTTGGTTTAGTTCTTATTGTTGGAAACTGTGATGCTGAAACAACTTTACAGCTGATTAAAGCAAAACTACACGAGTTTAATATTGATTTAGATGTCGACGTTGTAGCTTCAACTCACGATAGTGCTGCGGTGATGGTAAAGTATGGACAGAAAATCGAAGCCATCAGTCAACTTTGTGTGAATCAATCTTGCAATTGTTGATGTTTTATATAAGACAAGTTCCAACGAAAATCTCGTTTTGTTAGAGAATGATGAAATTTCAGATAATGAAGATAATTTTAACAACGGTAGCAAAAGTGAAGAGGATAGTGAAAAAAAAAACATCAGCTTCAGTAATTTTTATATAGACGGAAACATAAACTTTGAATCATTTGATGAAGAGGCAACAATTATTTCAAAACCACAAATTGCTATTGCTTTAAACAACACTCGAAAAACCATTAAATTTTTTAGAAAATCTTGGGTCAGAAACAGCTTGCTTCAAAAACAGATTAAAGTTCAAGAACAAAAAGAACTACAATTAATTACTTCTTGATGTGAAAACTAGATGAAATTCATTAGTTCCTATGGTTAAACGAGTTATTAGGGTATTTGATTGTATCACAAAATCTCTGAATGCATTAGGAGCCAACGAATTTGATGCGAAGGATTTAGAGATTCTCAAAGAAGTTTTGATGGTGAACCATTGGAACTGACAGTATTGGGACATAGCAAAAATGGTTCAAACTTAATGATTGCCGAGGGAGTATTTATCCACCTATTTAAAAAATTGAAAGAAATGAACACAAAGTTGTCGACTGAGATGCTAGAAGCACTAAAAAATCGATACATTGACCGAAGGCAAAAAACTGTGATTTCTTTTATGCTCTTTTTGCAAAGTGGGAGCTATCCATACCGCAAAAGTAACGAACATTTAGTGTATTCGTCGAAATCAGAAATAAATTGTTTGGTTAAAAATCAGTTTGACCGACTTTTCGACAATAGTGTTCAACTTCAAACTATTAGTCAACAATTATTAGAATCGGGGAGCATGCAAATGCAAAATCAGAGTGAAATGCCTACCGCGCAACAAAATAAGTCATCGTATATAGAAATGCAAGAGACCATCCAAGGCCTAGTGGCCACTTCCAAAGAAAATTTGAGAAAAAAAATATATTGAATGATATGAAAATTTTGGAATCTACAGGAATGCGTAGCGAAAAACTGGATTTGCTTTTTCGAGCTTTAACCACCATTCAGCCTACATCCACTGCAAGCGAGCGGGTATTTTCAACAGTGGGTAATTTTAAAACTAAAATCCGAAATAAATTAAAACCTGCAACGCTAAATGCTTTAGTGTTCCTAAAGTATTACTTTTTATTAAAAAGTGTATAAAATGTACATAGTATTATGTTTGTTTTTTATTTAATTTATATTAATAAGTAATCGTTTACTCGGTTACTCGGGTAATTTTTACAAAAATACTCGATTACTCGAAAAATCCGAACTTCGAGTAATTTGGTCTCTCTAGTATCGTTATTATATTATAAATATTATTATATTATATAGTCTGTTCTTTTTTCTCCGTTATTTATTATGGTATATAACGTTTTGTCTTTGTATTCTATATACATCATTTTCATATCAAATTCACATCACAATATTCCGTTGGCAACGATCGCATGCGATATGTCTTTCGTTTTGTCTCGGTTAGTTACCTCATTCCCCACCCCATAATTTGCTCTTCATATAGAACGCTATATATTCCCCTTTCCTTTAAACAAGTTTTAATAGTTTGTTTTATGTACGTATCAGGGCATACAAGAGAATAGTTTTTGGAGATTTAAAATTTAACGCTATCACTGCCATTGTGCGATCATTGTAATAGCAACTATATGTACATTCAATGTAATTGGCGACTTACATTTATTTTTATATACATAGGTTTTGGGTATTGTGTGTTGTATATACATCATTATTTGATGTTGAAAACGCAAATACATACATTACAGTCTACATTTGAATGTCCTAAGTATTAAAATATTATGTATATAATTTATTTTTCGTTTCGTCCACATATTTTTCGTTGCATCCATAAAAATTTCTATCCTTCTCTTTCCTGGTTAAAGAATTTTTGTTTGTTTTTATTTTATATTTTGTGCAGGTGTTCACACAGCAAAAAAAAAGAACAAAACATTTTTTTTTCTAAATATATATATACAGATATCCCTCGCTTAACGCGGTACTTATACAACGCGTTTTTCGATATAACGCGATTTGAAATAAACAATCTGTTTCAGTACAACGCGAAATTTCTTCTTTTATAGCGCGAAACTATTTAACGCCCAAAACACTTTTCACGACATATAATGTTTGAAAACAGTGAAACAGATCAGTCCTAATCCTGAACAACAATGAAGTTTACCTTTTATTTTTTTTTTCAGTTTGTTTTTAAATATTATAATACACATGTTAGTATGTACATACATATATATATATCGGTACATACAGCAAAACCTTCCATATTAAAACGGACATAAAGATAGAGTGTGTGGAATGGAATGATCGATCAGGTTAGCCAAATATGACCGACCTAAACTATTTATTAAATAGTTTCCCTTACAAACGAATTAACAATGTATTAAATCATCATATTGTATATAGAAATGCTGTCGGGTCATCGCGGAATTTATACTCCCCACGCGTTAGATGGCGATGGATTGGGAATTATAGGGACTCATCTTTAAATACAGCATATGATGAGATGATCCAAAGATGTTTATAAAGTACTCCAGTTTAAACTGTCGAGGAGATACGAATACGTATGATGAATATAGAATGGTCCTTACCTATCCAACTAACAATAATGACAAACTCAATCCCTATGTGACAATGATTATACTAACAATATATAATAATTTACTAATAATGTAGTTAGCAATGACTCTGCTGTGGATTATCACCTTAGTTGTTTCTGTGATTGTTTCCTTTTCCCAAACCTAGTATGTTGGGATGCAAGCAGGGACTGGGCCCGCATAATTTTGGAGTAAAAATTCTCAGATATCTATTTGGAACTCTGCTGAATATACTCCAGGATTATGGTAACAATCTCAGAATCACCGTAACTGGTTGGCTTGTACTTCCCCTATCATATCATATCCTACATCATATCATAGATGATAATCTGAAGTCCCGCTTGGCATCTTTTTGACTCACAATCTTCCAATTCCTTTTTGGAAGATTAGGATTGCTGATCCTTACTATCTCCAGGTTCTTTTCTGGGCTGGTCGGTTCGCATGGTATCTAGACGCGCGCTCTTTTCCTGTTAGGAATCTCTTCCTTGTTTACAGCTGCCACCCTCGCGCCTTGTTTCACCTTCTCTACCTCCACTACAGCCTTTTTGTACAGATCAACTGATTTGGCATCAGAGGATGGAAGGAGTCCAGGATATTCACCTAGGACTAAGGAAAGCTGAGTTTAGTGCGTTATACACCAATATCCGTTTCTTCATGGTGATGCTCCCGTCTGCATAACTGCTGTCAATGACGACTAGCGCCAAAACACGCTCCTACACAATATCACTGAAAGACTTGTGTTTCACCACAACCTTGTGAGGAGTTTCCATCACCTCTTGAAGTTTGGTCCATTTTGTATCGACAGGTTCTAGCCCATCCTGGAACCGCTGTGTTTTTGACAGATGGTCTTTCTCCGAGCTATCGCTACCGACCGTTTCCTAGCTCATACCACGGATTCTCTTTGCTTATCCGTGAGCTGCTCCTCAGGAGTTGTAGCCCACCTAGCCAAAACCCTGGAATTGTTGGTGCCCTGAAGTCGCCTTTGAAGGGTGCCGGTCTCATGTTTGTTGTGGTTTTTATTATTCGTTTTAGGCATTTTCGTCCCACGAGTGTCGGAGAAAAATTGATCCACCTGCTCCGAGATCCGTTTGCGCTGGTTAAGTTTACGCTACTTACAACTGGAGGTTGTCAGATATCCAGAGCATACAATTTGATGTTAATAATAAAAAAAAACAGTCAACCTATCCAGAAAATATTCAAAACTTAAATTTGCATATAAAACGCAGGACAGATTAAACCATACAGTAACATTACATTAGACAGCGGAGTTAATAAATTAACGTATTCAGACTGTCCATCATTTACCATAAGACAAACTGGTAGGGAGATCAACAAAAATCAACAATGATAAACCTCACAACTACACAAATATGGATACGAACTTAAAATTTTTTTGTACAAGATGAATGAAAGCAACCAAATGAACAGACAAGAATTGGAAATCTATAAAAATCGCGAAAATACATTTCTGCACAACAATAAAATTAATACAATGACGAACAAACTATACGAACTAATTTTGGAAAATACATCATAAATTATGCTGTACCCCTATTTTCGAAACAATACACATTGAGAAAAGTATAAAAAGGCATGAAAAATAAATTTATTTTCCAGTGAATAAAATATACTGAAGATAATATTGTTGCGGAAAACTATAAGGAAATAAAATTAAAAAAATTTAATTAAAGAAAAATTTTCTTGGAAATAAAAAAAAAAAATTTGAATTAACTGTGCAGTTTTCACAATAAGTTGAGTGATTGGAAAATTGACAACTAGTCTATAGTTTCTATCGTGAAATGGTGTTAAAAATTAAAATATAGTGAATAAATCACAAAAGTTTTATTAAAAAAAAAATTGTTGAACTGACAAACTATAATCTCAGTGAATCTCAATCGTCAGTGAATAGTTTGGCGTACGTGTCCAAAAAGTGTGTGTATACAAGTCTAGTTTAATTTAAAAAAAATTATAAAATTATTTTCCAACTATCCAGGTGCCATTGACTGAACGATACAACAGAAGACGATTCCAGTTCATCATCAACGTCAGCATTAGATAAAAACTATTTGTAAGTCAATATTTATATATGCGTCTCATAGTTACATTTACATAGTTTTGAATTAAATTATAAATTGAAAGTGATCGATTCTAACCGTGTCTCGCGAATTTTTACAAATAGTTTAAAAAAATCAAACATGAATATCGACGATTTGGACGTTGACGAATTTCAAATTGAGTGTTCGATTCGATCAATCGACGGTTCGGTATTGGAATGTTTAGCTAAATTAAATGATCAAATTGAAATCGAAGAGGAGAATCCAGTGCTTGCACCGAATTATCCACATAATGAGGCCAAATTAGATCCGTTGCTCGAAATGGATAACCTGATAATAAAGCTTCGACGTGTTCATTACTCAATGCAAATGATATATTCAGGTGTATACGATGATTCTTATCTTAATATGCTGTCGTCGCGTCTACATTATTTAAAAACTCGTGTGAATCGTATTCGATA
This sequence comes from Tipula lateralis, assembly GCA_963932295.1. Taxonomy (NCBI): domain Eukaryota; kingdom Metazoa; phylum Arthropoda; class Insecta; order Diptera; family Tipulidae; genus Tipula; species Tipula lateralis. The sequence goes on along the minus strand of OZ010739.1, from coordinate 29,722,460 downwards.
TATAAGATTGACTTTGTATGACAAAATTGATCAATTGTTGAATATTATCGACAAGCTGATTGATATAAATTATCGAGCTTTTGGTCAAGATAAGAAAATGTTACTCGACGAAATTTATTCAATTGAATTACCACATTTATTCAGCGATGATATGTCCAACTATCCCGTTATGACGATGACTGTGACTGATTCAAATCAAGCAACTCAAACATTTAATACTGCACCAGAACCAAGACCTATAGAAGAGGATCATACTAACCAGTACTCGTACAATATACCAAAAGTTACTTCCGATGAAGCCACTCAAACTGATGAAGCACCACATTTTGCAATAATTAATAAACCTCAACAAAATTCTGATACTCAATCATCCGATGACCATGAGAGTAGCAAAACAGAACACGACTGCCATGAACGTGACATAATGAAATGGAATATAATATTTGATGATTCGCCCATAAATGGTTCAATTGAGAGATTCATTTTTAAATTGGAATACTTCGCGAATGATTTTAAAATATCAACTGAAGAATTGGTCACCGATGTGTCCTATATCTTAAAAGGGACGGCATTGGATTGGTATCGGATGTATATGAACGAAAATCCTACTACTACTTGGTCACAATTGCGAGATAATATTATTGAACGTTTCCACAAAGACCAAACCGATGATGATATTCGACGCGAACTCGAAGCCCGTAAACAACAAATAACCGAACCATTCATTAAATTTTACTGCGATGTGATGTTGATATCACGCGAATTTTCTATACCCTTTCCTGAGAGCGACCTAATGGAAATAATACGACGTAATGTGCGTCCCGCACTCTACGACCAGCTTGTCACCATGCATATTACAACATTGGACGAAATGGTTCAGATGTGTATCTCATTCGAAAACAAATGGGCAGAAGTTGGTGTTGTACCCGAAATGATGCTTGAAAAATACAAAATGAATAATATTTTGACGAACGATAGAACGATTAGAAAAGGCAACCAACGACATGTATCAACATCGAAAAAACGTTGTGGTGCAGCTGAAGGAAATATGCTGTATTGCAAAAATTGTCAATTTGATTCAGGAAATTGGAACCCAAAAATGACTCCAACTCGATTAAAACATTTAACCCCGTTACAGGAAATTTTGAATACCGAAATAAATTTGATTTCATCTAGTTCCAATGAATCGAGTTTTATACCGTCGACGACGACAAATAATGATTTGGTCACCTCGACATGTAATTCATCGGGCACGGTGCAGCTTAAACGAAAGTATCGTAAGACTCGAAAAGATGTCCGTTAAGCAATCAAATTTGCTTGATCGAACATTTTAAACCAGACCGAAAACTTCTGATTGTTGTAAGACAATTAATTTCATTTTTAATTCAGTAACCACATCTTTAAATGTTCATTATAAATCTAATATTTTTTGTCATTGTTGTGTTCACAATATTAACATTGTATAATTTATATTCAAATATAAGTAAATTAAATTTTAAATAGAGAATAATTACAGGAAACTTTTTTAACTCAGTTTGATAAAATACTATAACCTCAGAGGAACTTAATGTGGTAAAGGCTCTTAGGCCAATCAATTACAAAAAGAACCAACTAACTCGAATCTTTATAGTGCAAGAGAAAAGTGTACGAAAAGGACATAGTTTGGTTACAAGATGAATGAAAGTTTGGTTCTTTTGTGATTTTACTGTACGTGTTGTTGTTGCTCTTCCAATTTTTGTTGTTGTTGTTGAACCAAGCAGCACTTGGTATCTGTCCTTCAATGTGCTAATTACTTCCAATCTTGTATTCGATCTTTTTTTTCCCAGCTGATTATCGAACTCAAAACTGGATTTTCACGTTATTCGTTTTGACTTCTTTATGTCGCCATCCCTCGCTGATATTGTTGTTTATTTTTCTGGTTTCCACCATTCATCTTTCGTTGACTTCGTCAAAAGACGAAACATAATTTTTTTATTCTGGTGGAAACTTCCACCTTTTCGTCCTTACAGTGACGTTGTCAAACTGGTTGGGTGTCCTGAACTTTTCGTTTCCGCTTCATCGTTCTTCTTAAGTTAATCTGGCCATAAGACCGATCATCATGTGGTTCTCCTGGTGGATACTTACTTACACCTTACTGTCCTTACAAAATGTTTGTCTTTTTTTTTTTTCTTCTGCGGCACTCTTGTTGGAACCTGTTGTTTCCTTGTTTTGAGCTGCATTCAATGGAGAGCTTGTATGTGATTATTGCCGTAGCTTAGCTCTGCTAAATGTAGAGTCACGCAGTTTTATATTATGTGTCATGGCGAATTATTAACACTCATTCTCTTAGAGAACTGAATTCTCCAGACTACCCTGAATTTTTTAAATTATGATTGAACCTTCGCTAGTTAGAACGTCTTCAATGATTTGAGTTATCAGCCCACGGATTTTAAACTCAACAGGGGATCCAGATGTGTTCATTCACACCACCCAAACGATCGATTATAAAATCCCTTTTTTCATCTTGCCCCTATCGCGATTCGAACCCGGTACCTAGCACTCTGCCGAAGTTTAAACCACTGCGCTACCTGGTTGGTCTAACCTAGTAGTAATGCTCACGATAACCGGGTTAAAATTATTCAAAACGTAGGAGGACTGAGTGGTCTCCCGATTTATTAAACGGTGACTAAAGAGCCTCGTTCTAACCCTAAATGTAATCGTTTTCGAAGATATTTTAGCTTGTGCCTTCCTTGTGATAGTTTCGATTTTGAGATTCATTTAAGGAAACTTCTCAAAACAAGAAGGGAGGATGTTTTGCCTACTGGAAGTCAATTATTTTGTACATGTTGCTTCCATGTATGATTTCCCTTCTTAAAACAAATTATAAGAATTAAATAAATAAATATGTGATAATTTATTCGTCATAGAAGAAATTTATTTTTGTGATTTTTATAAATTTCAAATTCTACTTGCCTGTTCATATTGTCGCTTTCATTCATATTGTTGACAATTTTTAAGCTCGTATCCATATTTGTATACCTTCAGGTATAAAAGAGGTTATCATAAAGCCACGGTCTCGGCTACGAGTCTTGTAGTTGGCCAAAACTTAACATGCTCCGGATGACATAAATTCCGCTGTATAATTTATGTTACTGTGTGATTTAATTTGATGTCCTGATTGATATATTATATGGATATGTTGACCGCTTTTTTTTAATAACTCACAACATTTTTGTTCTTGGATATTATCTTGAAAATTTTAAAGTTATATTCTGTCGGTAGTATAAGTAGTAGAGTAAGCCGTAGTCTAAGATTGATTTCTCTCATCAATTTTGTCTGTTCTTTGTTTATAATGATATTCGTTTAAAAACACAAATTTTTGTTTTTGTACTATTTTTAAAGTGCTATTTTTATTACTTATTTAAACTACAATCGTTTTGGATGTTATTGCCTTATGAAGTTACATTAACTACTAAATCAACTTTTATTATACTCGTAAAACTATTTTATATACTTTTCGGTTATATTTTTGTTCCCGTTACATTATCCTGTTTTGTAAATGTTCCACCCCTTTTTATTCAAAAAAACCGTTTTATTGTTTATTGAGTACCTGTTTTTATCGTACAATGATGTCATTAACTTTATTACGCCCTATTTTTCATCAAGTAAATTGGGTTTATTGATTTCTTATTCGTCTATACCGTTCGTTAGCAATTCTTTTCGTATTCGATGTATCTATATACTACATGTTAATACCAAGATACGGTGAGATAGAATTAGTGCACTGTAGAGATTTATTGAGCTATTCAAAATGGCGAGTTAAAATTTAAGAACTGAGGTTATACGTGTTAATTTTAAATGATTCTCAATATAACAATTATGTATGTTTTTATTTATGTAAATTATTATTGTCAGCTTAACTAATAAATTATGTATTTTATATGATAACGAAATAAATTATATTAAATATTAATGAGTGTGTCAAGATAAAACATGTTTTATTTGAGACTCCGATCTGAGAATTATTCTGCGCTTTTCGGTAAGTGGGACATCTTTGTGATTTTTTTATTTTATTTTCGACAACTGAATACACAACAAAAATCAAAGATCATAAAAGACCTGATACTTTACCAAATCTATTGATTTTATTTTTTGTTCAATGTTTCCTATACACTAACCGTCCAGTCTATTTTCAGACTTACTGAACCCATCATAATTATGTTCAAAAACTAGTGTTCTCGTTCAACTAATACTCTATTATGAATGTCACCTCACCTCACTTTTCTCCGTGATGTGTATTGTCACTAGAGAAATATTTTGGTATTATTTGAGTGACAACCGCAACATGATGCGCCATTTTCTATATTTTGTTGTTTTCAAGTATTATTTTTGTTGTAATTTGTTTTGATTTCGGTATGTTTGAAGTTAGTGGTCGTTTGGTGTGTTTAAAAAGAAAAACGAAGTAAATTTCAAGTTTTGTAGTCTTGTTTATTCTGATATAATAATTAAATTTTTCCAAAACTCGAATACTGAGCAATGTCTGGATTTTTTTACCATTTCTTCGACAAATTTTGAAAACTGACTGCCGTTTAATTTTATTTAAAAAAAGACAAATTATTATTTTTAATTATTATTTATGAATAGAAAATTAATATTTTTTGTTTTTGACACAAACAAAAGTTAAAACAGTATTTTTTAATGGTTCGAAAAAAAATTTCACTTGTTGTCGCCGACAAATTGTAGGTAACGCTTAGTGACAAAATCCTCGCCCACCGTGACATTCTTAATACCAAAATATAATTTCCTTGACGTTGTGGTTAAAATTATGAATTAAATAATATCAAATTTATTTATATTTTTATTAAAATTTAATTCATAACCATTTAACGTTTAAATTCGCCAAAAATATATGTTTTAAGTTTGTGCATGAAAACAGTACCATGCTATGTACCATTAAGAACAAAAAAAACAAAACGATCAACGTAAAGAAAAGAAAACATAATAATTTTTGTGGCTTTGTGTATTCTTTGTATACTATAGTTTTTCCTATACAAGAATCAGATGAAAAAAAGAGTTAGGTTATATAAAATCTCCTTAAAAATTGTATCGAATCACATTGAATCATTTTGATCATATTCGATAAACGAAATATCGAACTTTCATATTAGCCGAAAAAAAATAAAAATAAAGAAAATTTCTTATGAATGAAAATTCGGAGTATGTACCAATAAATGGGAAAACTATTTCACGACAGTCTTGATAAATAATCATATTTAAATGCCTCTTAAACACAAATTGATTTTAAGACCTTAGTTATTGTAGTGTTTGTTGTAGACGAACACTCGGTAAAGAGCACTAATTTAAATTTATTACGTGTATACTTACGTTTAAACCACTACAATAATAGCACTTAGATAATTGACGAATTCAGTTATGGATTACCACCTCTGTAATATAGCCTATTGGAATTGATCTAACCGTGGCTGATGGTGCCAGATCTGCTCTCCAATTGATCCTTGTTAAAAGAATTAAAAGGTACCTACTCATTCAGATTAATGGGCCCGAGAATAAAGAAAATGTGAAAAACGTGTCAATCCTATAAGTTTATCGTAGTTCTTTTGTCGAACTACAATGGCTTGAAAGCGTGTTCCATAAACTTTATTCAGATAAATGCCATACCTCAGGAACATTCTGTGATTTGGTCAAAATTCAATACAGTGAACTATTAAATTTGTAAATACATGTTATAAATATGTGTTTAGGTTTTTTGAAAATAATAAAAAATAGATAAATTATAATTTTAAAAAGATAGATTCATTTAAAACAATTTAATATATTGAAATAATTTAAAATATTATTTGAAAATTTTGATTTTATGTGGTGGTACTGTACAGTTGTTATACCAATCCATTCATATTTTTGTCGATTTGTCGGAATCTTCACACCTGTCAAATTTTGTGGTTTTCTATTCAATTACTCATACAAATCCTTAAATGTTATGCTTAAATGATACAAAATCTCCTATACAACAAATCGTAAGGCGAAATACATTAAAATATTTCTGCCAAAACGAAGTAGTATTGGCGTGTATATTTTCACCGAACTAGAATAACGTAGTTGCGTATAATATAAAAAACGGTGTAAACAACTAATTAACACAAATAAGAGAGTGTTGGGGAAACAATATAAACAGCAAAACTGAAGTACGTTAAAAATATTTTGTTAGTGAGCAGAATTATTTTTAGTTTTTTTATCTTAATTTACTTTACATTGCATTGTTGTTGTAATTAACTAACTTTATGAAATGTCTGGCAAATCATAATGATATTTGTGATTTAAAAAGTTTGGACGGCAATCAAAATCTCCTGTACTAAAAGCCGTACAAACTTTTTAAATCACAAATATTATTATGATTTTTGCAGACATTTCATAATAGCCGCGTTTCATGATACTATGTGATCCGGATTAAATCACATTTTCCATGCAAACCAATGACACATTTTGATCCAAATTTCATTTTGGATCAAAATGTGTCTTTGGTTTGCATGGAAAATGTGATTTGATCCGGATCACATAGTGTCATGAAACGCGGCTAATGTTAGTTACTTACAACAACAATGCAATGCCAATTTTAGATAAAAAACTAAAAAATGATTTTGCTCATTGACAAAAGTTTTCATTATTCCATTCTATACTGTTTCTCTTACATTCTCTTATTTGTGTTGGTTAGTTTTTACACAGTCTTTGAATTTATACACAATTACGTTATTCTATGTGGGCGTATATACACCAATACTTGTTATGTATGAGGAGATTTTGTCGTCAATAATTGATGTGAAATGTGCATAGCTTTGTACATCTCTAACATAATAAAATCTCTGGTAGTACTCGATTCTGATATGACTTGGTTCGAACATCACTAATCCACGGTTGGTTGACAAATGTCAGCGGTTATATATATCTGTGATATATGTGACAACTATATAGAAAAAATTAACTACGTGATTATGTATACGTCCAATACCTAAGGTCGGCCACTAGACATTCTCTCTATATATAGGTTGGAATTATGTATCTACTTCAATTAGCAAATACGTTCTATTTTCAGGATACACGAGTTGTTGTCGACGAAACGTGATTGTATCAAGAAAAGTTAACCAACATTATAATGAGGTGTTGACGTAATGTTTCTACTTTTGAAGCCCTAGTATTGCACAAACGCAATGAAAAATTTAAAGAAAATTTTCGTAGTTATCCTTTTCAATGTTTTAGAAGGTATTCGTTAACAGACGCAAAAAATCAACAATAAACTGTTTTGTAAAAAATTTTCTACTCATAACACGTTTGAGTCTAGAAAGTGGTGGATCTAAAATAAAATTAAAAATATTGAAAGTGTTGAAAAAATAAAAATTAAATTTTCAATTATCTGTTTAGTTTTCACAATAAGTTGAGTTATTGGAAAATTGAAAACTAGTCGATAGTTTCTATCGTGTAGTGGTGAATAAATATATAGTGAATAAATCACAAAAGTTTTATTGAAAAAAAAATTGTTGAATTGACAAACTATAATCTCAGTTGTTAGGGAATAGTGTGGCGTAGGCGTGCAAATAGTGTGTGTATACTAGTTGGTTTTATTTAAGAAAAAAATTATAAAATTATTTTCCAACTATCCAGGTGCCATTGGCTGAACGAAATAGCAGAAGGCGATTCCTGTTCATCATCAAGCTCAGCAATAGATAAAAACTATTTGTAAGTCAAAATTTATATATGCCCCTAATAGTTACATTGTTATAGTTTTGAATTAAATTATTTTATGCAATCATGAATAGTACGATAAATTGGAAGTGTTCTCGCGAATTATTTCATAACTGTTTCATAAATCAAATATGAATATCGAACATTTGGACTATGATGAATTTCAAATTGAATGCTCCATAAGATCAATTAAAGGTCCGACATTGGAGTGTATAACAAAATTAAAGATGCAAGTTGAAATCGAACATGTACAACCAGTACTTACACCGAATATGCCACATGACACGGCCAAAATGAATCCGTTGGTCGAACTGGATTTATTGATATTAAAGCTACGACATGTTTATTACGGAATGCTAAAAATATGTTCAGATAAGTTGGACGACTGTTTTCTGCGTCTGCTGTCGTCGCGTTTACAACATTTAAAAAGTCGTGTGAACCGTCTACGCTGTGTATGTTTGACAGCGCTCGACAAAATTGATCAATTGTGGGCTTCTATCAACCAGCTGATTGATATAACACATCGAACATTCAATGGAGAGATCAATAAGATCATGTCACTCGAAGAAATTAATTCAATTCAATTATCACATTTATTCAACGATGATAAGTTTGATATTCCCATCATAAATTTTAACAGCCAACCCACTTTGCTGATGACTGTGACTTATTTAATTTCGGATTCAGATCAGGAAAGTCAATCATTAAATACTGCGCCAGAAGAACCAACACTTATAGGAGAGGATGATACTAATATTGAGAACCAGTGCTCGTCTAAAATACCAAAAATTACTTTCGATGAAGCCACTCAATTTAGTGAAGCACCACAATATCCAGTAATTAGGCGACGACAATCTGATACCGGAGTATCTTACTATGCGAGGGGTGAAACTAAAAACAACTTTTTCAACCGTAATATATTCAAATGGAATATGAAATTTGATGATTCGCTCATAAATGGTTCAATTAAGAGATTTATACATAAATTGGAATACTTAGCGAAATATTATAATATATATACCGAACAATTGGTCACGGATCTGTCCTTTATATTAAAAGGGCTTCAATTACGTATATTAAATTTGTTTCCACACAAACTTTGATCTGGATTGAAAATCTCATTGACTATGATTTGTCAGTTTTTCTTTATTGAAGGTAGAATATTGTTCGTTCTTGAGTACTTATTTCCCAATTTCGAACAATTTCTGGGATGATTTTGAAAAATTCTGGGATGGGATGAAATAAGTTTTACCAGATGAACATTATATTTTTTTCTGGGATGAAATCCTGGGATAACTTCACACACTTCTACAAATTCCCTCGCTATTCACTAGCAATTCTTCGATATCTGCCGATGATAGGTTGTGTAATCCTTCTCCGCCTACTTCATGAGCTAATGTTATGATATTGGAGTACTCAATCGTGTTAGAAAGCACTGGGTCGTTGTTCATATTTATAAATATGTACGTACATTATACTATTTGAAAATAACCGAAAATTTTGTTGATTGCGCAATAACAAGTGAAATCGCGTAAAAACAGAAGGCAAAGGATATGCATCCGTTTTTGTAACTTTGTTCTGTTCAATGGCATCCAGGAACTTTTACTTTCTTCTACATCCCAAATGGATATCATTCGCTCTACTTCTTGTAACGATACGACGAATTCCTATCGTCACAAAAGATTACTTTATTGTAAAAGACATACTGCAAGTCGTTTATATAGCATGCTGTATAACCTTGTTACATCGAGTGTTATATCGTGGTGTTTGTTTGAATGTTGCAAGCAATTGGATGCTGTATAATATGTACCATTTTTTTTCTATTGTAAATTACGCATATTGGTTAATTCGCTACTCGTATTTGTTTTCCCTTCCCATTGCATTTGTCTATAACACGATTGATGTACGGTAATTTATATATGTACGGATAAAATTGAAATGAGATTTTTGTGTTTTTTGATGGAAATTGGTCATTAGTTAATCGGAGGCTTACAAAGTGTGAACAGTCATTAAGTTAAAATTGCTTTGCGGAATTAAAATTTCGAATCAACCAATCCTACCCGAATTAATATTCGCATAATGTTATTTTCGTCGCATGGTATTTTCGTCACATTTACGGATTACGTATAGTTTTGGAGTGAATATGGATTCGAAACACGTTGCTAAAATCAAAACAAGCCACCGTATCGATGTCGAAACCGTACGATTTCATACCACAATAGTCGGTAATGACATAGACAAGTTCGTTTATTGCTAACGGACCTTAATGCAGTATTTATCCAACACGTGTGACGTGATTCGGATGATATACGACTCAACTGTAATTCCGGAACAAATTAGTCATTGGTTACAGGGACCGCCCAGGTGGCGCAGTGGTTAAAGCTGCGGCAGTTGGAGCGGGAGGTACCGGGTTCGAATCCGATTCGAGGCAGGATGCAAAATGGGTTTTTCACCTTCGATCGTTTGGGCGGTGCGATCGGTGGTGAAAAATAAACATACCTGGATCTTCTGTCGTGTTTAGAATCCTTGGGCCGACCCATCTTCCATGTCAGTACTATAGGCCTGACATGGAGCTATGCAATGCGCAGATGGTTCTGCGAAAAGACTCGGACCTATAGCCGTATAGAGTAGTATCACAACGGATCAAAATTGGTCTAAGTGTGCGATAGCAGCCACAACAACTTAACTTTTTAACTTACAGGGCCTTTATTCTTTTAAAAAAAATTCTAATTAACTTTTCTTAGGTTTTGCTACTTTCAAAGCAAACTTAAAGCTTAACATTTGTTTTTATTATTATTTTTTTCTTTGCTTAATGAGTGGTAGACGATATTATTAGTGATAGTTAAGTGTATACTGAGTTATAATCTTATTAAATCATATTTGCGTGTTATTCCGTGTTAAAGAAAACCAACGTGTAATTATGTTTGAGTAGTTGTATGATTGGAATCGCGATTTTCATATTTTCTTTTAGATACCAGGCATGCAGAAAGCGCCTTCGTCGTGACCTTGGGTAAGTCCTTGATATTAAATAAACATATATATAACATACATTTTCCTTGTCATGAAATAATGCTTTATGATCTAATTGTCTTTATCTCAGTACTTAATGGAAATCAAATTGATCAGTTTCTTTTGTTATTGTTTTATTAATTATAAATTTTTGAAAAAATTTCTATTAAGATCAAAGTGAAATATAAAGTCAATAATCTATATCCTACAATTTTTTTTGTTATTATTTATTATTATTGTATTTATGTATTCTAATTTATTAATTCATAATATGATGTCTAAATCGGTTATGGGCTAAAAAAAAAGATAATGGTGAGTGAGACACTAAGATTTAATAGTTCGAGTAATGGCATTAGACGGTTTATTCCAGCTTCCTACATGTTTCTACAAACCCCACGCCATACCCTGAGCTCTAGCTGGCTACGAAATATACCGTCAAGAAACCTCTGTAGGGAGATTCTTTAGCGTATTGGGATCCAACAAAACCAAAACGCTACATTCTTTATTGATGAATTTGAATTTTTGCAGAAGATATAGAATAGTACCGTCGTTTGATTGCTTTTGTATCGCTCACATTGATAACATGAGTAACTTTGTGAGTTTTTTCTAGGCCTTTTTTGTCTTTAATATTTTAAAATAACTGCATGTCTTCATTTGAAATATCGTGATAAAATGAATGAACATATTCCGAGATCTTACTAGAAGAAATATAATTATCACATGCAACTGTTGGAGTAATATTGAAGGTGTTCTAAAAATTTGGTTATTCACAGCATCTTAAAGTGTTAGAATATTTCTTTAAAGCTTCAAGGAACTAAATTTTATAATTTACTTTAACTTTTTATGAAAATCGGTTGAACACTTTGCGTGTAAAGGCACATTACATATGTAGCACCTATAATATGTCTGTGACTGACATTGCTTACATCGTAATCGAGACCCTCGTTTCTTTTAGAAGAATGAGCTCCTTTAGCCAGATAACCATTAGATTTTGAAAATCTAGTCTTCCATGTTGTGTGAGTAAAGCTTTAGCTAGTTCTCGCCGAAACTCGTATTGATCTAGTTGGCAGTTATAGCTTTTGGCTAGTGACCACGCATTGATGACAGCTAAATCCAACATCCATAGCACTAATGGCATATAAAACTTTTTGCCTCTTATACCCATACGATAATTTGAAATGTGGCGATCCAACAAATCCACTCCACCCATAAACTTATTATAATTGGCGATGTGTGGCTGTGGAATACCAGTTTTTTTCGTTCGGAATGGTTATAACGTTGAGCTGTAGCTAGTGGATCTGTACCGAAAGCATTTGACATCATAGACACAGTTTTATTATCCTTCCATCTTGTAAGAATTAGTTCGTTTTGTTCGTCCACAAAACTTTCATAATAACCCCGAATTTGTTTATTCATTTGTTTTTTATCCGTCATATTGATGTTTTTTCAGTCGATTCTCTCGTACCATGCCTGTTCCATCACATTTCATATTTCTAAATGCGCAGATTAAGTTGGGTCCAGTGAAAAACTATCAAAAAAGTCCTTATCGCGTTCCTGGTTGCGACCCTGGTAAATATCAAAAGCATAGTAATATCCTGCTGAACGCCGACCCATGCTGTATACCCGAAACACACCGGTTCATTTCGAATGTATTGTTTGCAGGGGTGTCGGTCGTAATAGGGAATCATTGGTTTATCGACCGAAATGTTCATTGTAATTGGCGCGAATTTTAAAAAGAGTTCATTCAAATGATTTATGAACATTCGTATTTTTACCAGTCGATCTTTGGAGCTCTTGTCGATTAAATCATTATCACAGAAATAAATGCTTAACAAATATATCTTTAAAGGTGGTACGGCGCATCCATTTCACTGTAAACTCATTGCAAATATCATCTTCTATGGACCAATAGTGACGTCTGCGTGGAGTTGGCGTGTATCCGGATATAATCATTACTCCATAAAAGCAATAAAAATCGTCGGTGTCAAAATGTATCATTTTTTTTTCTTTGCGGCATAATTCTTGCTGTGATTTTCGACTGACTGAACGAAAGATTGTGTAATATACAACTTAAAAAACTCAATTGGATCAATTTGTCCACTAAAGCTGAGTGGATAAGGTTTAGCGTCTTCCCATTTTCTTAGGTTATAATAAAAAACATCTAATTTTAGGTCATCTTAATCCCCATTTTCCCAAGATTGATGAATTTTCGGGCGCAGCACACTTGGTGCTTCGATCTGATTTTCTTCGACATGGTCAACTTCTTGATCAAAATTTAGTTCAACTTCAGCTACAGCTGATTTTTGGTAAAAATGTTGGTATCGTTAGCCTCCTCCTCAACAGAATCTTCATCAGTATCGGAATTGAAATTTGGGGGATGTAATTATATATCAAGTGGTGCGAAGAGATCATTTGGCAAATTTTCAAGCGCATCTAATGCTTCTGAGAGATTTAACGGAGTTTTCCTAAAACAAATGATATACTGTCATTATATGTCTAGTGTTGCATTTTCGCATCAGCCTTGAAACGTTTGTTGTTAAAAATACGAATAATAGAATACCTATAAACTAAATAGTAAATCAAAAGGTAAATAATAATTTACTAAATCAACTAACAGTACCGGTTGTAATTGATGTCCATATTTTTTTCAACAAAATTTTAACACTCCTAATCGTCACTCTATAATAATTGAACTAAAACAAACAAAAAAATTTTTTTTCGCTTTATATACATTCTTTTAGGTAACGGGAAAATATCCGTTTCTTACTTTATGCGAAAATTCTCATCAGTACTTTACAAAAAAATAAAAACGAGAGGAAAGTCTTACATGCATTATCGCATCACATCATCACATGTCATAAATGGCTTATATTAATCTGAGAAAAAAAACCCCAAGGTAATAGTGCATTAACTAACGTGAAAAAAATATTATGACGAAAATGTCCTAACAAAGTGACTCTGTGTAATGTGTATAACCAAAAACCTATATACATACAAACAAAAACAAATTTAAAAAAACATTATAATGAATGAAAACCAAACGTAATAAAAGAAAAAAATAATAGGTTCAGTGCACGAAGCCGGTATTACGATCTATAAATAATTGCTATAGTGCGCGAAATAGTTTTGTAATGTGTGGGTGTAACAACTTTAACATTTTCATCATTCAACATTAATTAATTTAAGTACAACTTTTCTTATTCATTATCAACTTATTAATTATAAAATTTTTATTTGTCTTAGTTAATATTAATATTTTGACCGCCCAGGTAGCGCAGTGGTTAAAGCTGCGGCAGTTGGAGCGGGAGGTACCGGGTTCGAATCCCGATTCGGGGCAAGATTCAAATGGGTTTTTCACCTTCGAACGTTTGGGCGGTGCAGGCAAATAAATGGTATGTTGAATAGCCCATGGATATTGAGACCTTAATTAATAATTTCGCCAGTAGTAGTTGTGCTGCACATAATTCCAATCTCAGTAGCGAGACTTGCTTAATAGGTTCTACGTTGGTCTTGCATGTTAGCAATTTTACTTCACTACGCTCATTGGTGGTTGATTTTAGGTAAATAACTGCAGAGTAAGCTTGCTCACTGGCGTCCGCAAAGCCATGAAGCTCTAAAACTCCTTCATGAGGAACCCATCGTGAAATTTTTAATTTTTCATATGACGTCAGTTCATTTCTCAAGTTCGTTCATATAGTTGATATATCTGAGGTTATCGGATCGTCCCATGATAGTTTCTGTAGCCATAGTTTTTGTAGCAGAATTTTACTAATAATAATTGAAGGAGCTAACCAACCCAGTGGATCAAATATTCGAGCTATTTCTGATAGCACTATCCGTTTGGTGACTTCTTGAATTGGCTCTCTAAGCACCGTTAACCCAAAACTATCAGAAACTGGATTCCATTGTATTCCTTAAATTTTAATTATTTGATCTGATGAACCAATTTTTACCTCTTCAATGTCGCTTGCCAATACACCATTTGATATCCATTTTCTTAACACAAACCCAGCCGATAACAATACGGCATCAACACGAGTTTTGATATGTAGCAGCTCTTTAACAGTTTGCGCCCCAGTTAGGAGATCATCCACATAAAAATTGGTTGTAATTATTTTTGCAATTGTCGGTTCTTTCTCTCGTATATCCAAGTTGATTTAAACACCTTGTAGCTAAAAATGGTGCAGAAGAAGTGCCATAAGTGACGGTAGCTAATTCATACGGTTGGATAGTTTGAGCTGGATGATCCCGCCAAACAATACGTTGATACCTATTATCTTCCTGGTCCACTAGAATCTGGCGATACATCTTCTCGATGTCAGCGGTGATTGCATACTTATGTGACCGGAAGCGGAGCAGTATCTCCCACAGTGTTGGTTGAATGGTAGGCCCCTATCATCAATATGTTGTTTAATGAAATTCCGCTCGAGTTAGTACATGATCCATCGAAGACAACACGAACCTTCGTAGTGGTGCTGCTTTTCTTTACCACAGCGTGATGAGGCAAATAAAAACCATGCGAATTCTCCAAACTAGGCTCAACTTTGTGCATGTGCCCTAGTTGCTCATACTCCTGAAGAAATTTGATATATTCATCTTTTAGGTACTTGTTGGATACAAATCTTCTTTCAATAGAATTAAGCCGATTAATAGCACAATTTAAGGAATCCATCATCATTACTGCGCGTGTCTTCATTGGTAATTTGATGATGAATCGCCCATCATCGTTTCTTTTGACTGTATCTTGAAAATGGCGTTGAATTTGCGTTTCTTCATCCGAATATATGCTATCTCCCTTAATTTCCTCGAGTTGCCAGAATTTCTTTAGCTGTGAATCTACATTTTCAGCAAGAGTAACATTCAAATTTCGAAGCTCACATTTTCGGTTACCGCTGCCAGCTAGAATATATCCAAATAATGTATTTTGAGCTACAAAGTTAGGAAATTGTATTCGACCATCTTGCAAAATCTTAAAAAATGCATCTGCTCCAAGCAAAATTTCAATATTCCCACCTTCACTGAACGTTGGATTGGCTTAATCTAATTTCTTTATTGCATTGAGCTCTCCAGGAGTAGACTCTATCGATTGCAGTTGAATTGGCAGTTTTGATAAAATAAGTGCGTTTGTCGATATAACCTTGTCTCCGTTTCTAGAGAACAATGTAAGAGTAGTAATGCCCTTTGTCACTATGTTGGCAGTTGCAAGTCCACTCACTACCACTCGAGCAGCTGTCCTGCGTAGATTCAGTTTTCTCACCACCATTTCATCAATAAATGAAGCTTCTGACCCGGAATCCAACAATACCTTGCATTTATAAAATGCCCCAAAACTATCTCTTATATAGACTAATGTTGTAGGTAACATAACGCGTACATTCGCTGTCTCTTTAGGAATATCATGCGGATCTCCATCCAATTTCGTATTATAAATTTACACTTCGGTATTTTGATTGGCTCCCTCTAAGCTACTGCTTTCTTCTTTATTGTTTGTTGTGCTCTCAGTTAAAAGTAGTAAAGTATTGTGTTTCCTTTTGCAATGACCACATCGATTTCTTGAACGACATTCATATGCACAATGACATGACTTCATACAAACGAAACATAACTTTTTCTCAGCTACAAGTTCCCGACGATCTATTGGACTCATATTTATAAATTTGCTGCAGTTAAATAAATAATGGTCGGACGAACAAAAGGGACAACTGATACTATTGTTCAACTCTTCTATTCTGATTTGCAAACTCAGTGGTTTTCCTTAACTACCAGTAGATCCGGCATCACTGCGAGTGGGCTTCGACCGTTCCAATGCGAAACTTCGGTTGATTAAAAAATGCAAGAATCGTTCAATTGTTGGGAAGGACTCATCAGCTGTTTCCAGTGCCCAAGTCTGTCTAGTTTTATCATCACATCGATCTAATAGCATATAGATAAGCCAAACGTCCTTTCTAGCTGCCTCTGCGCCTAATGCCTTTAAAGCCCGTGAAATTTCATCAGTAACATCCGCTAGCATACGCAGTCTTTAAGGATCGCCTTTCGAATTAGGTTGTGCAAAAAATTTGTTCAATAACGTGTTTGAAATATGAGCCACATTGTCGTATCTTTTGCATATTTTCTCTCAAGCATCCTTGTAGTTAGCACTGGTTATTGGAATATTGGTTATTCGAGATGCAGCTTCTCCAGTCAGCAAATCTCTTAAATATTTAAACTTATGAACATCTGAAAGTCCAGTCTTGTGTATCGATACTTCGTAAAGATCCTTAAATGTAGGAAATTGTGAGAAGTCGCCCGAAAATGGTTGAATGTTAACCTTGGGTAGTTTTACATCATCTTTCAACCTTTGATGCATACTGGTATTATGTAACTCATCTATCAATTCCCTTTGATGCTCCGTCAATTTACCGATCGAAAAATTTAGCTGTTCTTGAGTTTTTTGGTCTGTGATTTGCGTTACCGCTTGACGGAGTTTACCTTTAGCATTAAAGTAACGTTGCTCAAATTCCTTCAATTCAGATGCTGTATACCATGTGCGTGAATGTCATCGTCAAGGTCAGAAAAGTTGCTAAATATCTTTTCTAAATGTTCTAAACGGATATTTAAATCCACAACCGTAACTGAATCGTCGATCATTAAAGCTCCTAGCGAGCCCTCCAATCGTGTTAAGGTAGCCTTTGATGATCCCCGCCGGCGCACCAAATCTGCATTCTCTTCGGCCATTATGTAACTCGTAATACCTCAGTGAATTCCTTATATTGTTACGTACCCCTTTACGCAGACCAACACGCTTTTTCGTAGGATAGCTTCTTCCGGATATTGGGAGGTTCCTCGTCGCGTAAGTTTAGGGAGTACCACAAACATCGTGTTGTTTAAAAGCAAAAAACCCACTGTTCACTACTGTTCACTCACTTGCTTATCACATCACCACCACACAAAAAAAAATTTAGCTTTTCATTTAAAAAATTTTTATTGACTTAATAATGAATTTAAGTGCCGACAAATTAAGTTAAAAACCATCAATTTAAGAAAGACTACCCTAATGCTATATGATACATACATGTAGAATATACATATTTTGATATATAGGTAGCACAACAAAAAGAAATATATTTGGGCAAACAATTACTAAGTTACATTACTCACCTCATAAACAACCGCAGAGTACTCCCCGGATTCTTATGTGGTGCTGAAAAAAAATGTTACCCACGTGCACACTATATATTGTATATTAAAATTCACTATATATACCCTATATATTAGAGTTCACACAAAATATGATTTTTTTTTTATATTTTAAATCAACAGATAGATAATATTAATTTCGACCACTACACCCGCTATTTTCAATGTCGTTGCTAAACGAAATTATTCTAAGGTTGGGATAGTAATCACAACAATCGTAAGGTAAGAAATAACAATAATAATAATATGGCTGCTATAAGAAGCAATAATTTCACTATGTATAATTTTATACTGGATCCAGATCAGCTCTTTGAATCTCGTTAACGGCAGATAGATGCTGGTTTCCCTGTGAGGCCTTGCCACTAATTCTTCTATTTGGCTGTGATGTGGGTATAACCGATCTAAAATTGATCCCTAAGTTATTCAAACTTTGTCTATATTCTCTAAGAACACCATTTTCCTACCGTTACAATTGCAGCACCAGAAGAATTATATATACTTTATAAGTATAAATTCGACTATTCGATTATTGAACTATTGATGATATTATATTGTATATGTTATGATTTTTTTTTTTTTTTTTTTATTTGTTCTCCAAATTACTGGTAAGTAAATTTTTCTTTATACTTAGGTGGCTATGACGGTCTCACGTTAAATGAAAGATAAAGATTTTTTTATCGCTCTCGACTGCAATTCATGTTTATATAGAAAAATATGAGTTACGTACATACACAAACATCAACATGTACTTCTTGTACAGTTTTAGTACCTATGTAGCGTAAATATTGCTTATAAACTTTGAATTAGTGAAGAAAGTAGTATGTTTAGAGTATTACTCATCGATGAGAGTTACCAATTTTTTGTTTTTATTTTTGTTTGTTTTTGTGCAGGTAATTAATTTATGAGTACCATAAATTAATCATAAAAATATTGAATCTATTGATTTCTAGTTGATCATAAACCAGAAGTCCATAAACAAAATAAATATTACGCCAGAGCTACCTAAACTTGCAGTCGATGGACGTAACAATATTACACAATATACTTTATATTTTATTATATGTTATCTTTTTCTGTTTTAGTACAATGTCCAGATTAATGAAAAATTCGATAGTTAATTCACAATATTTTTATAATTTATCACAAAATTAGTAAGCGCCAAAAATCGAACCGTTCGAAGGACCATGAAAAGAAATGATACGTGTAAATCAGTTTCGCGGATATGCGTATCACTTGATTATTAACGAAATAATTAACGATTTATATTAATCACAAAGTTCTTTAATTTCACCAAATTTAATATAAAATTTTATTTTATTGTCACAAAGTTTAATTGTTAACTCACAAAGTTATTTTTCACAAAACAAGCTTTATTTATTTTAAACTTATTTTATTACCCTTTTGTTGTTGTGTCCAGATGACTCGCAAAAATCGAAATGAACGAGCAAGGTAGTGCTTTCTATGACATTCTATATAACGTAATTTTGTTTTGTTGGAGTAGCGGATAACGATCGATAAGAGTACCAAATAAATGGGTAATTAAGTTACTTGAGGTAATACATAAATTCTATAAATACAGTGAAACTTAATAATAAATATCAAGATGTCAACTACATAATAAACATAATGTATGGTGGAGTAATGAAAATTCTTAGTTTGTCTGCTAATTGACCCCACGTGCTAAGCGTGGCCGGTGTGAAGGTTTTCCTTACGTTCGTTCAACGTTGTAATGAATTTAAAGATTGCCGGGTGGTGCCGCCGAGTTCTCCAATTCGAAATAAATACAATCGACACGTTATGTATAATTTATTAATTGATTTTGGTTTTAATACTTTATGAGCTTTGTTGTTACAATTTTATTGTTGTCTATGCAAGAGCTAGTTGTCGAATGCCAAAAAAACATTATAATGTCGTACTTAAAATTCGGACTTAAGCTAACTATAATTTAAAAACCATGATTTCGGATCAATTGATTTACAGAGTTCATAGGTTTCGATGTTTACTAACAGGTGGAAATATTTATATAATAAAATGTATAAATTTTATTATCACAGAGGTATTTGAATTCCACTGAGATTTGACATTAATGATAAATAAAGTATAGCTAGTAAGATTATGAGTGTGATATATGCTGTTGTAATATAAGTTCAGAACATTCCGCCGGCCTTGAAGCGTCAGGTTCAACAGGGAGTAATACTATTTTAGTGATGGGACGTTTAAAATCTCCATTCTTAGTTTTGGTGTAACAACTCTTGTAACTCCATCGGATCCTGGGTATAGTTGAATAACTCTACTGAGAAGCCACTTGTTGACTGGAATATTATCTTCCTTGATAACAACAATATCCTGCAGATTCACTGATGATTTTAAGTTGAGCCATTTACTACGTTGTTGGAGAGAAGTGATATACTCTGTATTCCATCGTTTCCAAAAATGTTGGGCTTTTTGTTGAACCATTTGCCATCGTGACAAATGAGATGGTTTAAGTGATGTTATATCGCACTCTGGTAATTTGGTACTAGGTTGGCCAATCAGGAAATGGAATGGAGTCAAAGCATCGATATCAGATGACGATAGAACACACAGCGGCCTTGAATTAAGGATACTCTCTATTTCGGTAAATAGAGTCATCATTTCTTCTATCGTAAGTATGGATTCACCGATTACTCTCTTTAAATGGAATTTCATTGATTTCACCGCTGATTCCCAGATTCCTCCAAAGTGCGGTGCACTGGGTGGGACAAAATGCCAAGTTATTGCATTTCTAGATAAAAAATGAGACATTTTATTAGAATTGTTGATGATGTTATTGAAAGTTGTAAGTATTTGATTCTTTGCGCCAATTTTTGTGGCATTATGATAGGGTGTTTTGTAGAGAAGAAAGCGTCGCTTTCATGTATTCTGCCGCCTACTCGGAGTACTTCACATTTGTCTACAAATGGATTGAGGAACCGTAACTTGCTAGTTCTTCGCAAGTCCTTCGATTTTCTGATGTCATCTAGTTCTTGAGTGAAAAATCTTCCTTGTTCTAATTTGCAGATTGTATACAAGGATTCATACATTTCTTCTCGTGTAAAGCATAATGTTAAATTCCTGTTTTTTGCTGGTTTCCTGCAGTTATGTATGAACCGAAGAATATAGGCACATGTTCTTTGGATTTTGTGAAATGACGAAAATCTTGCAAATAGATTTTCGAAGATGTTAGATTGAATTGATGTAATGAATGCAACTTTGGTGTTTTCCTCTTCAATCAACTTATAGTTTTGTTGTTGTTTCGGCCACCATTCCTTTCCTTTTCGTAGCCAAGATGGCCCGTTCTACCATAAATTACAATTCTGTAGTTCTTCTGGAAAAAGACCTCTTGAAGCACCATCGGCGGGATTTTCTTCTGATGGGACGTGTCCCCATTCAGAACGGTTGTAATTTGCTAAAATTTCTCCTGTTCGATTAGCTATAAACGTAGTTCAACGACGAGGGTGTAATGCTAACCAGCCCAGAACAATTTTTGAATCAGTCCAGAGATAAATTTGAGTAACGTTAAGGTTTGATTCAGTTTTGATGAGAGTCATTAGTTTTGCTAATAAAACCGCACCACATAATTCGAGACGGGGTAGAGATATTTGTTTGAGCCACCTTTGTTTTGGATGAGATAATGCTTGTTTTGATATTATTTTTATCTGAGATGACACGACAGTATATTACAGCAGCGTAGGCGTTGGTTGTGTTTATGTGTCGTGGAATTGATAGTTCTTCTAGGCTAACAAGTTTTTCTCGTATTCTCTTCCAGTGGTCTGCTTCTTCCTTCGGCACCATATCGTCCCATTCCAGATTTAAAACCCACAATCGTTGAATAAATATTTTTATTTTGACAGTTACGGGTGCCAACCAGCCCAAAGGATCAAAAATCTTGCTAGCTTCTGATAATATAGATCTCTTCGACAGTAGTGAATCCTTTAATGGATCAACTTTAAATTTAAAAACATCATTAAATTGATCATATTCAATGCCTAAAATTTTAACCATTTCTGCATCATTGATGTCATTAATAGACTTATCCCTTCTCTCACGGTCAACCAATGGAATATCTTCAAGAAGTACCGATGAATTGGACATCCACTTACTAAGTTTGAATCCACATTTTAACAGGACATTTGTTATGCAGTTTTTCAAGATTAGTGCTTCCGCTTCTGAATCTGCACCTGTCATAATGTCGTCGATATAGATATTTGACATAATGGTTTTTGCAACGAGAGGTTCGTCCTTTGTAATATCGATGGCCACTTGTTTTAGAGCTCTTGTTGCTAGAAACGGTGCTGAAGCTAATCCGTACGTTACGGTACACAAACGAAAATATTGTATTGGTTTTGATGCATCTGAACGCCACATTATCTTTTGATACTTGGTATCTTGTTTATTGACAATGATTTGTCGGTACATTTTTTGTATGTCAGCTGCAAACACTATGCGATGCACTCGGAACCGTAACACGATAGCATACAAGGTTGGTTGTATGGTAGGTCCTACTCCCAAACAGTCGTTCAAGGATTTACCTGTCGTTGTTTTTGCTGACCCGTCAAATACTACCCTGAGCTTCGGTTTTGCGCAATTTTGTTTGAGTACGCCATGGTGTGGCAAGAAGTACCCATCATTGAGATCGTGATTTTGAATTTTTTGCTTATGTCCTAGTGATAAGTACTCAGACATAAATTGAGAGTACAATTGATGAAAAGGTTTGTCGCGGGCAAAGCGACGTTCAAGTGATTGAAACCTCTGCAACACCATCTTGTATGATTCGCCCAATTCACTTGGTGACCTTTTGAAGGGCAAACTAACCATAAAACGACCTTCCGGAGTTCTGTTGAAATTATTTTTGAAGTGATTTTCACACATCTCTTCCTATGGTGTTAATAGCATTTTTTCTTGTGAAATACTTTCTATTTCCCAGAACCGGTGAAGAGTCCAATCGATATCTACCTCTGAATTTTTTACTATGCCGCTAAACGACTAAGTTTTATCATCTGATTGAATTCGACCGACATTTCCAGCAACAATCCATCCAAAGATGGTATTTTGAAGAACAAAATTATTTTTATCACTCTTGATTTGCCCCTCTTTTAGAAGTTGGAAAAAGTGGTCTATGCCAATGAGCACATCTATTTCATTAGGATATCCAAATCCCGGGTCAGCTAACTTTAAATGACTCCATGAGTTGTTCGGTAGTTTTATTGTATGTTCTGGTAACTGGTTTGTGATTTTGTTCAGGATGAATGCTTCGACACAAAAGCTTGATCGATCATCTAGTTTAACTTGGATGGTAACCACTCCTCTGGTTAAGCCCGCATCGGTAGTACCTAATCCTGAAACTGAAACTCTCGCGTTTTTCTTGGGAAGTCCGAGTCGCTGTATGCAATTTTCTGTAATAAAACTAGCTTGTGAGCCAGAATCTAGTATGGCGCGACAGTCAATGGGTTCCCCTGATACCTTTAAAACTTTAATAAGTGCTGTTGGAAGGATGGTTTGATAAGAAGTTGAGACACTTTTGGCATGAGCAGATATAATCCTGGCAGTCGAGGTTGACGGAGCTTGTGCGTTGTTTTCACGAAAGGATTCATTTGAATCTTTAGTTTCTTCCATATGTAATAGCGTATGGTGTTTCCCTTTGCAATTATGGCAGCGATATTTGGACATGCACTGAAACACAGCATGTTTTGTGCCTAGACAATTAAAGCAACGATTGTTTGATTTGACCCAGTTGCGTCTAGCTAACACGTCCATTTCATTAAAATTGGAACATTGATGCATTGGATGATTATTCTTACAAATTGCACACTGATAAACCTTGGAGGCAACATAACTTTTGATGGTTGGTTTTCTAGAGATCTTGTTAGCAGATGTGTTGACAGATTCTAGGGTGTCAATTCTCAGTGTCAAAAATTTTAACAAATCATTTAGTTCCAGGTGATCATTTTTCGCAGATTCCTGCGCCCATAGTAGTTTGGTTTTAATGTCCAATTTTTCTGTTAAAATATAGATCAGCCAAGCGTCACGACCTTCAGCGGCTGTTCCTATTGCTTTTAAGCCACGAACAACTTCGTCAGCTGTATCCATTAAGCGTTTAACATTATTTGCATTAGCTATGGTGATAGATGGTTGTTCAATGAAAGTTCGAATGAATGAGTTGATGATGATCTTCTTCCGATCATAACGTGATTTTAATTTTTGTAGTGCCTTGATATAATTAGCCTCTGTTATGCTTATATAACGGAGCAGTACTTCAGCTTCACCCCTCAACCACCCCTTAAGGTACTGGAATTTTTGAACGGCACTTAATGTACTTGACTCATGAATCGTCGTTGAAAAGAGGTCGTAGAACGATTGCCACTCAACATATTCCCCTGAAAATGGTGGAATGTTGATTTTTGGTAGTTTGGTGTTTAAGTGAGAATTTATAGTAGTGTTGACAGTATTATCGAACGATTCGTGTGCTGCGGATGTCAATGATCGCTCGCGAATGCAACGATTTAAGCTGGATACTGCAAAATAGTAATTCTCTTCATATTCAAGATCCGGATTTTGAGCTTCGTCTTCTGCAAAAATTTGGTTTTCAATCGTAGTGAATTCCTCCATCAGCTTTTCTACTCTGGCTAAACGAATTTTCAGATGATCAACAGTGATTCCAGTTGTGTTTTCAGTGATCTTGTTAACATACGTTAAAATACTGGTCAGTTTACCCTTATTTACAGCTCGTTGTTTCTTTAATGCTCCTAGTGCGTCTGTAGGCATTTTGATTAAATTTGTTTTGATCACACCACCTAAATATCACGCTGGCGGTTTATTGTACTTGAAATATGTTCACTATATGTTTTAACACTTTGAATAAATATTTGATGATTTCATGCGAAAATACAAGTGGATGATGGAAAATTTGGTATACAAGTTTCAACACAGTATATATAAACTACTATCGATCTTTTGACATATTGCAACCTTGTCACTTATTGCAAATGGTTGAGTGAAATGAGATAAATTATATATTTCAGATATGTATTTAATATGATGATGAATAAGTTAAGATTATTTGCTTTATTCTTATATAATTGTGAAGAATACTTAGCTGTTCTCGGTTATATATGATATTCCGCGTGGTCGTGACGCTGTGTGATTATTCGATGAATTGGGATCCAAAAGCATCCGGCTCGAAGGACCAGAAATGGTGGAGTAATGAAAATCCTTAGTTTGTCTGCTAATTGACCCCACGTGCTAAGCGTGGCCTGTGTGTAGGTTTTCCTTACGTTCGTTCCGCGTTGTAATGAATTTAAAGATTGCCGGGTGGTCCCGCCGAGTTCTCCAATTCGAAATAAATACAATCGACACGTTATGTATAATTTATAAATTGATTTTGGTTTTAATACTTTATGAGCTTTGTTGTTATAATTTTATTGTTGTCTATACAAGAGCTAGTTGTCGAATGCCAAAAAAACATTATAATGTCGTACTTAAAATTCGGACTTAAGCTAACTATAATTTAAAAACCATGATCCGAACCGTAATTAATTGATTTACGGAATTCATAGGTTTCGATGTTTACTAACAGGTGGAAATATTTATATAATAAAAGGTATAAATTTTATTATCACAGAGGTATTTGAATTCCACTGAGATTTGACATTAATGATAAATAAAGTATAGCTAGTAAGATTATGAGTGTGATATATGCTGTTGTGATATATGTAAGTTCAGAACAATGTAAGTATTTGAATTCAATTAAAGTTAAATTAATTACAATTTCTTTGCAGATAGAAATACTATATGCATAAAATGATTAGCAATGATGTTCTATAATTCAAAAGGTACGAATATAATGTATGAAATGTATTCTAAGCTACAGGAAATATGATATCGGAAATAAATTGTTTGTTTTCTTCTATTTAAAGTTTATGGATGTTCATCTGCTTCAACAGGACCTGCTTTAAAAAATGCAATTAATATTTGTTTGAAAGTGCATTACATATTAGACATAGAATACGAAGAAAATTTAAGAATTTTATGGAGGTTTGTACAACATTATATTTTTAATATAAAGCTTGATGTAATACCAACCAGTACGCGTCTCTGCAGATCATTACTTAATAATATTAATTAATTTTAAGTTTATTTTTTACGAGGTGCCATTTTAGTTATAAGTTTGTTCAAAGAAGTGAATTTTAAATTGAATACATTGAATTGATAATTATATTTAAATTAGAATATTTGTAGCTATAATTATTAAAATGGATTTAGTTTGTTACATATGTGGAGAGACTAAGCTCACAATTAAAGAAATGATAAAACATTTGAAAAATGAAGTTCAAACCGTCGAAGAAAATGGAGAAAACAAAATCATCTGTTTATTTCGAAATTGTTCTAGTAAATTTAGAACGTTTAGTGGAATGAGACGACATATTAAATCCATCCATGATTCGCAAATACCAAACACCACGGGTTTTGATGACATGAGCAATATCGAATTAGTTGTATTGATCAACTAAGCAGCGTTTCTGTTACTTTAAGAGAAAACTGTTCTATAAATTTCGAATCAGAGCAATTCAATGAAGTTTTAGAACTAATTAGTAACACATTGGAACAAATTTTAAAACTTATCCTTTCCGATTCTGCTACCGATATCATTATATATTCTGTATTACAAATATTAAAAATATAATTTTTATATATTCAAATTTGCATAGATTGTAACAGGTGCTGTTTCATTGTTTAGTTGATCGAAGTTAAGTAAACATTGTAAATTTATTTATTTTTTGTTTAATACCCCTGAAGTTACTTATATTTTGGTTTTTACAATAAGCATCTAAATGACGTAGTTCCTAGCGTAATACCTATATCTTTGTGTTAGAATAGGGTTTTGCTTACTGTTTAATGGCTATAATGAAAATGAACTGTTGAGGTCGGGGGAAAAACGTGTTTTTTTTCGAGATGAAGAATCAGTTTGATGATTAAGATTTTTTTATTTTTTTTTATCATTAAGTGAATTTTGCCACATGAGTTAATATCGTTTTTATCAATCCGTGAGTGGTTTAAGAATGCAGCTATACTGATAGTTTTAATGAATTGATACCTAATTTAAATTCAAGTTACAAATTGTGATATTATATGGATAGTAATGCTAAGATATTGTTTTGGGGTTGTATGTGTATAAATAATCCAAGTTTATTAATTATAATAGTATAATAAATATATACGAGATATAAAAACGCCAATATAATAATAATCTTAACTTAATATTAAATATCAAATATTCTTAAACATAATAATAAAAAAAATTCTAAAATAAAAAAAACAGTGAACGAAATAAATATAACAAACTCTAAAAAAAACAAAAAAAAACCCTGAGTGAAGAAATTATGTTAAAATTAATTATACAGTGAACGAAGAGGAAAATGCATTTCTTAATCTTCTATCGTATGTTAATAGCATACGAGTATTGACTATAAATAAATAATTATGTGAATTGTGAAAGAAAACTTAAAATTGTAAGCTTACAAATTAATAAATTTTGAATTAAAATCGACGAAAATTACATAAAACTTAAAATCTACAGTAAGAAAAGCACGACGGAAGCCATTTTGATTGGTGAATTTGTATAATACATATTTCTATATTTAATCAAATTTTAGTTCTTAAGCTTTCTGGTTTTGGTTTTTGTTTTATTTTTAATTACTTTTAGAACTTAAATACTAGTGATAAGAAACATATTGAGTCCAAATTGTTGTATCAAGCAATAACTAACTCTAAAAAGAAAATCGTAGTTTTTTTTAACATCGTGTTAAAATAATTGGTTATAGCTTCATACAATACTTTCTGACGTCACATTGGTATTATTATAGTATACACCTAAATTTAATTGCATTGTTCAACAACTTAAGTTTGAATTTTAAAAATGAAAGTTAATTAAAGTATAGATAGTTAGCTCTGAATTTTATTTTATTTTATTTGGTATCCTAATATTTCATTTTCATCGGCCATTAAAATTTTTGTTTTATATTTTGCCATTCACTTGGATCGTTCAGTAATGGATAGTTAAATTATTGATTATAAGGGATGAACAGGTAAGTATTCGCATTTGATATGGCAAGTTGGTCCGTTCCTTATCTTTTATCCTCATTTTTTTTTCCTTTTACATCTCCCTGCGGTCTGACAAGATTCACTTATGATTCGAAAAACCCCACTCCCATTTTCCCTGAGCTCTTAGCCGACCAGAGATGACCGCTCGAATCCTCTATTCTGTTAACAATCGATTATAAGTTATCGATTTCGTTACAAGATCCATTATCGAAATATTTGATGAAGTTAAATCAAGCTTCAAAAGAAAACAACAAGCTTTTAGTGTAGTTCCACAGCCCATACAAGTAGATTTAAATACACGATATGAACAACGATATGATAAGTTAACTCATTTATACACCAAAATTCCCATAACCAATAAGTTTTGTTATGTCGGTTTGATTGATACTTTAAAAGTTTTATTAAGAAATAACGATGTTCAAGAATTTGTAAGACAAAGTGCACCAATTGGTTCTAATAATGTGATCGAAAATATAAATCAAGGTAAATTTTTATGCTCAAATTAATTGTTTGTCAGTTCCCCACTAACACTTCAAATTCAACTTTATTTCGACGAGTTTGAAGTTGTTAACCCAATCGGAAAAAAGACTTCCATTCATAAAAAAGGTGCGTTTTACTATCAAATACGAAATTTTCCTGTTCGTACTTATTGTAAATTAAATAATATACATTTACTATCTCTTTGCTATTCGAAAGATATTAAATCTAATGGATTGAACATTTTTTTATCTAGACTAGTCGAGGAATTGAAAATTTTAGAAACAAATGGTCTAGAATTAAATTTTTTACCTAACCAGAAACATTTGAAAGCAGGTTTAGTTACGGTTTGTGGGGATAATTTGGGTATGAATTCAGTTCATAATTTTGTTGAATCATTTTCTGCGACATATTTTTGTCGAATATGTCTTATTAAATAGGAGGATATTCAGTCAATTTTTTTGGAAAAAAATGTTTTATTACGAAATAAAGATAATTATAATTAACAAGTTAACTATGTTGAAAAAGATCTTAAAAATAATGCAAATAATCATTTTGGAATAAAAGGTCCATGCATATTAAATGAGCTTAAATATTTTCATATACTTGATTCTCCTGTTGTTGACATAATGCATGATCAACTGAAAGGTGTTAGCCTATATGATTCGACTTTGGTTATCTTAATCGTTCAAATAAACCAAGCGATATTGTAATTGACATAAAAAATTGCAATGTAGGACAGAAACCTGCTTAAATGTGGACTCTGTTGTTCTATATTCCGTTAATCCTACGTAATATTTTTCAGTCGTCCAATCCGATTGTTAAAAGACATTGCAATCTAATAACAAACCTTTTAAAAATTTGGCGTTTGACTTTCGCAAACAAATTTTCAAGGTCAATGATTTTGAAAATTGGTGGTTCTGGTCGAAAACCACCATATATTGCTTAAAGAATTATACCCAAATTATTCCTTGCGACCAAAACATCATTTTATGGAACAATATTTTCTAGAACTATTGAACAGTTGGGACCATTGATTCATTTATGGATCATGCGTTTCGAAGGTGCACATTACCATTTAAACGTATAAGTAATGTTAAAAAGAATTTTATCAACATATGTAAAACATAAGCACTAACTCACCAATTAAATTTTTATAATATTTATATCAAAGATGAATTCAAAAGGAAGAATTTCTAATTGACAGTAGTAGCGAGCTTGAATTTAAACAGTTAAATGATCTCCTTAAAGACCATAATCGATCAAATATTAAAATTTGTAAATATATTAAATTAGGTCATGAATATAAAAAAGGATTCTTTATATGCTCAAATATAACCAGAGTTCAGCGAAATATGTAATATACTATTAATCAATAATGAAATATTATTAATAATAAATAATTGGAAAACTTGTTACGTGAACGTTTGACCTTGCAGTCGCACACGTTAACAGAATTTATCCCGCGATCTCCACCTGCAGCTATGCCACGGCTAAAACTCGGTCTGGGGAAGTTCGTTGTGGTGGAGCCTCGCTGGGACCTAGGATGCTGCCACAAATCAAAAAAATCCACTCAGCCATACTTACCCAGCACACACATCCGCCCCTAATCCTCCTCCGATCAATAAATAAATTAGCACAGCATTTTATAAAATAGGTGAACCATCATTTAATTATAACAACAACAAAAAATATATAATACGATAAATTAACATTAATAAGTTCATAATGGATAGGTTATTAGTTATACGGGATTCTTTTTTTTTATTCAGTTATGCTTAGGGTTAGAGGTAAATATGATGTAAATATTGACGCGTGGATACCAGGAGCTCCGTGTAGCACGTGTCAACCTAGAATAAAAAAAAATTAAAAAAGAGCGAGAAATCGTAGCTCTGCAATGGTCACTTATCCCATGCAAAACAAAACACGTGATGAGAACATCGTATAACCAGCAGCTACCTAAACTAATTACTACTATATGACACAAAACTTAATTAATGGTTCTTATTAAGATTATTTTAAATGTTAAACTAGTTAACTATCCAACTATCGAAGCCTTTCCTGCAGTCAACTTTCTTCACGTGCTCTCTCAATGTAGCTACAGAAATACAGCTTCTGCAAGGAACGCAATACCCGCATGCACAAAACTGGATTCAGCGTGTTTTTTTTTCCAGGGCACCCCGTTTACCCCGACAGCGCTTGAAGTTTACCCCATGCGGTAAAAAAATTAAATGGATGCCAATGGATTGATAACAATACGATTGCTATTCCACACTATGGACTTCCCTTCAACCAGAACTAGGCACGCTGCTATTCGGCCTTAGGCGGGTAACACACGTTTCACTTCCCACGACTAGGTTGGGCGTTCGTTGCCTTCCTCTCCCCAATATTTTCGATTCTCTTTTCTTTATGATCTATCTTTTTATTTTCTACTTTTTTTTTGTTTTTAAGCCTGATTTCCATTATGAAAAAATACTGACAAAATAGTCAAGGCGGGATAAAAAAATTAATTTTTTCTTAAAGTGCGAGTGAAATAAAAAATATTTCCAGTACAAAAAATTTAGTCAGTACTGAATAAATTTTTATGGTTACTGAGAAAATAATTACAGCAGTAATGACAAAATATATCAAGAGAAGTATTTTTATTCAGTACTGGAGAAATATCTTATAGGAAAAATAAAGATGGATGATTTTTTGTGGTCAATGAATAATTTTAACATTTCGTTTTGTGTCATTCATCTTAATTCATTGTGAAAATAATTGAAATAATGAATACTTATGTTTAGTTTATTTTTTTTTAATTTATTGTTGTAGATTTAAAGAGTATTTTGTTCTTATTTTTAAAAAACAAAAACAAATTTAAATTTATTGGTTATGTTACACGCATCTGTCAAAATAAAAAAGGAAAAAACGATCTCTGTCACTCTAATGGCATTTTTAATTTTTTTCTCGTTTTTGCTTTTTCAGTAAAAAATACTGACAAAATTTTTTTCATAATGGAAATTAGCCTTTATTTGTAAAGATGCGATCAACTTCTACTTTTTTTTCGCAATTATTATAATCTATTACCTATTCTATTACCACTACACCAATTTACCATAATTATTATGGATGAGTATACAGCGTAACCCGAAATTATAATTTTTGTTTGAAAATTGTATCATGAAGCACCTAAGCGAGAATAGATTTCATCGGGCGACCGTAACAAACTTACGCTTTTATTTCTATGTTTAGTTGTTTTAAAATAACAAAAGTTAATGCTAATAAAATATTAATAAAACTAGAACTATTACCATATAAATGCGTTTTTGAAAAAACTGCATTAAATTGTGAAACATTAATTTTAAGCAAACAATTTTTATTATAAATAGGATTTTAATAATCTACTGAATTGTAGTAGTTATTATTATTTCATAATCATTAATAAATATTTAATAGAACAAGTTTTTATTAGATGAAGATAACTTTATTATTTTATTGAAGCTGCGGTTAGAATGGAATTGTTTAAGACACATTCAGAGCAAGATAGAACTCTGTGAAATTATTACTATTATTTCCAAATCAATTATCCACCTTTTCATTTTTATATTAAAATTAACTTCTCAAAGAAAATAATATAAGCAAAATGTAGGAATAAAATTTATAAATAAACTTCAAATAGGAGTTGAATTATACATTAACTTGTAAATAATATCATTTCACGAAACGGAACCGTTTAGTCAAATTTCGTTGTTCGAATCAATGACATAAATTTTTAAAAAATTTCGGAGTTATTGTGTGAAATTTTAACT
This sequence comes from Tipula lateralis, assembly GCA_963932295.1. NCBI lineage: Eukaryota > Metazoa > Arthropoda > Insecta > Diptera > Tipulidae > Tipula > Tipula lateralis. The sequence goes on along the minus strand of OZ010739.1, from coordinate 29,690,154 downwards.
TCGTACTGGAAATATTTTATCAAAAATTGAATTTTCCTTATTCGGAGTAAAATCAAACTATTTTTTGGGACGGTCCTTTTTTAAGATGGTGTTCGAAGTTAAAATGAGCGTACAATTTCTAACCGTGTAGGATCCATTTTTTAGCATGCAGTGTTGAAGGGCCAATTACAGACACATGTGTTGTGTCCGCTATGCAATTCAGTTCCTCCACTGTATTGAGAAAGTAGAAACATGTCTTAATTATTATTTCAAAAAAACAGGATCTGATTTTCTTCGAATTTCTTAAGTATATTATGGGTATAACCTTAATGAGGCCGATGCCACCTTCGTATTGTGCAGGTTAATTTGTGTGATTTTTAGCATAATACCAATTGAGCCTACTTACCTATTTTAACTCCTCGCTACAGCAGGCTAGTGTCCATCAGTTCTATTGAAGTCACCGATGTCTTCCGTTTCCCCTCCCACGGAACTTGGTTCCCCGATGCTAGCCTCCCCTCGTCCCTCGAGTCCGACCAGTCTTCCTCGTCCGACACCAGGGACACGCGACTGTCTATCTCCTCCCCAAGTGCAATCACCTCGGAGAGCTCCATTTGTTGGGTTGTCTCTCCTCTTGGTTCAACTGTTTCTTAGGTGGACGGGTTGCCGTCCTCACCAGGTATTCGTGCTTCGTCTTTTTTGTAGACTCTTAGAGTAATCAACTCAAAATCGAAGTCGATTACTCCCTTAGTAACGGTAGAAGAACCAGGGACTCCTTATTAATTACCATAGTAGATAATCTGAAGCCCGAGTGTTTCGTGGATCTTCATACCGAGTAGACGTGTTTTTGTCTGCTCGGTGTTTCTTTAATTAAACTAAATAAAATAAATGCGTTGTGTGTGTGTGTGTGTGTAGTTGAAAATCTATTTACAGATGAGTATCGTTTAGAGAATCCATTCGAGTACCCGAGTAATCGAGAACTCGATAATTTTACTCTATTTTCGAATAATCGAATATTCGGAATTTTTTTTCGAGTACTCGATTATACATTTTACAATTATTATACATATATATAAAATTTCCATTCCAAATATGTAACCGGTTTTATTTTAATTAAAATAAACAGTTTATGTTGTAATAAATATACCATATGGAAGTTTTACAAAATAGAAAAATTGCTACATCTGTGGGTCAGTGACAAAAATACATTTAAATTACCTATTGTGAATTTGTCTTTAAAATTTTTCATGTTTGATAGTGATTTACGGTTTACCAACTTAAATAACACAAACTATAAATCAAAAATTAAATTGAAGATAATACATAATAAGAATCTAGTTGAATATGAAAAAACGTTGGTTTGCTAAATACAATTTTGTAAATCATCAAATTTATTGTATTCTATTGGCTCTAATTAACTCTAATTGAGTGAAATGGTGAGAAATGTATTGAACATAAAACGAAGTTAGATTTTTTTTCCATAAATGAATTTATTTTTTCTGCCTTCAAAAATAGACCCATAGCAATTTAACCATGTCATCACAAAAATCTGGTGTTTGGAAGCACTTCCGAAAACTTAATAAAAACGAATCTAAATATGAAACCGCCAACTGTGGTGACATTATTCAATGTAAAGGGGGCACTACCACTAGAATGATAAACCATCTTAAAAAACACGGGATTGAGATGTCACCAAATATTGTAAACGAAGCTGGCTCATCTAAAAAAATTAAACTAAATCATACTCTCGATATGTCAAAGTTTGTAATCCGAGTTTCATTGAATGAAATATTAGCCAAATGTGCGTCTAAGGATGGTTTTTCATTTAAATCAATTGCTCATTCTGAGGCTATTAATGGGTTCGTAATGAGTCGTAATTACAACATGCCTAGATGTGCGACAACAGTGCAGAAATTCGTGATGGAATTTTTTAATAATTAAGTAGAAAATTTAATACAGGATATTACTAAAATGGTTAAAAGTAAAAATACATTTTCCATAACAGCCGATGAGTGGACAGATATTACTATGAAGCGGTATATGAATATAACACTTCATTCCGTTTCCGAAGCAGTTCAACATGTTCTTGGTTTAGTTCTTATTGTTGGAAACTGTGATGCTGAAACAACTTTACAGCTGATTAAAGCAAAACTACACGAGTTTAATATTGATTTAGATGTCGACGTTGTAGCTTCAACTCACGATAGTGCTGCGGTGATGGTAAAGTATGGACAGAAAATCGAAGCCATCAGTCAACTTTGTGTGAATCAATCTTGCAATTGTTGATGTTTTATATAAGACAAGTTCCAACGAAAATCTCGTTTTGTTAGAGAATGATGAAATTTCAGATAATGAAGATAATTTTAACAACGGTAGCAAAAGTGAAGAGGATAGTGAAAAAAAAACATCAGCTTCAGTAATTTTTATATAGACGGAAACATAAACTTTGAATCATTTGATGAAGAGGCAACAATTATTTCAAAACCACAAATTGCTATTGCTTTAAACAACACTCGAAAAACCATTAAATTTTTTAGAAAATCTTGGGTCAGAAACAGCTTGCTTCAAAAACAGATTAAAGTTCAAGAACAAAAAGAACTACAATTAATTACTTCTTGATGTGAAAACTAGATGAAATTCATTAGTTCCTATGGTTAAACGAGTTATTAGGGTATTTGATTGTATCACAAAATCTCTGAATGCATTAGGAGCCAACGAATTTGATGCGAAGGATTTAGAGATTCTCAAAGAAGTTTTGATGGTGAACCATTGGAACTGACAGTATTGGGACATAGCAAAAATGGTTCAAACTTAATGATTGCCGAGGGAGTATTTATCCACCTATTTAAAAAATTGAAAGAAATGAACACAAAGTTGTCGACTGAGATGCTAGAAGCACTAAAAAATCGATCATTGACCGAAGGCAAAAAACTGTGATTTCTTTTATGCTCTTTTTGCAAAGTGGGAGCTATCCATACCGCAAAAGTAACGAACATTTAGTGTATTCTTCGAAATCAGAAATAAATTGTTTGGTTAAAAATCAGTTTGACCGACTTTTCGACAATAGTGTTCAACTTCAAACTATTAGTCAACAATTATTAGAATCGGGGAGCATGCAAATGCAAAATCAGAGTGAAATGCCTACCGCGCAACAAAATAAGTCATCGTATATAGAAATGCAAGAGACCATCCAAGGCCTAGTGGCCACTTCCAAAGAAAATTTGAGAAAAAAAATATATTGAATGATATGAAAATTTTGGAATCTACAGGAATGCGTAGCGAAAAACTGGATTTGCTTTTTCGAGCTTTAACCACCATTCAGCCTACATCCACTGCAAGCGAGCGGGTATTTTCAACAGCGGGTAATTTTAAAACTAAAATCCGAAATAAATTAAAACCTGCAACGCTAAATGCTTTAGTGTTCCTAAAGTATTACTTTTTATTAAAAAGTGTATAAAATGTACATAGTATTATGTTTGTTTTTTATTTAATTTATATTAATAAGTAATCGTTTACTCGGTTACTCGGGTAATTTTTACAAAAATACTCGATTACTCGAAAAATCCGAACTTCGAGTAATTTGGTCTCTCTAGTATCGTTATTATATTATAAATATTATTATATTATATAGTCTGTTCTTTTTTCTCCGTTATTTATTATGGTATATAACGTTTTGTCTTTGTATTCTATATACATCATTTTCATATCAAATTCACATCACAATATTCCCTTGGAAACGATCGCATGCGATATGTCTTTCGTTTTGTCTCGGTTAGTTACCTCATTCCCCACCCCATAATTTGCTCTTCATATAGAACGCTATATATTCCCCTTTCCTTTAAACAAGTTTTAATAGTTTGTTTTATGTACGTATCAGGGCATACAAGAGAATAGTTTTTGGAGATTTAAAATTTAACGCTATCACTGCCATTGTGCGATCATTGTAATAGCAACTATATGTACATTCAATGTAATTGGCGACTTACATTTATTTTTATATACATAGGTTTTGGGTATTGTGTGTTGTATATACATCATTATTTGATGTTGAAAACGCAAATACATACATTACAGTCTACATTTGAATGTCCTAAGTATTAAAATATTATGTATATAATTTATTTTTCGTTTCGTCCACATATTTTTCGTTGCATCCATAAAAATTTCTATCCTTCTCTTTCCTGGTTAAAGAATTTTTGTTTGTTTTTATTTTATATTTTGTGCAGGTGTTCACACAGCAAAAAAAAAGAACAAAACATTTTTTTTTCTAAATATATATATACAGATATCCCTCGCTTAACGCGGTACTTATACAACGCGTTTTTCGATATAACGCGATTTGAAATAAAAAATCTGTTTCAGTACAACGCGAAATTTCTTCTTTTATAGCGCGAAACTATTTAACGCCCAAAACACTTTTCATGAGATATAATGTTTGAAAACAGTGAAACAGATCAGTCCTAATCCTGAACAACAATGAAGTTTACCTTTTATTTTTTTTTTCAGTTTGTTTTTAAATATTATAATACACATGTTAGTATGTACATACATATATATATCGGTACATACAGCAAAACCTTCCATATTAAAACGGACATAAAGATAGAATGTGTGGAATGGAATGATCGATCAGGTTAGCCAAATATGACCGACCTAAACTATTTATTAAATAGTTTCCCTTACAAACGAATTAACAATGTATTAAATCATCATATTGTATATAGAAATGCTGTCGGGTCATCGCGGAATTTATACTCCCCACGCGTTAGATGGCGATGGATTGGGAATTATAGGGACTCATCTTTAAATACAGCATATGATGAGATGATCCAAAGATGTTTATAAAGTACTCCAGTTTAAACTGTCGAGGAGATACGAATACGTATAATGAATATAGAATGGTCCTTACCTATCCAACTAATAATAATAACAAACTCAATCCCTATGTGACAATGATTATACTAACAATATATAATAATTTACTAATAATGTAGTTAGCAATGACTCTGCTGTGGATTATCACCTTAGTTGTTTCTGTGATTGTTTCCTTTTCCCAAACCTTATATGTTGGGATGCAAGCAGGGACTGGGCCCGCATAATTTTGGAGTAAAAATTCTCAGATATCTATTTGGAACTCTGCTGAATACACTCCAGAATTATGGTAACAATCTCAGAATCACCGTAACTGGTTGGCTTGTACTTCCTCTATCATATCATATCCTACATCATATCATAGATGATAATCTGAAGTCCCGCTTGGCATCTTTTTGACTCACAATCTTCCAATTCCTTTTTGGAAGATTAGGATTGCTGATCCTTACTATCTCCAGGTTCTTTTCTGGGCTGGTCGGTTCGCATGGTATCTAGACGCGCGCTCTTTTCCTGTTAGGAATCTCTTCCTTGTTTACAGCTGCCACCCTCGCGCCTTGTTTCACCTTCTCTACCTCCACTACAGCCTTTTTGTACAGATCAACTGATTTGGCATCAGAGGATGGAAGGAGTCCAGGATATTCACCTAGGACTAAGGAAAGCTGAGTTTAGTGCGTTATACATCAATCTCCGTTTCTCCATGGTGATGCTCCCGTCTGCATAACTGCTGTCAATGACGACTAGCGCCAAAACACGCTCCTACACAATATCACTGAAAGACTTGTGTTTCACCACAACCTTGTGAGGAGTTTCCATCACCTCTGGAAGTTTGGTCCATTTTGTATCGACAGGTTCTAGCCCATCCTGGAACCGCTGTGTTTTTGACAGATGGTCTTTCTCCGAGCTATTGCTACCGACCGTTTCCTAGCTCATACCATGGATTCTCTTTGCTTATCCGTGAGCTGCTCCTCAGGAGTTGTAGCCCACCTAGCCAAAACCCTGGAATTGTTGGTGCCCTGAAGTCGCTTTTGAAGGGTGCCGGTCTCATGTTTGTTGCGGTTTTTATTATTCGTTTTAGGCATTTTCGTCCCACAAGTGTCGGAGAAAAATTGATCCACCTGCTCCGAGATCCGTTTGCGCTGGTTAAGTTTACGCTACTTACAACTGGAGGTTGTCAGATATCCAGAGCATACAATTTGATGTTAATAATAAAAAAAACAGTCAACCTATCCAGAAAATATTCAAAACTTAAATTTGCATATAAAACGCAGGACAGATTAAACCATACAGTAACATTACATTAGACAGCGGAGTTAATAAATTAACGTATTCAGACTGTCCATCATTTACCATAAGACAAACTGGTAGGGAGATCAACAAAAATCAACAATGATAAACCTCACAACTACACAAATATGGATACGAACTTAAAATTTTTTTGTACAAGATGAATGAAAGCAACCAAATGAACAGACAAGAATTGGAAATCTATAAAAATCGCGAAAATACATTTCTGCACAACAATAAAATTAATACAATGACGAACAAACTATACGAACTAATTTTGGAAAATACATCATAAATTATGCTGTACCCCTATTTTCGAAACAATACGCATTGAAAAAAGTATAAAAAGGCATGAAAAATAAATTTATTTTCCAGTGAATAAAATATACTGAAGATAATATTGTTGCGGAAAACTATAAGGAAATAAAATTAAAAAAATTTAATTAAAGAAAAATTTTCTTGGAAATAAAAAAAAAAATTTGAATTAACTGTGCAGTTTTCACAATAAGTTGAGTGATTGGAAAATTGACAACTAGTCGATAGTTTCTATCGTGAAGTGGTGTTAAAAATTAAAATATAGTGAATAAATCACAAAAGTTTTATTAAAAAAAAAAATTGTTGAACTGACAAACTATAATCTCAGTGAATCTCAATCGTCAGTGAATAGTTTGGCGTACGTGTCCAAAAAGTGTGTGTATACAAGTCTAGTTTAATTAAAAAAAAAATTATAAAATTATTTTCCAACTATCCAGGTGCCATTGACTGAACGATACAACAGAAGACGATTCCAGTTCATCATCAACGTCAGCATTAGATAAAAACTATTTGTAAGTCAATATTTATATATGCGTCTCATAGTTACATTTACATAGTTTTGAATTAAATTATAAATTGAAAGTGATCGATTCTAACCGTGTCTCGCGAATTTTTACAAATAGTTTAAAAAAATCAAACATGAATATCGACGATTTGGACGTTGACGAATTTCAAATTGAGTGTTCGATTCGATCAATCGACGGTTCGGTATTGGAATGTTTAGCTAAATTAAATGATCAAATTGAAATCGAAGAGGAGAATCCAGTGCTTGCACCGAATTATCCACATAATGAGGCCAAATTAGATCCGTTGCTCGAAATGGATAACCTGATAATAAAGCTTCGACGTGTTCATTACTCAATGCAAATGATATATTCAGGTGTATACGATGATTCTTATCTTAATATGCTGTCGTCGCGTTTACATTATTTAAAAACTCGTGTGAATCGTATTCGATATATAAGATTGACTTTGTATGACAAAATTGATCAATTGTTGAATATTATCGACAAGCTGATTGATATAAATTATCGAGCTTTTGGTCAAGATAAGAAAATGTTACTCGACGAAATTTATTCAATTGAATTACCACATTTATTCAGCGATGATATGTCCAACTATCCCGTTATGACGATGACTGTGACTGATTCAAATCAAGCAACTCAAACATTTAATACTGCACCAGAACCAAGACCTATAGAAGAGGATCATACTAACCAGTACTCGTACAATATACCAAAAGTTACTTCCGATGAAGCCACTCAAACTGATGAAGCACCACATTTTGCAATAATTAATAAACCTCAACAAAATTCTGATACTCAATCATCCGATGACCATGAGAGTAGCAAAACAGAACAAGACTGCCATGAACGTGACATAATGAAATGGAATATAATATTTGATGATTCGCCCATAAATGGTTCAATTGAGAGATTCATTTTTAAATTGGAATACTTCGCGAATGATTTTAAAATATCAACTGAAGAATTGGTCACCGATGTGTCCTATATCTTAAAAGGGACGGCATTGGATTGGTATCGGATGTATATGAACGAAAATCCTACTACTACTTGGTCACAATTGCGAGATAATATTATTGAACGTTTCCACAAAGACCAAACCGATGATGATATTCGACGCGAACTCGAAGCCCGTAAACAACAAATAACCGAACCATTCATTAAATTTTACTGCGATGTGATGTTGATATCACGCGAATTTTCTATACCCTTTCCTGAGAGCGACCTAATGGAAATAATACGACGTAATGTGCGTCCCGCACTCTACGACCAGCTTGTCACCATGCATATTACAACATTGGACGAAATGGTTCAGATGTGTATCTCATTCGAAAACAAATGGGCAGAAGTTGGTGTTGTACCCGAAATGATGCTTGAAAAATACAAAATGAATAATATTTTAACGAAAGATAGAACGATTAGAAAAGGCAACCAACGACATGTATCAACATCGAAAAAACGTTGTGGTGCAGCTGAAGGAAATATGCTGTATTGCAAAAATTGTCAATTTGATTCAGGAAATTGGAACCCAAAAATGACTCCAACTCGATTAAAACATTTAACCCCGTTACAGAAAATTTTGAATACCGAAATAAATTTGATTTCATCTAGTTCCAATGAATCGAGTTTTATACCGTCGACGACGACAAATAATGATTTGGTCACCTCGACATGTAATTCATCGGGCACGGTGCAGCTTAAACGAAAGTATCGTAAGACTCGAAAAGATGTCCGTTAAGCAATCAAATTTGCTTGATCGAACATTTTAAACCAGACCGAAAACTTCTGATTGTTGTAAAACAATTAATTTCATTTTTAACTCAGTAACCACATCTTTAAATGTTCATTATAAATCTAATATTTTTTGTCATTGTTGTGTTCACAATATTAACATTGTATAATTTATATTCAAATATAAGTAAATTAAATTTTAAATAGAGAATAATTACAGGAAACTTTTTTAACTCAGTTTGATAAAATACTATAACCTCAGAGGAACTTAATGTTGTAAAGGCTCTTAGGCCAATCAATTACAAAAAGAACCAACTAACTCGAATCTTTATAGTGCAAGAGAAAAGTGTACGAAAAGGACATTCGTGGATGAAATGTTATATCGGGCGAAATGGTATCTAGTTTGGTTCTTTTGTGATTTTACTGTACGTGTTGTTGTTGCTCTTCCAATTTTTGTTGTTGTTGTTGAACCAAGCAGCACTTGGTATCTGTCCTTCAATGTGCTAATTACTTCCAATCTTGTATTCGATCTTTTTTTTTTCAGCTGATTATCGAACTCAAAACTGGATTTTCACGTTATTCGTTTTGACTTCTTTATGTCGCCATTCCTCGCCGATATTGTTGTTTATTTTTCTGGTTTCCACCATTCATCTTTCATTGACTTCGTCAAAAGACGAAACATAATTTTTTTATTCTGGTGGAAACTTCCACCTTTTCGTCCTTACAGTGACGTTGTCAAACTGGTTGGGTGTCCTGAACTTTTCGTTTCCGCTTCATCGTTCTTCTTAAGTTAATCTGGCCATAAGACCGATCATCATGTGGTTCTCCTGGTGGATACTTACACCTTACTGTCCTTACAAAATTTTTGTCCTTTTTTTTTTTCTTCTGCGGCACTCTTGTTGGAACCTGTTGTTTCCTTGTTTTGAGCTGCATTCAATGGAGAGCTTGTATGTGATTATTGCCGTAGCTTAGCTCTGCTAAATGTAGAGTCACGCAGTTTTATATTATGTGTCATGGCGAATTATTAACACTCATTCTCTTAGAGAACTGAATTCTCCAGACTGCCCTGAATTTTTTAAATTATGATTGAACCTTCGCTAGTTAGAACGTCTTCAATGATTTGAGTTATCAGCCCACGGATTTTAAACTCAACAGGGGATCCAGATGTGTTCATTCACACCACCCAAACGATCGATTATAAAATCCCTTTTTTCATCTTGCCCCTATCGCGATTCGAACCCGGTACCTAGCACTCTGCCGAAGTTTAAACCACTGCGCTACCTGGTTGGTCTAACCTAGTAGTAATGCTCACGATAACCGGGTTAAAATTATTCAAAACGTAGGAGGACTGAGTGGTCTCCCGATTTATTAAACGGTGACTAAAGAGCCTCGTTCTAACCCTAAATGTAATCGTTTTCGAAGATATTTTAGCTTGTGCCTTCCTTGTGATAGTTTCGATTTTGAGATTCATTTAAGGAAACTTCTCAAAACAAGAAGGGAGGATGTTTTGCCTACTGGAAGTCAATTATTTTGTACATGTTGCTTCCATGTATGATTTCCCTTCTTAAAACAAATTATAAGAATTAAATAAATAAATATGTGATAATTTATTCGTCATAGAAGAAATTTATTTTTGTGATTTTTATAAATTTCAAATTCTACTTGCCTGTTCATATTGTCGCTTTCATTCATATTGTAGACAATTTTTAAGCTCGTATCCATATTTGTATACCTTCAGGTATAAAAGAGGTTATCATAAAGCCACGGTCTCGGCTACGAGTCTTGTAGTTGGCCAAAACTTAACATGCTCCGGATGACATAAATTCCGCTGTATAATTTATGTTACTGTGTGATTTAATTTGATGTCCTGATTGATATATTATATGGATATGTTGACCGCTTTTTTTTAATAACTCACAACATTTTTGTTCTTGGATATTATCTTGAAAATTTTAAAGTTATATTCTGTCGGTAGTATAAGTAGTAGAGTAAGCCGTAGTCTAAGATTGATTTCTCTCATCAATTTTGTCTGTTCTTTGTTTATAATGATATTCGTTTAAAAACACAAATTTTTGTTTTTGTACTATTTTTAAAGTGCTATTTTTATTACTTATTTAAACTACAATCGTTTTGGATGTTATTGCCTTATGAAGTTACATTAACTACTAAATCAACTTTTATTATACTCGTAAAACTATTTTATATACTTTTCGGTTATATTTTTGTTCCCGTTACATTATCCTGTTTTGTAAATGTTCCGCCCCTTTTTATTCAAAAAAACCGTTTTATTGTTTATTGAGTACCTGTTTTTATCGTACAATGATGTCATTAACTTTATTACGCCCTATTTTTCATCAAGTAAATTGGGTTTATTGATTTCTTATTCGTCTATACCGTTCGTTAGCAATTCTTTTCGTATTCGATGTATCTATATACTACATGTTAATACCAAGATACGGTGAGATAGAATTAGTGCACTGTAGAGATTTATTGAGCTATTCAAAATGGCGAGTTAAAATTTAAGAACTGAGGTTATAAGTGTTAATTTTAAATGATTCTCAATATAACAATTATGTATGTTTTTATTTATGTAAATTATTATTGTCAGCTTAACCAATAAATTATGTATTTTATATGATAACGAAATAAATTATATTAAATATTAATGAGTGTGTCAAGATAAAACATGTTTTATTTGAGACTCCGATCTGAGAATTATTCTGCGCTTTTCGGTAAGTGGGACATCTTTGTGATTTTTTTATTTTATTTTCGACAACTGAATACACAACAAAAATCAAAGATCATAAAAGACCTGATACTTTACCAAGTCTATTGATTTTATTTTTTGTTCAATGTTTCCTATACACTAACCGTCCAGTCTATTTTCAGACTTACTGAACCCATCATATTTCCTTCTGGTATTGGCATCAAATCATTCGGGCTGATTGTCCACTTCGTGATATACTCCGCAGATTCTTCCGAATCACAAAATCAACAATTATGTTGAAGAACTAGTGTTCTCGTTCAACTAATACTCTATTATGAATGTCACCTCACCTCACTTTTCTCCGTGATGTGTATTGTCACTAGAGAAATATTTTGGTATTATTTGAGTGACAACCGCAACATGATGCGCCATTTTCTATATTTTGTTGTTTTCAAGTATTATTTTTGTTGTAATTTGTTTTGATTTCGGTATGTTTGAAGTTAGTGGTCGTTTGGTGTGTTTAAAAAGAAAAACGAAGTAAATTTAAAGTTTTGTAGTCTTGTTTATTCTTATATAATAATTAAATTTTTCCAAAACTCGAATACTGAACTGAGCAATGTCTGAATTTTTTTACCATTTCTTCGACAAATTTTGAAAACTGACTGCCGTTTAATTTTATTTAAAAAAAGACAAATTATTATTTTTAATTATTATTTATGAATAGAAAATTAATATTTTTTGTTTTTGACACAACAAAAGTTAAAACAGTATTTTTTAATGGTTCGAAAAAAAAATCTCACTTGTTGTCGCCGACAAATTGTAGGTAACGCTTAGTGACAAAATCCTCGCCCACCGTGACATTCTTAATACCAAAATATAATTTCCTTGACGTTGTGGTTAAAATTATGAATTAAATAATATCAAATTTATTTATATTTTTATTAAAATTTAATTCATAACCATTTAACGTTTAAATTCGCCAAAAATATATGTTTTAAGTTTGTGCATGAAAACAGTACCATGCTATGTACCATTAAGAACAAAAACAACAAAACGATCAACGTGAAGAACAGAAAACATAATAATTTTTGTGGCTTTGTGTATTCTTTGTATACTATAGTTTTTCCTATACAAGAATCAGATGAAAAAAAGAGTTAGGTTATATAAAATCTCCTTAAAAATTGTATCGAATCACATTGAATCATTTTGATCATATTCGATAAACGAAATATCGAACTTTCATATTAGCCGAAAAAAAATAAAAATCAAGAAAATTTCTTATGAATGAAAATTCGGAGTATGTACCAATAAATGGGAAAACTATTTCACGACAGTCTTGATAAATAATCATATTTAAATGCCTCTTAAACACAAATTGATTTTAAGACCTTAGTTATTGTACTGTTTGTTGTAGACGAACACTCGGTAAAGAGCACTAATTAAAATTTATTACGTGTATACTTACGTTTAAACCACTACAATAATAGCACTTAGATAATTGACGAATTCAGTTATGGATTACCACCACTGTAATATAGCCTATTGGAATTGATCTAACCGTGGCTGATGGCGCCAGATCTGCTCTCCAATTGATCCTTGTTAAAAGAATTAAAAGGTACCTACTCATTCAGATTAATGGGCCCGAGAATAAAGAAAATGTGAAAAACGTGTCAATCCTATAAGTTTATCGTAGTTCTTTTGTCGAACTACAATGGCTTGAAAGCGTGTTCCATAAACTATATTCAGATAAATGCCATACCTCAGGAACATTCTGTGATTTGGTCAAAATTCAATACAGTGAACTATTAAATTTGTAAATACATGTTATAAATATGTGTTTAGGTTTTTTGAAAATAATAAAAAATAGATAAATTATAATTTTAAAAAGATAGATTCATTTAAAACAATTTAATATATTGAAATAATTTAAAATATTATTTGAAAATTTTGATTTTATGTGGTGGTACTGTACAGTTGTTATACCAATCCATTCATATTTTTGTCGATTTGTCGGAATCTTCACACCTGTCAAATTTTGTGGTTTTCTATTCAATTACTCATACAAATCCTTAAATGTTATGCTTAAATGATACAAAATCTCCTATACAACAAATCGTAAGGCGAAATACATTAAAATATTTCTGCCGAAACGAAGTAGTATTGGCGTGTATATTTTCACCGAACTAGAATAACGTAGTTGCGTATAATATAAAAAACGGTGTAAACAACTAATTAACACAAATAAGAGAATGTTGGGGAAACAATATAAACAGCAAAACTGAAGTACGTTAAAAATATTTTGTTAGTGAGCAGAATTATTTTTAGTTTTTTATCTTAATTTACTTTACATTGCATTGTTGTTGTGAATAACTAACATTATGAAATGTCTGGCAAATCATAATGATATTTGTGATTTAAAAAGTTTGGACGGCAATCAAAATCTCCTGTACTAAAAGCCGTACAAACTTTTTAAATTACAAATATTATTATGATTTTTGCAGACATTTCATAATGTTAGTTACTAACAACAACAATGCAATGCCAATTTTAGATCAAAAACTAAAAAATGATTTTGCTCATTGACAAAATTTTTCATTATTCCATTCTATACTGTTTCTCTTACATTCTCTTATTTGTGTTGGTTAGTTTTTACACAGCCTTTGAATTTATACACAATTACGTTATTCTATGTGGGCGTATATACACCAATACTTGTTATGTATGTAGGAGATTTTGTCGTCAATAATTGATGTGAAATGTGCATAGCTTTGTACATCTCTAACATAATAAAATCTCTGGTAGTACTCGATTCTGATATGACTTGGTTCGAACATCACTAATCCACGGTTGGTTGACAAATGTCAGCGGTTATATATATCTGTGATATATGTGACAACTATATAGAAAAAATTAACTACGTGATTATGTATACGTCCAATACCTAAGGTCGGCCACTAGACATTCTCTCTATATATGGGTTGGAATTATGTATCTACTTCAATTAGCAAATACGTTAAGAAAAAACATGTTTACATGTTTATTACGGAATGCTAAAAATATGTTCAGATAAGTTGGACGACTGTTTTCTGCGTCTGCTGTCGTCGCGTTTACAACATTTAAAAAGTCGTGTGAACCGTCTACGCTGTGTATGTTTGACAGCGCTCGACAAAATTGATCAATTGTTGGCTTCTATCAACCAGCTGATTGATATAACACATCGAACATTCAATGGAGAGATCAATAAGATCATGTCACTCGACGAAATTAATTCAATTCAATTATCACATTTATTCAACGATGATAAGTTTGATATTCCCATCATAAATTTTAACAGCCAACCCACTTTGCTGATGACTGTGACTTATTTAATTTCGGATTCAGATCAAGAAAGTCAATCATTAAATACTGCGCCAGAAGAACCAACACTTATAGGAGAGGATGATACTAATATTGAGAACCAGTGCTCGTCTAAAATACCAAAAATTACTTTCGATGAAGCCACTCAATTTAGTGAAGCACCACAATATCCAGTAATTAGGCGACGACAATCTGATACCGGAGTATCCTACTATGTGAGGGGTGAAACTGAAAACAACTTTTTCAACCGTAATATATTCAAATGGAATATGAAATTTGATGATTCGCCCATAAATGGTTCAATTAAGAGATTTATACATAAATTGGAATACTTAGCGAAATATTATAATATATATACCGAACAATTGGTCACGGATCTGTCCTTTATATTAAAAGGGACGGCATTGGCTTGGTATTGGAGGTATATTAAACTAAATCCTACTACTACTTGGTCACAATTACGAGAAAATATTATTAAATGTTTCCACAATGGCCAAACCGATGAAAATTGTCGATACGCGCTCGAAACACGCAAACAACGACACAACGAACCATTTCGTGAGTTTTACTGCGATATGTGGTTCACATCGCTCGAATTTACAACACCCCTTTCCGAACGTGATCTAATGGATGTATTACAACGTAATATGCGTCCCGGACTTCGCATAAAGCCTGCCAGCAAACCCTTTGAAACATTGGAGGAAATGGTTCAGACATGAGTTATGTACGAAAATATATGGATTCACCTTGATTTTGTACCCGAACACTACATGACGAATGATGTTTTGCCGATCGATGAAAAGACTAAAATGGACAATCAACCATCAACAAGTAATTTTCATCAAACGCCAAAACGAAAGACCAGATGTTGGAATTGTTTTATGGCCGATCATAAATATAAAAATTGTATGGTTCCGATGACACATAACTTTTGTATTGGATGTGGCGCATCTGGTGTATTTAAACCGTATTGTAAGAAATGCCAAAATACTTCTGAAACAACTCTCGCATCGGTGGGTAAGATGCCCAAAGTAAGGAATCGTAAATCTTTCATAAATAACTAGAAACATCCATCATAACTCAGTTACCACATCACAGTGTATTGTATAATTTTTCAAATATTAGTAAATTAGAAAATTAAATTTTAAATAGTGTAACATTACAGGAAACTATTTTAGCTCGATTTGGTAAAATCCTATAAGCTCAGAGGAACCAAAATAACAAAAATTGGCTCAAATCTTTACAGTGCACGAAAAAATTGTACGAAAATGAAATATTAGACGAAATGGAAGCGTCCCAGAAAATATATAAAGTTGTATCTGGAAGCACTTTTCTATCTCATCCCAGTCTTTTTCAGTTCATTATAGATTTCTGATTTAATTTTGCATTAGTTTCTAAAAAATTATAGATATTTAGGTGCCTCTCTCCTTAAAATCTAATTGGCCGGCAATGATAACTTTTACGTCTTCTGATTCACTTTATTGGCTCGAGTTGATTCGCCATAACAGGTTCTCCTCTGTCGATCTCCTCTCGTATTTGGCATGACCTGTTCCAATGCCTCCTTAATTTTGCTTGTTTTTCATTGGAGGTAAAGAAATGTGTCTTATGAGAGTCTAGCATCCCATTCCAATCCCAGTCTCATACTTCAGAGTCCTCTTTTGGAAGTTAAATATATACAATTCCAATTAGAGGTATTAAAAGCATTTTTCACGTCTAGTGTTATTACTGCATAGTATTTGTTGCTGCCACGCAACCATCTTGAACCAGATACGGCTTCTTGTGTCGTATCTACAACAAATTTAATCGCTTTCACTGTTGTATGTGCCTTTCTTAACCCATATTAGTGTTCTGCCTGATCATCTGCCGTAGTAATAGCCTACTGCACACGATTCGTTCCAGGCTCATTCGGTTAAAATAACTAGAACTGGTCCGTATTGTGGCCAACTCAAAACGTTAGAATCATTTTTGGTCCACTGGATTTTCAAAGGATAGGTACCGAAATATCTAGAATTATAGAAAATGGTTGTAAAATGGAAACTGATTTATGACTAATGTCGGTAGTTCCACTACTGATAATCATTAATACATCCATCAATTAATAGAAAGACCTAGTTTGCTACAAATAACACAATTATATTGTTTGTACCCTTTGATTGCGGACAACACCATTCGGGTTGGGTTAAAGCTCCAAAGATTTGATTATTTTTAATCATGTGAAAAGCCAGACTGAAATCCACGAATCATTTATATTGGATTAGGAGGTTTCCTGCCATTCTGGTCTTGTAGATGATTAAAATTTAGAATAGATTTATCATCCCACTATAGAGCTAGGCGACTCTATCTGTCTGTTTTTATCTTTGCAATCTGTTTTGGGGCTTAAGCCTCTCCCAACTTTTTGCGGTCCAAATCGAGGACGTACGACTACAGGTCCTATTTACGTAGAATCATCTGCACATTGCATAGCTCCAGATAGGGAAAATCCCTTTTACACCCTGTCCCTATTGGGATTCGATTCCGGTACCTCCCGCTTCAATTACCGCAGCTTTGACCACTGTGCCATTTGGTCGGTGGAACGAGTCTAATAAATGAGCATGTGAATTAAAATGATCCAATAGATTCAACTACTTTTGTCATGTCAGCTTACCCAAATTGGTTTTAACGATTTGATGACGTTACCGACCAAACGAATTCTGATAGGGTCAACCTTTGTTGGAGTGCAGAATTCATGGGCCAACCTATATTCCATGTAAATACAATAGGAAATTTTGCTTTGCAATGTGTAGATTCCTCAAGCTCATTTGAAATTCTAAAACATTCGATGTGGTCATGCTGAATCTTTTGTTGTTTAACGTAAATGCTAACAACATCATACAATAGATAATTTACTCTTAAGTTTTTTGAATGCGAGTTGGCACTGGTCGGGTCAAGTAAAACTCTTTTCCGTCTGAGCCTTCTCGAGTATAGAACTGCCAAGTGAGTGTGATTAATCGGTGGGAGTAGTTTATCATTCCGATGAATTGCCGAATGCATTTAATTGATGTCGGTATTTTGTAATGGCATTTATTATCGCTGGCGAGGTCAGAACAAAATTCGTCGTTATCTTGTGGATAAGGAATTTAAGAGTAGTTGCGCCTTGTACGCATTTCAAACTCTTGACATCAAACTTTCCAGACGAATGTAGACGAATATGAAATCTAAGTCACTTCGTTTTGTAAACGCCTTCAGGTGCTACGGGAATTAGATAAATTGAACCAAGATATGATCAGATTGAATTCTTGCACTGCAAAGATTTATTGAGCAATTCAAAATGGCGGTTTAAAGTTGAACAAATGAGGTTATACTATTTAAAAACTGTTCTTATCAAATATGTGTGTCAGTATTTATGTTATTTATTGTTGTCAGCTTAATCGATAAATTATGTATTAATATGTTAAATTTAATCATGAAATAAAGTAAAATCTAATAAATGTTAATTGGTGTGTTGTAAAATGTTTTATTTGAGACTCCGAACTGATGGTTGAGTCAACGTGACCCACGAGGAAGGTAATTAAATGAGTGCCACAAGCGCTTTACTTTTATCGACTTAGAATGGAATCGTTGTATGTTCAGAGGGTTCTCCTCGAATCTCGCTCACTCTCATCGATAAATACCAAATTTAAAAGTTTAAGGCCCACCATTGCTAATATGTGGCTTGCAAGTCAGTGATCGAGGATTACGTCTATAAATATTTGAAATCTTTAGGAAATAGGAAGTAAGGAGTTTGGAAGTTATTTTCTATCATGCTGCAACTGTCAATATTTACTTAACGGCATTGGTAAGGATGCTCTCTTCGCTAGTTCTGTGTGTTTTATGAATGTGTATATCGGTATCAATTGGAAAATCACACTAGTTAAGAAATTTAAGATAAGTTACATTACATCCACTTATTTGATGTCACTCACTATTTCATGTTGCGTTACCATCTTCGATAGTTCAGTATGTCAATCCAGATTATAATAGTGATGGATTTGGAACCCAGGTGGATTTCTTCACCAATAGCGACATATAGACCTCGACCACAGTAACAACTAAAAAGATAGATTAATCAAAGTTCATGAACATAAAGATGCCACAACACCAACAGGAACAATGGAAATCTTGTGAACTAAGAAAACAGCTAGGTTAAACTTCAAGAGACATTTGAGACAAATATCAACATTCATTATGAAAAATACCACATAGCAATCTAATCGTATTTTCCAGCGTCTACTTTTCAGAGCCATATAACTCGTCAAGATTATCAGATCCAGGTTTTCAGACAGAGCTTTCTCACTCAAAACATCTGTTTTGATCAAAAGAACAAGTGATTAAAAAATTCTCCGTAAATCTGTACATATCGAAATGTTGATTAAGGTCAAATTATTTACCTTATAGCAAAGATAGTCTTCATAATTTAACTATAAATGTTGAGAACATGAGGCGACGCTGAATTTTTTATAGGTAAGTAAATAAGTTTAGGTAAGTAATGACTGGGTGGTCCCACGAGAGTTTAAAAATGAGGAATTCATAAGAATTCATTCCTCCATACAAAAAAGTTAAATGTGTCTCCGCTACAACAACATTAAAAATATTTGGTCAAAATTTGCATGAAAAATATAAATTTATACCAGACGAGCAGAGAAGTAAATTTGTTGATCCACATGAAACACAAGGAACTGAGGTGAGTGGCTAGTAGAAGAGTGACTGTAGACTCCATCTAGCTAGTTGCCCACCCAAATCCCAAAGTGACTCTAACCAGCAAAGACTAGCACGGTCAATATATGTGGTAAATGGATACAATTCTACGTAAGCTCGACACCGCATAACACTTTGCACTTTGCACCTTTCTCATCTTATTGATTTAAAGCTCTTCCTATACCATAATTGCTTGCATCGCACTTAATCAAACCGCACTTGGCGAAATTTTGATTAACGAAAACTTGAGCATAAGCCAATGCCCACCTCAGGATTTGGAAATCGTTTTCGGCGGAATCTGCCCAGAATTTCGTATTACTCAACGATACTACTCAGAAACCTAAAAATCTGTACGAATTTGCTTTGACGTTTCGGGTACAGGATATTTCAAAATAGCATTGACCGTTCCTTTAATCTTATAATGTGCCATCGCCGGAACGTGTAATACTTTAAAGGTATTTCATTTTTTACATAAAGTACTTATTTCCACATTGATTGTTAGTCTAGCGTCAGCCAATATAGCCGCGACTTATGTAGAACTATTTCTCTTTGGTTGCAGAAGTGATCAAAAGATCGTCTAAATAGACAAACAAAAACTGACTCTAAATTGTTGGTTAGGGATGACTTTGTGCAAAACGCGGCGCATAGCCTGTGACAGTACTGTGAACTGAAACAATGGTCTGGCTGGTATTATATATATAAATATATATATATATATATATATATATATATATATACATATATATATATATATATATATATATATATATATATATATATATATATATATATATATATATATATATATATATATATATATATATATACATATATATATATATATATATATATATATATATATATATATATATATATATATATATATATATGTATATATATATATATATATATATATATATATATATATATATATATATATTTA
Source organism: Tipula lateralis (assembly GCA_963932295.1). Lineage (NCBI taxonomy): Eukaryota > Metazoa > Arthropoda > Insecta > Diptera > Tipulidae > Tipula > Tipula lateralis. Next base: position 29,669,732 of record OZ010739.1, on the reverse strand, counting down.
TATATATATGTATATTGTTTGCTCCAGTCGATCCATTAATCCTTCAGCAAATGGCAAAGGATATGCATCCGTTTGTGTAATTTTGTTCAATTCACGGGCATCCAAGCACAGGCGGGATTTGCCATTGCAATTACGCACCAAGATCAGTGGGAAAGAACAGGAACTTTTTCTTTCTTCCACAATCCAAATGGACAACATTCGCTCTACTTCATTGATCGATTTGAATATGGCAGGAGATATAGAATTGTACCGTTGTTTGATTGCTTTGATATCACTCCCATCGATAACATGAGCAACTTTGTGAGTTTCTTCTAGGCCGTTTTTGTCTTTAATATTTTAAAATAACTGCATGTCTTCATTTGAGATATCGTGATGAAATGAAGGAACATAATCCTAGATCTTACTAGAAGAAATATAATTATCACATGCAACTGTTGGAGTAATATTGAAGGTGTTCTAGAAATCAATTCTCTTGCTCCAAACAAGGAATGATATTAAATTATTATTTAATAAATTAACGTATTCAGACTGTTCATCATTTTACATAGGACAAACTGGTGATCAACAAAAATCAACAATGATAAACATCACAACTACACTTATATGGATACGAACTTAAAAATTTTCTACAAGATAAATGAAAGCAACCAAATGAACAAACAAGAATTGGAAATCTATAAAAATCGCGAAAATACATTTCTGCACAACAATAAAACTAATACTATGACGGACAAACTATACGAACTAATTTTGGAAAATACATCATAAATTATGCTGTACCCCTATTTTCGAAACAATACACATTGGAAAAAGTATAAAAAGGCATGAAAAATAAATTTATTTTCCAGTGAATAAAATATACTGAAGATAATATTGTTGCGGAAAACTATAAGGAAATAAAATTAAAAAAATTAAATTAAAGAAAAATTTCTTGGAAATAAAAAAAAAATTTGAATTAACTGTGCAGTTTTCACAATAAGTTGAGTGAATGGAAAATTGACAACTAGTCGATAGTTTCTATCGTGAAATGGTGTTAAAAATTAAAATATAGTGAATAAATCACAAAAGTTTTATTAAAAAAAAAATTGTTGAACTGACAAACTATAATCTCAGTGAATCTCAATCGTCAGTGAATAGTTTGGCGTACGTGTCCAAAAAGTGTGTGTATACAAGTCTAGTTTAATTTAAAAAAAAATTATAAAATTATTTTCCAACTATCCAGGTGCCATTGACTGAACGATACAACAGAAGACGATTCCAGTTCATCATCAACGTCAGCATTAGATAAAAACTATTTGTAAGTCAATATTTATATACGCGTCTCATAGTTACATTGTCATAGTTTTGAATTAAATTATAAATTGAAAGTGATCGATTCTAACCGTGTCTCGCGAATTTTTACAAATAGTTTAATAAAATCAAAAATGAATATCGACGATTTGGACGTTGACGAATTTCAAATTGAGTGTTCGATTCGATCAATCGACGGTTCGGTATTGGAATGTTTAGCTAAATTAAATGATCAAATTGAAATCGAAGAGGAGAATCCAGTGCTTGCACCGAATTATCCACATAATGAGGCCAAATTAGATCCGTTGCTCGAAATGGATAACCTGATAATAAAGCTTCGACGTGTTCATTACTCAATGCAAATGATATATTCAGGTGTATACGATGATTCTTATCTTAATATGCTGTCGTCGCGTTTACATTATTTAAAAACTCGTGTGAATCGTATTCGATATATAAGATTGACTTTGTATGACAAAATTGATCAATTGTTGAATATTATCGACAAGCTGATTGATATAAATTATCGAGCTTTTGGTCAAGATAAGAAAATGTTACTCGACGAAATTTATTCAATTGAATTACCACATTTATTCAGCGATGATATGTCCAACTATCCCGTTATGACGATGCCTGTGACTGATTCAAATCAAGCAACTCAAACATTAAATACTGCACCAGAACCAAGACCTATAGAAGAGGATCATACTAACCAGTACTCGTACAATATACCAAAAGTTACTTCCGATGAAGCCACTCAAACTGATGAAGCACCACATTTTGCAATAATTAATAAACCTCAACAAAATTCTGATACTCAATCATCCGATGACCATGAGAGTAGCAAAACAGAACAAGACTGCCATGAACGTGACATAATGAAATGGAATATAATATTTGATGATTCGCCCATAAATGGTTCAATTGAGAGATTCATTTTTAAATTGGAATACTTCGCGAATGATTTTAAAATATCAACTGAAGAATTGGTCACCGATGTGTCCTATATCTTAAAAGGGACGGCATTGGATTGGTATCGGATGTATATGAACAAAAATCCTACTACTACTTGGTCACAATTGCGAGATAATATTATTGAACGTTTCCACAAAGACCAAACCGATGATGATATTCGACGAGAACTCGAAGCCCGCAAACAACAAATAACCGAACCATTCATTAAATTTTACTGCGATGTGATGTTGATATCACGCGAATTTTCTATACCCTTTCCTGAGAGCGACCTAATGGAAATAATACGACGTAATGTGCGTCCCGCACTCTACGACCAGCTTGTCACCATGCATATTACAACATTGGACGAAATGGTTCAGATGTGTATCTCATTCGAAAACAAATGGGCAGAAGTTGGTGTTGTACCCGAATTGATGCTTGAAAAATACAAAATGAATAATATTTTGACGAACGATAGAACGATTAGAAATGGCAACCAACGACATGTATCAACATCGAAAAAACGTTGTGGTGCAGCTGAAGAAAATATGCTGTATAGCAAAAATTGTCAATTTGATTCAGGAAATTGGAACCCAAAAATGACTCCAACTCGATTAAAACATTTAACCCCGTTACAGAAAATTTTGAATACCGAAATAAATTTGATTTCATCTAGTTCCAATGAATCGAGTTTTATACCGTCGACGACGACAAATAATGATTTGGTCACCTCGACATGTAATTCATCGGGCACGGTGCAGCTTAAACGAAAGTATCGTAAGACTCGAAAAGATGTCCGTTAAGCAATCAAATTTGCTTGATTGAACATTTTAAACCAGACCGAAAACTTCTGATTGTTGTAAGACAATTAATTTCATTTTTAACTCAGTAACCACATCTTTAAATGTTCATTATAAATTTAATATTTTTTGTCATTGTTGTGTTCACAATATTAACATTGTATAATTTATATTCAAATATAAGTAAATTAAATTTTAAATAGAGAATAATTACAGGAAACTTTTTTAACTCAGTTTGATAAAATACTATAACCTCAGAGGAACTTAATGTGGTAAAGGCTCTAAGGCCGATCAATTACAAAAAGAACCAACTAACTCGAATCTTTATAGTGCAAGAGAAAAGTGTACGAAAAGGACATTCGTGGATGAAATGTTATATCGGGCGAAATGGTATCTAGTTTGGTTCTTTTGTGATTTTACTGTACGTGTTGTTGTTGCTCTTCCAATTTTTGTTGTTGTTGTTGAACCAAGCTGCACTTGGTATCTGTCCTTCAATGTGCTAATTACTTCCAATCTTGTATTCGATCTTTTTTTTTCAGCTGATTATCGAACTCAAAACTGGATTTTCACGTTATTCGTTTTGACTTCTTTATGTCGCCATCTCTCGTTTTTTTTTCTTCTGCGGCACTCTTGTTGGAACCTGTTGTTTCCTTGTTTTGAGCTGCATTCAATGGAGAGCTTGTATGTGATTATTGCCGTAGCTTAGCTCTGCTAAATGTAGTCACGCAGTTTTATATTATGTGTCATGGCGAATTATTAACACTCATTCTCTTAGAGAACTGAATTCTCCAGACTGCCCTGAATTTTTTAAATTATTATTGAACCTTTGCTTGTTAGAACGTCTTCAATGATTTGAGTTATCAGCCCACGGATTTTCAACTCAACAGGGGATCCAGATGTGTTCATTCACACCACCCAAACGATCGATTATAAAATCCCTTTTTTCATCTTGCCCCTATCGCGATTCGAACCCGGTACCTAGCGCTCCAACTGCCGAAGTTTAAACCACTGCACTACCTGGTTGGGCTAACCTAGTAGTAATGCTCACGATAATCGGGTTAAAATTATTCAAAACGTAGGAGGACTGAGTGGTCTCCCGATTTATTAAACGGTGACTAAAGAGCCTCGTTCTAACCCTAAATGTAATCGTTTTCGAAGATATTTTAGCTTGTGCCTTCCTTGTGATAGTTTCGATTTTGAGATTTATTTAAGGAAACTTCTCAAAACAAGAAGGGAGGATGTTTTGCCTACTGGAAGTCAATTATTTTGTACATGTTGCTTCCATGTATGATTTCCCTTCTTAAAACAAATTATAAGAATTAAATAAATAAATATGTGATAATTTATTCGTCATAGAAGAAATTTATTTTTGTGATTTTTATAAATTTCAAATTCTACTTGCCTGCTCATATTGTCGCTTTCATTCATATTGTAGACAATTTTTAAGCTCGTATCCATATTTGTATACCTTCAGGTATAAAAGAGGTTATCATAAAGCCACGGTCTCGGCTACGAGTCTTGTAGTTGGCCAAAACTTAACATGCTCCGGATGACATAAATTCCGCTGTATAATTTATGTTACTGTGTGATTTAATTTGATGTCCTGATTGATATATTATATGGATATGTTGACCGCTTTTTTTTAATAACTCACAACATTTTTGTTCTTGGATATTATCTTGAAAATTTTAAAGTTATATTCTGTCGGTAGTATAAGTAGTAGAGTAAGCCGTAGTCTAAGATTGATTTCTCTCATCAATTTTGTCTGTTCTTTGTTTATAATGATATTCGTTTAAAAACACAAATTTTTGTTTTTGTACTATTTTTAAAGTGCTATTTTTATTACTTATTTAAACTACAATCGTTTTGGATGTTATTGCCTTATGAAGTTACATTAACTACTAAATCAACTTTTATTATACTCGTAAAACTATTTTATATACTTTTCGGTTATATTTTTGTTCCCGTTACATTATCCTGTTTTGTAAATGTTCCGCCCCTTTTTATTCAAAAAAACCGTTTTATTGTTTATTGAGTACCTGTTTTTATCGTACAATGATGTCATTAACTTTATTACGCCCTATTTTTCATCAAGTAAATTGGGTTTATTGATTTCTTATTCGTCTATACCGTTCGTTAGCAATTCTTTTCGTATTCGATGTATCTATATACTACATGCTAATACCAAGATACGGTGAGATAGAATTAGTGCACTGTAGAGATTTATTGAGCTATTCAAAATGGCGAGTTAAAATTTAAGAACTGAGGTTATAAGTGTTAATTTTAAATGATTCTCAATATAACAATTATGTATGTTTTTATTTATGTAAATTATTATTGTCAGCTTAACCAATAAATTATGTATTTTATATGATAACGAAATAAATTATATTAAATATTAATGAGTGTGTCAAGATAAAACATGTTTTATTTGAGACTCCGATCTGAGAATTATTCTGCGCTTTTCGGTAAGTGGGACATCTTTGTGATTTTTTTATTTTATTTTCGACAACTGAATACACAACAAAAATCAAAGATCATAAAAGACCTGATACTTTACCAAGTCTATTGATTTTATTTTTTGTTCAATGTTTCCTATACACTAACCGTCCAGTCTATTTTCAGACTTACTGAACCCATCATATTTCCTTCTGGTATTGGCATCAAATCATTCGGGCTGATTGTCCACTTCGTGATATACTCCGCAGATTCTTCCGAATCACAAAATCAACAATTATGTTGAAGAACTAGTGTTCTCGTTCAACTAATACTCTATTATGAATGTCACCTCACCTCACTTTTCTCCGTGATGTGTATTGTCACTAGAGAAATATTTTGGTATTATTTGAGTGACAACCGCAACATGATGCGCCATTTTCTATATTTTGTTGTTTTCAAGTATTATTTTTGTTGTAATTTGTTTTGATTTCGGTATGTTTGAAGTTAGTGGTCGTTTGGTGTGTTTAAAAAGAAAAACGAAGTAAATTTAAAGTTTTGTAGTCTTGTTTATTCTTATATAATAATTAAATTTTTCCAAAACTCGAATACTGAGCAATGTCTGGATTTTTTTACCATTTCTTCGACAAATTTTGAAAACTGACTGCCGTTTAATTTTATTAAAAAAAAGACAAATTATTATTTTTTATTATTATTTATGAATAGAAAATTAATATTTATTGTTTTTGACACAAACAAAAGTTAAAACAGTATTTTTTAATGGTTCGAAAAAAAAATCTCACTTGTTGTCGCCGACAAATTGTAGGTAACGCTTAGTGACAAAATCCTCGCCCACCGTGACATTCTTAATACCAAAATATAATTTCCTTGACGTTGTGGTTAAAATTATGAATTAAATAATATCAAATTTAGTTATATTTTTATTAAAATTTAATTCATAACCATTTAACGTTTAAATTCGCCAAAAATATATGTTTTAAGTTTGTGCATGAAAACAGTACCATGCTATGTACCATTAAGAACAAAAAAAACAAAACGATCAACGTAAAGAACAGAAAACATAATAATTTTTGTGGCTTTGTGTATTCTTTGTATACTATAGTTTTTCCTATACAAGAATCAGATGAAAAAAAAGAGTTAGGTTATATAAAATCTCCTTAAAAATTGTATCGAATCACATTGAATCATTTTGATCATATTTGATAAACGAAATATCGAACTTTCATATTAGCCCAAAAAAATAAAAATCAAGAAAATTTCTTATGAATGAAAATTCGGAGTATGTACCAATAAATGGGAAAACTATTTCACGACAGTCTTGATAAATAATCATATTTAAATGCCTCTTAAACACAAATTGATTTTAAGACCTTAGTTATTGTACTGTTTGTTGTAGACGAACACTCGGTAAAGAGCACTAATTTAAATTTATTACGTGTATACTTACGTTTAAACTACTACAATAATAGCACTTAGATAATTGACGAATTCAGTTATGGATTACCACCTCTGTAATATAGTCTATTGGAGTTGATCTAACCGTGGCTGATGGCGCCAGACCTGCTCTCCAATTGATCCTTGTTAAAAGAATTAAAAGGTACCTACTCATTCAGATTAATGGGCCCGAGAATAAAGAAAATGTGAAAGACGTGTCAATCCTACAAGTTTATCGTAGTTCTTTTGTCAAACTACAATGGCTTGAAAGCGTGTTCCATAAACTATATTCAGATAAATGCCATACCTCAGTAACATTCTGTGATTTGGTCAAAATTCAATACAGTGAACTATTAAATTTGTAAATACATGTTAATATGTGTTTAGGTTTTTTGAAAATAATAAAAAATAGATAAATTATAATTTTAAAAAGATATATTCATCTAAAACAATTTAATATATTGAAATAATTTAAAATATTATTTGAAAATTTTGATTTTATGTGGTGGTACTGTACAGTTGTTATACCAATACATTCATATTTTTGTCGATTTGTCGGAATCTTCACACCTGTCAAATTTTGTGGTTTTCTATTCAATTACTCATACAAATCCTTAAATGTTATGCTTAAATGATACAAAATCTCCTTTACAACAAATCGTAAGGCGAAATACATTAAAATATTTCTGCCGAAACGAAGTAGTATTACGAAATAGAATAACGTAGTTGTGTATAATATAAAAAACGGTGTAAAAAACTAATTAACACAAATAAGAGAATGTTGGGGAAACAATATAAACAGCAAAACTGAAGTACGTTAAAAATATTTTGTTAGTGAGCAGAATTATTTTTAGTTTTTTATCTTAATTTACTTTACATTGCATTGTTGTTGTGAATAACTAACATTATGAAATGTCTGGCAAATCATAATGATATTTGTGATTTAAAAAGTTTGGACGGCAATCAAAATCTCCTGTACTAAAAGCCGTACAAACTTTTTAAATTACAAATATTATTATGATTTTTGCAGACATTTCATAATGTTAGTTACTTACAACAACAATGCAATGCCAATTTTAGATCAAAAACTAAAAAATGATTTTGCTCATTGACAAAATTTTTCATTATTCCATTCTATACTGTTTCTCTTACATTCTCTTATTTGTGTTGGTTAGTTTTTACACAGCCTTTGAATTTATACACAATTACGTTATTCTATGTGGGCGTATATACACCAATACTTGTTATGTATGTAGGAGATTTTGTCGTCAATAATTGATGTGAAATGTGCATAGCTTTGTACATCTCTAACATAATAAAATCTCTGGTAGTACTCGATTCTGATATGTCTTGGTTCGAACATCACTAATCCACGGTTGGTTGACAAATGTCAGCGGTTATATATATCTGTGATATATGTGACAACTATATAGAAAAAATTAACTACGTGATTATGTATACGTCCAATACCTAAGATCGGCCACTAGACATTCTCTCTATATATGGGTTGGAATTATGTATCTACTTCAATTAGCAAATACGTTCTATTTTCAGGATACACGAGTTGTTGTCGACGCAACGTGATTGTATCAAGAAAAGTTAACCAACATTATAATGAGGTGTTGACGTAATGTTTCTACTTTTGAAGCCCTAGTATTGCACAAACGCAATGAAAAATGTAAAGAAAATTTTCGTAGTTATCCTTTTCAATGTTTTAGAAGGTATTCGTTAACAGACGCAAAAAATCAACAATAAACTGTTTTGTAAAAAATTTTCTACTCATAACACGTTTGAGTCTAGAAAGTGGTGGATCTAAAATAAAATTAAAAATATTGAAAGTGTTAAAAAAATAAAAATTAAATTTTCAATTATCTGTTTAGTTTTCACAATAAGTTGAGTGATTGGAAAATTGAAAACTAGTCGATAGTTTCTATCGTGTAGTGGTGAATAAATATATAGTGAATAAATCACAAAAGTTTTATTGAAAAAAAACTTGTTGAATTGACAAACTATAATCTCAGTTGTTAGGGAATAGTGTGGCGTAGGCGTGCAAATAGTGTGTGTATACTAGTTGGTCTTATTTAAGAAAAAAATTATAAAATTATTTTCCAACTATCCAGGTGCCATTGGCTGAACGAAATAGCAGAAGACGATTCCTGTTCATCATCAAGGTCAGCAATAGATAAAAACTATTTGTAAGTCAAAATTTATATATGCCCCGTAATAGTTACATTGTTATAGTTTTGAATTAAATTATTTTATGCAATCATAAATAGTACGATAAATTGGAAGTGTTCTCGCGAATTTTTTCATAACTGTTTCATAAATCAAATATGAATATCGAACATTTGGACTATGATGAATTTCAAATTGAATGCTCCATAAGATCAATTAAAGGTCCGACATTGGAGTGTATAACAAAATTAAAGATGCAAGTTGAAATCGAACATGTACAACCAGTACTTACACCGAATATGCCACATGACACGGCCAAAATGAATCCGTTGGTCGAACTGGATTTATTAATATTAAAGCTACGACATGTTTATTACGGAATGCTAAAAATATGTTCAGATAAGTTGGACGACTGTTTTCTGCGTCTGCTGTCGTCGCGTTTACAACATTTAAAAAGTCGTGTGAACCGTCTACGCTGTGTATGTTTGACAGCGCTCGACAAAATTGATCAATTGTTGGCTTCTATCAACCAGCTAATTGATATAACACATCGAACATTAAATGGAGAGATCAATAAGATCATGTCACTCGACGAAATTAATTCAATTCAATTATCACATTTATTCAACGATGATAAGTTTGATATTCCCATCATAAATTTTAACAGCCAACCCACTTTGCTGATGACTGTGACTTATTTAATTTCGGATTCAGATCAAGAAAGTCAATCATTAAATACTGCGCCAGAAGAACCAACACTTATAGGAGAGGATGATACTAATATTGAGAACCAGTGCTCGTCTAAAATACCAAAAATTACTTTCGATGAAGCCACTCAATTTAGTGAAGCACCACAATATCCAGTAATTAGGCGACGACAATCTGATACCGGAGTATCCTACTATGTGAGGGGTGAAACTGAAAACAACTTTTTCAACCGTAATATATTCAAATGGAATATGAAATTTGATGATTCGCCCATAAATGGTTCAATTAAGAGATTTATACATAAATTGGAATACTTAGCGAAATATTATAATATATATACCGAACAATTGGTCACGGATCTGTCCTTTATATTAAAAGGGACGGCATTGGCTTGGTATTGGAGGTATATTAAACTAAATCCTACTACTACTTGGTCACAATTACGAGAAAATATTATTGAACGTTTCCACAATGGCCCAACCGAAGAAAATTGTCGATACGCGTTCGAAACACGCAAACAACGACACAACGAACCATTTCGTGAGTTTTACTGCGATATGTGGTTCACATCGCTCGAATTTACAATACCCCTTTCCGAACGTGATCTAATGGATGTATTACAACGTAATATGCGTCCCGGACTTCGCACAAGGCCTGCCAGCAAACCATTTGAAACATTGGAGGAAATGGTTCAGACATGCGTTATGTACGAAAATATATGGATTCACCTTGATTTTGTACCCGAACACTACATGACGAATGATGTTTTGCCGATCGATGAAAAGACTAAAATGGACAATCAACCATCAACAAGTAATTTTCATCAAACGCCAAAACGAAAGACCAGATGTTGGAATTGTTTTATGGCCGATCATAAATATAAAAATTGTATGGTTCCGATGACACATAACTTTTGTATTGGATGTGGCGCATCTGGTGTATTTAAACCGTATTGTAAGAAATGCCAAAATACTTCTGAAACAACTCTCGCATCGGTGGGTAAGATGCCCAAAGTAAGGAATCGTAAATCTTTCATAAATAACTAGAAACATCCATCATAACTCAGTTATCACATCACAGTGTATTGTATAATTTATTTTCAAATATTAGTAAATTAGAAAATTAAATTTTAAATAGTGTAACATTACAGGAAACTATTTTAGCTCGATTTGGTAAAATACTATAAGCTCAGAGGAACCAAAATAACAAAAATTGGCTCAAATCTTTACAGTGCACGAAAAAATTGTACGAAAATGAAATATTAGACGAAATGGAAGCGTCCCAGAAAATATATAAAGTTGTATCTGGAAGCACTTTTCTATCTCATCCCAGTCTTTTTCAGTTCATTATATATTTCTGATTTAATTTTGCATTAGTTTCTAATAAATTATAGATATTTAGGTGCCTGTCTCCTTAAAATCTAACTGGCCGGCAATGATTACTTTTACGTCTTCTGATTTACTTTATTGGCTCGAGTTGATTCGCCATACCAGGTTCTCCTCTGTCGATCTCCTCTCGTATTTGGCGGAAGTTAAATATATACAATTTCAATTAGAGGTATTGATAGCGTTTTTCACGTCTAGTGTTATTACTGCATAGTATTTGTTGCTGCCACGCAACCACCTTGAACCAGATACGGCTTCTTGTGTCGTATCTACTACAAATTTATTCGCTTTCACTGTTGTATGTGCCTTTCTTAACCCATATTGGTGTTCTGCCTGATCATCTGCCGTAGTAATAGCCTACTGCACACGATTCGTTCCAGGCTCATTCGGTTAAAATAACTAGAACTGGTCCGTATTGTGGCCAACTCAAAACGTTAGAATCATTTTTGGTCCACTGGATTTTCAAAGGATAGGTACCGAAATATCTAGAATTATAGAAAATGGTTGTAAAATGGAAACTGATTTATGACTAATGTCGGTAGTTCCACTACTGATAATCATTAATACATCCATAAATTAATAGAAAGACCTATTTTGCTACAAATAACACAATTATATTGTTTGTACCCTTTGATTGCGGACAACACCATTCGGGTTGAGTAAAAGCTCCAAAGATTTGATTTTTTTAAATCATGTGAAAAGCCAGACTGAAATCCACGAATCATTTATATTGGATTAGGAGGTTTCCTGCCATTCTGGTCTTGTAGATGATTAAAATTTAGAATAGATTTATCATCCCACTATAGAGCTAGACGACTTTATCTGTCTGTTTCTATCTTTGCCAACTGTTTTGGGGCTTAAGCCTCTCCCAACTTTTTGCGGTCCAAATCGAGGACGTACGACTACAGGTCCTATTTACGTAGAATCATCTGCACATTGCATAGCTCCAGATAGGGAAAAATCCTCTTTCCATCCTGTCCCTGTTGGGATTCGTTTCTGGTACCTCCCGCTTCAACTACCACAGCTTTGACCACTGTGCCATTTGGTCGGTGGAACGAGTCTAATGAATGAGCATGTGAATTGAAATGATCCAATAAATTCAACTACTTTTGTGATTTTAGCTTACCCAAATTGGTTTCAGCGATTTGATGAGGTTACCGACCAAACGAATTCTGATAGGGTCACCACTATTGGAGTGCAGAATTCAAGGGCCAACCCATCTTTTATGTTATTACAATAAGGGATTGAGCTATGCAATGTGTAGATTCCTCAAGTTCATTTGAAATTCTAAACCGAAGTGCTGCAAACAGTTCAGTTTTGTCCACCTTGTTATCTTTACCGTTCCCATGTTCAATGTTTATAGTCACGTCTTATATAATCCAACTGACATGCTTGGCTTGGATTGCGTTCAGTTTCAGACTGACGTGTTTTGGTCAATGGTATGAATGGTGATGTTCCGATCTTTAACAAAATATCAAATGTATATAACTCATGGATATATTGCGAGTAATTCCCGATCGAATGTAGAAATCTGTTACAGAACAACCATTCGATGTGGTCATGCTGAATCTTTCGTTGTTTAACGTATATGCTAACAACATTATACAATAGATAATTTACTCTTAAGTTATTTGTGCGCGAGTTGGCACTGGTCGGGTTAAGTAAAACTCTTTTCCGTCTGAGCCTTCTCGAGTATAGAACTGTCAAGTGAGTGTGATTAATCGGTGGGAGTAGTTTATCAGTCCGATGAATTGCCGAATGCATTTAATTGATGTCGGTATTTTGTAATGGCATTTCCTATCGCTGGCGAGGTCAGAACAAAATTCGTCGTTATCTTGTGGATGAGAAATTTAAGAGTGGTTGCGCCTAATACGCATTTCAGGTGCTACGGGAATTAGATAAATTGAGCCAAGATATGATCAGATTGAATTCTTGCACTGCAAATATTTATTGAGCAATTCAAAATGGCGGTTTAAAGTTGAACAAATGAGGTTATACTATTTAATTTTAAAAACTGTTCTTATCAAATATGTGTGTCAGTATTTATGTTATTTATTGTTATCAGCTTAATCGATAAATTGTGTATTAATATGTTAAATTTAATCATGAAATAAAGTAAAATCTAATAAATGTTAATTGGTGTGTTGTAAAATGTTTTATTTGTTACTCCGAACTGATGGTTGAGTCAACGTGACCCACGAGGAAGGTAATTAAATGAGTGCCACAAGCGCCTAACCTCTATCGACTAAGAGTGGAATCGTTGTATTTTCCGAGGGTTCTCCTCGAATCTCGCTCACCGAGGGTTCTCCTCGAATCTCCTCGAATATCGATTAATACCAAATTTAAAAGTTTAAGGCCCACCATTGCTAATATGTGGCTTGCAAGTCAGTGATCGAGGATTACGTCTATAAATATTTGAAATCTTTAGGAAATAGGAAGTAGGGAGTTTGGTAGTTATTTTCTATCATGCTGCAACTGTCAATATTTACTTAACGGCTTTGGTAAGGATGCTATCTTTGCTAGTTCTGTGTGTTTTATGAATGTGTATATCGATATCAATTGGAAAGTCACAATAATTAAAAAAATTTAAGATAAGTTACATCACATCCACTTATTTGATGCCACTCACTATTTCATGCTCCGCGTCACCATCTTTGATGGTTTAGTATGTCAATCCAGATTATAATAGTGATGGATTTGGAACCCAGGTGGACTTCTTCACCAATAGCGACATATAGACCTCGACCACAGTAACAATTGAAAAGATAGATTAATCAAAGTCCATGAAAATAAAGATGCCACAACACCAACAGGAACAATGGAAATCTTGTGATCTAAGAAAACAGCTAGGTTAAACTTCAAGAGACATTGGAGACAGATATCAACATTCATTATGAAAAATACCACATAGCAATCTAATCGTATTTTCCAGCGTCTACTTTTCAGAGCCATATAACTCGTCAAGATTATCAGATCCAGGTTTTCAGACAGAGCCTTCTCACTCAAAACATCTGTTTTGATCAAAAGAACAAGTGATTAAAAAATTCTCCGTAAATCTGTACATATCGAAATGTTGATTAAGGTCAAATTATTTACCTTATAGCAAAGATAGTCTTCATAATTTTACTATAAAGGTTGAGAACTTGAGGCGACGCTGAATTTTTTATAGGTAAGTAAGTAAGTTTAGCTAAGTAATGACTGGGTGGTCCCACGAGAGTTTAAAAATGAGGAATTCATAAGAATTCATTCCTCCATACAAAAAAGTTAAATGTGTCTCCGCTACAACAACCGTCACTCTTCTACTAGTGAGTGGCTAGTAGAAGAGTGACTTTAGACTCCATCTAGCTAGTTGCCCACCCAGGTTCCAAAGTGACTCTAACCAGCAAAGACTAGCACGGTTAATATATGTGGTAAATGGATACAATTCTACGTAAACTCGACACCGCATAACACTTTGCACTTTGCACCTTTCTCATCTAATTGATTTAAAGCTCTTCCTATACCATAATTGCTTGCATCGCACTTAATCAAACCGCGCTTGGCGAAATTTAAATTAACGAAAACTTGAGCAGAAGCCAATGCCCACCTCAGGATTTGGAAATCGTTTTCGGCGGCATCTGCCCAGCATTTCGTATCACTCAACGATACTACTCAGAAACCTAAAAATCTGTACGAATTTGCTTTGACGTTTCGAGTACAGGATATTTCAAAATAGCATTGACCGTTCCTTTGATTACTTATAATGTGCCATCGCCGCGGAACGTGTAATACTTTATAGGTATTTCATTTTTTACATAAAGTACTTATTTCCACATTGATTGTTAGTCTAGCGTCAGCCAATATAGCCGCGACTTATGTAGAACTATTTCTCTTTGGTTGCAGAAGTGATCAAAAGATCGTCTAAATAGACAAACAAAAACTGACTCTAAATTGTTGGTTAGGGATGACTTTGTGCAAAACGCGGCGCATAGCCTGTGACAGGACTGTGAACTGAAACAATGGTCTGGCTGGTATTATATATATATATAAATATATATATATATATATATATATATATATATATATATATATATATATATATATATATATATATATATATATACATATATATATATATATATATATATATATATATATATATATATATATATATATGTATATATATATATATATATATATATATATATATATATATATATATGTATATTGTTTGCTTCAGTCGATCCATTAATCCTCCAGCAAATGGCAAAGGATATGCATCCGTTTGTGTAATTTTGTTCAATTCACGGGCATCCAAGCACAGGCGGGATTTGCCATTGCAATTACGCACCAAGATCAGTGGGAAAGAACAGGAACTTTTTCTTTCTTCCACAATCCAAATGGACAACATTCGCTCTACTTCATTGATCGATTTGAATATGGCAGGAGATATAGAATTGTACCGTTGTTTGATTGCTTTTATATCGCTCCCATCGATAACATGAGCAACTTTGTGAGTTTCTTCTAGGCCGTTTTTGTCTTTAATATTTTATAATAACTGCATGTCTTCATTTGAAATATCGTGATGAAATGAAGGAACATAATCCTAGATCTTACTAGAAGAAATATAATTATCACATGCAACTGTTGGAGTAATATTGAAGGTGTTCTAGAAATCAATTCTCTTGCTCCAAACAAGGAATAACATTTAATTATTATTTAATAAATAACCGTATTCAGACTGTTCATCATTTTACATAGGACAAACTGGTTGGGAGATCAACAAAAATCAACAATGATAAACATCACAACTACACTTATATGGATACGAACTTAAAAATTTTCTACAAGATAAATGAAAGCAACCAAATGAACAGACAAGAATTGGAAATCTATAAAAATCGCGAAAATACATTTCTGCACAACAGTAAAATTAATACAATGACGAACAAACTATACGAACTAATTTTGGAAAATACATCATAAATTATGCTGTACCCCTATTTTCGAAACAATACACATTGGAAAAAGTATAAAAAGGCATGAAAAATAAATTTATTTTCCAGTGAATAAAATATACTGAAGATAATATTGTTGCGGAAAACTATAAGGAAATAAAATTAAAAAAATTTAATTAAAGAAAAATTTTCTTGGAAATAAAAAAAAAAAAATTGAATTAACTGTGCAGTTTTCACAATAAGTTGAGTGAATGGAAAATTGAGAACTAGTCGATAGTTTCTATCGTGAAATGGTGTTAAAATATAGTGAATAAATCACTTAAGTTTTATTAAAAAAAAAAATTGTTGAACTGACAAACTATAATCTCAGTGAATCTCAATCGTCAGTGAATAGTTTGGCGTACGTGTCCAAAAAGTGTGTGTATACAAGTCTAGTTTAATTAAAAAAAAAATTATAAAATTATTTTCCAACTATCCAGGTGCCATTGACTGAACGATACAACAGAAGACGATTCCAGTTCATCATCAACGTCAGCATTAGATAAAAACTATTTGTAAGTCAATATTTATATACGCGTCTCATAGTTACATTGTTATTGTTTTGAATTAAATTATAAATTGAAAGTGATCGATTCTAACCGTGTCTCGCGAATTTTTACAAATATTTTAATAAAATCAAAAATGAATATCGACGATTTGGACGTTGACGAATTTCAAATTGAGTGTTCGATTCGATCAATCGACGGTTCGGTATTGGAATGTTTAGCTAAATTAAATGATCAAATTGAAATCGAAGAGGAGAATCCAGTGCTTGCACCGAATTATCCACATAATGAGGCCAAATTAGATCCGTTGCTCGAAATGGATAACCTGATAATAAAGCTTCGACGTGTTCATTACTTAATGCAAATAATATATTCAGGTGTATACGATGATTTTTATCTTAATATGCTGTCGTCGCGTTTACATTATTTAAAAACTCGTGTGAATCGTATTCGATTTATAAGATTGACTTTGTATGACAAAATTGATCAATTGTTGAATATTATCGAGAAGCTGATTGATGTAAATTATCGAGCATTTAGTCAAGATAGGAAAATGTTACTCGACGAAATTAATTTAATTGAATTACCACATTTATTCAGCGATGATATGTCCAACTATCCCGTTATGACGATGACTGTGACTTATTCAAATCAGGCAACTCAAACATTTAATACTGCACCAGAATCAAGACCTATAGAAGAGGATGATACTAATTTTACGAACCAGTACTCGTACAATATACCAAAAGTTACTTCCGATGAAGCCACTCAAACTGATGAAACTCAACAAAAATCTGATACCCAATCATCCAACGTCCATGAGAAGAGTGAAACAGAACAAAACGGCCATCAACATGACATAATGAAATGGAATATAATATTTGATGATTCGTCCAAAAATGGTTCAATTAAGAGATTCATTTTTAAGTTGGAATTCTTCGCGAATGATAATAAAATATCAACCGAACAATTGGTCACCGATGTGTCCCATATCTTAAAAGGAACGCCCTTGGATTGGTATCGGAAGTATATTAACGAAAATCCTACTACAACTTGGTCACAATTGCGAGATAATATTATTAAACGTTTTCACAAAGACCAAACCGATGATGATTTTCGACGCGAACTCGAAGCACGCAAACAACAATCCAACGAAACGTTTCTTGATTTTTATTGCGATGTGTTGTTGATATCCCTCGAAATTTCTATATTCGTTTCTGACAGCGAGCTAATGGATATAATACGACGTAATGCGCGTCCCGCCCTTTTTGTCAAGCTTGCCACCAAGGATATTACATCATTGGATGAAATGGTTCAGATGTGTATCTCATACGAAAAGAAATGGACAGAAATTGGATTTTCTCCCGAAATGATGCTTGAAAGATACAAAATGAATAATATTTTAACGAACGATAGAACGATTAGAAAAGGCAACCAACTACATGCATCAACATCAAAAAAACGATGTGGTACAGCTGAAAGAATTAAACCGTATTGCAACAATTGTCAATTTGATTCAGGAAATTGGAATCCAAAAATGGCTCCATCTCGATTCAAACATATTAATCCGTCACAGGAAATTCCGAATTTTATTTCATCTAGTTCCAATGAATCGAGTTTTATATCGTCGACGACGACAAATAATGATTTGGATACCTCGTCCAGTAATTCATTGGTGGGTAAAGTGCAGCGCAAACGAAAGTATCGTAAAACTCGTAAAGATGTCCGGTAAGCAATCAAATTTGCTTGATCGAACATTTTAAACCAGACCGAAAACTTCTGATTGTTGTAAGACAATTAATTTCATTTCTAACTCAGTAACCACATCTTAAATAATAAATATGCATCTAATAGTTATACTAGGGTTGTTTTGTCATTGTTGTGTACACAATATTTGCATTGTATAATTTATATTCAAATATTAGTAAATTAGAAAATTAAATTTCAAATAGGAAATAATTACAGGAAACTTTTTTAACTCAGTTTGATAAAATACTAAAACCTCAGGGAAACTTAATGTGGTTTAAAAAAAACCAACTAACTCGAATCTTTTTAGTGCAAGAGAAAAGTGCACGAAAACGATATTCGTGGATGAAGCGTAATATCGGGCAAAATGGTATCTAAATTTCTGTTTTTGGTGCTTTTGTAATTTTCTGTTCGTGTCGTGTTGTTGTTGAGCCAGGCCTCTGATTTTTCATTCCCCTTTTCGGTGACTTGGTCGCAAGACAAAACATCATGTGTCCCTTCTGCGTTCTTCTCTATACCATCGAATTGTTTTTCCTGTTATTGTAATAGTTTTTTATGTTGTTCTTGTTTAGGTTCTTCCTGATTAGCATGAATGTCGGTTGGCTGTTTCTGTTGTGATTGCTGTGGTTTTAGGGGTTTTTAGTTCTCTTGCAATTATTGCAGCTTTTGTTGTTGTCACTTTTGTTGAACAGGCATCTTCTGTTGTTGAGCTAGCACCGCATTGTTCGCATTTGATGAAAAGTTCGAGTCTTTAATTTCAACTTTTGAGTATGGCATCCTAGTTAGTTGCATCTAGTGAACCGGCTATCCAGTTCAGTATTTTGGAAATTTGAGTTATTTTTCGAGGATAAATAGATGGAGTGATTCTGCGTTAAATATTTTGACTGTATTGCGATTTGAATATTGAATTCGAAAATCAACATTTTACAATTTGAGTAGTAAATCGACAGATTTTGATCGCTTATCGTGACGTTCCTCACCAACGAAATATTTTATCTCAATAGGATTGTGTCATGTTTATAAGAGTCTCTTGTCTCATATCCAGGCATGAAAATTTGTTCAAGATAAGCAATAAATATTGGTATACAGTTTTTAGGGTAGCTAGGTCCCTTTTGTCTGCTTAGTGTAGAGTCACGCACTTTGAAATTATGTGTCATGGTTAATTATCACTCTTTCTGTTGCAGAACTGAATTCTCCGGACTGCCCTGTATAATTAAAATTATGATTGAACCTTCTCTGGTTAAAACGTCTTTAATGATTGGAGTTATCTGTATTTAGTCAAATTTGCGGGCATATTATCCGCTCATCTATTCAAGAATATTACTGGTGGATGGACTAGGATTACTAATTGTAGGACTATGTAAAATTTCGAACGAAAATATCCTAATTTTACTGTGTGATTTGTTAATATTATTTAAGTAAATTTTACTTGCCTGTTCATATTGTCGCTTTCATTCATATGCGTGTTGCAGTTGGCCAAAACTTAACATGCTACGGATGACATGAATTCGGCTGTCTAATTTATGTAACTACGCGGTTTAATTTATTGTCCTAATTGATATATTATATGAATATGTTGACCGATGTTTTTGAATAATTCACAACATTTTTGTTCTTGGATATTATCTTGAAAATTATAAAGTAGTTATTTTTCGATAGTATAAGTAGTAGAGTAAGCAGTTATAAGATAGTGTAAGTAGTAGTATAAGATTGATTTATCTCATCAATTTTGGCTGTGCAATTCATATAATGATGTTTAGTTCGTTAAAAAACACAATTTTTTTGTTTTTGTACTATTTTTAAAGTGCTATTTTTATTATTTATTTAAACTACAATCGTTTTAGATGTTATTGCCATATGAAGTTACATTAACTACTAAATTAACTTTTATTATACTCGTAAAACTAGTTTATATAATTTTTTTTTCTACGTTTCGGCTTTGTTTTTGTTCCCGTTACATTATCCTATTTTGTAAATGGTCCGCCCTTTTTTAATTCAAAAAACTCGTTTTATAGTTTATTGAGTACCTGGTTTTATCGTACTATGATGTCATAAACTTTATTACGCCCTATTTTTCATCAAGTCAAATTGGGTTTATTGATTTTTACTTCGTCTATACTGTTCGTTAGCAGTTCTTTTCGTATTCTATGTATCTATATTCTATCTGTTAGTATCAAGATACGGTGAGATAGAATTCTTGCACTGCAAAGATTTATTGAGAACTGAGGTTATACTTGTTAATTTTAAATGATTTTGTTTCTCAATATAATAAATATGTATGTTAGTTTTCATGTTAATTATTGTTATCAGCTTAGCCAATAAATAATGTATTTTATATGATTAATTAATAACGAAATGAAATATATCAAATGTTAATTGTGTGTCAAGATAAAACATGTTTTATTTGAGACTCCGATCTGAGAATATACTCTGCGCTTATCGGTAAGTTGGACACCTTTGTGAACTTGTTTTTTTATTTCAGGTCTATTATGAAAGAACATAATAGACCTGATACTTTACCAAGTCTATTGATTCTGTTTTTTGTACAATGTTTTCCTATTCACTAGCCGTCCAGTCTATTTCCAGACTTACTGAACCCGTTTTATTTCCTTCTGGTGTTGGCATCAATTAATTCGGACTGATTGTCTACCTCGCGATATGCTCTGCAGATTCTTCCGAATCACAAAAAAGACATCTTATGTTAAAGTTATATTGCTCGTTAGTAATTACTTTTATCGACCAAGGAAGAAGTCATTGGTTTTAAAATGATTCAAACTAGGAACGATTTAATAAAAGGCTGCACTGCACTAGCACGAGCCAAGCAATCAAAAGTTTCACTTCTCTCAATCCTAGGATGCAAAAATTCTATAGAGCTTATATGAAGCTTCCTGGATGCCCAACAGAACATAAATCCTTGCACTATTTAATTTTATTTTAGTATAAAAATATTGGCTTGAATCAACTTGAATATAATGCGGGGCACTATCCAACACTATGTCAACATCATGAACAAAGGGTTTCAAAATGAGCAAAGAATAAGATGAGAAATTCGGGTTAAAGGAAACCAAATGGAGGCTTCGATATGGGCCATGATTATCGGTTAAAAAAGCATTAATGAGTAAATGTGAGCTGAGCAAGAGACAATAACTACTAGACAAGAAAATTTGATAGCAGAAAAAGCAGCGAGAGAAAAAAACGTCAACGAAAAATTTTGAGTTTTTTGACAGCGAACAACATCATAACTCAAGGTAAGACGTGTGGAATTGTTGATGGAAATATTGAGATGAAATGTTGGGTTTGTATTAAAACTATGCACATACAACCGGTTCAGATAACCATCGCCTAGGTTCCAAAAACCACTACATCCTGGATGAAGGGGTTTATCGTATCATCGGGGATCGAAGTGCATCGGCTCAACATGACACACATTCAATAAATGCGTGAGGATGCAGACGAAATTCATCCAAGGCCAAAATAAATATCTAGATTTGTAGTAACATCGAAAATAAGAGTCCAACAGTAAAAGCGTACTGGACTCAGAGGATTCTTTTATCTAAGAAAGTATGGGAAAGTTACGATGGTGGAAGTAAAACGACATTGGTGGTGGTATCAAAGGGTCTACTTACAGAGGTATCCGGTGAGTGTCATATACGAGCAAGTGTGGTTCACAAAGGAATGAAGGAGACACTGGAGAAGGTCTGTGAAAAGTTCTTCTGGTTGGGATGTAGCAGGGTAGAAGTGTAATAGTGCAAAATATATGTCACCAGTGTCTATCGATTAAAAGAAGTGCAAAACGAAAGCAGTGTGGACATCATACCTCGCGATTGTAAGAGGCTCGCGATACAGCTACAAGAACCAGACAGTTAGACAATGGCCGGATCTATGGTCCGAAAGAATAAACGAAGAGGTTGGGAAAGGACGACGTGGAAGGTTTATTCCAATTAGATTTGGCGGTGACGATAAAAGGGAAATCTGGGTACGAGAACCTCTACCGCATGAAGATGAGGTTGAATTGAGTTGATTTATAATTGTTTAGTCTGGAAAGGTGGTTTAATGATTCATGCATAGCAACGTTGTATATTCTTTTACAGATCTTTGAATTTCTGTACATATAGTCATTATAAGAAAAGTGAAATTTACTGTTAATTATTTTCAAAAGAAAAAGTTCTTTCAAAAACTGGTTTTGCACTTTTTGTGCTTCCGAAACTTTTACAAAAATTCTAACCAAACCTAACTAAACCAAAGGTTACATAACCATAACCTAAATACATTGTTTACAATTTTTTCTCCAATACATTTATCAAACAACTCAATGATTGATAGTGTGAGTATAATATTCACACTATGAATTATTAAGAAACTTTAAAACCGAATACCCGAATCAACGAATAGTTGAAAATGGACAAAATTGGAATCTGGCTAGGAAAACCCCTTTAGGACGAAAAAGAGGTTGAATTGTACTTCAAGCACAAATCATGTTTTCCCACTTTTCCTAACTATGCTGAGCTGCTTATAAAATTATCCAGGGAGTAGTGGAAGAGACCCCAGCTTACTACTTACTTTTAGTGGTTAAAGCTACGGCAGTTGAAGCGGGAGGTACACCGGTTCGAATTCCGATAGGGGCAGGATGCAAAATGAATTATTTACCATCTGATTACGATCTGTGGTGTTATTGAACACATCTATGACTCCCTGTTCAAGTACAGAATTCATGAGTCAACTCATCTTCCATATCTCTACTATAGGCTGGCATGGAGCTATGTAATGTGCAGATGTTTCTACGTAAAACGGTCCTATAGAGGCATGTCCTCAATTTGTCTATGTAATGGCGTCAATAAGGACGTAAATTAGCGAAACGTGAAAGAGTTGGGAACGTGTTTAGCCCAAAAACAGATTTAAAAGATAGAAACAGACAGACACACTGTTAACATTTTTCGGTTAACTTTTTTCAAACATGAAAAGATTTTTCAAAACCTGTTTATTGCTCTTTTAGTGCTTCTAAAATTTTTACAGAAATCCTTACCAAACCTTACTAAAACAAAACTAACAAAAACGTTGTGTTTACAGTTGTTTCACCAATACGACCACAAAACGAGATTTTTTTTTCTTATACTGTTAAAACATTTCCTGTATGGTATTAGTTAAAATTATGTAGAATTTTCCTCAGAATCACGAAACAATTAAATAGAGAATTTATCATTGGAGTGAGTATTTTTGAGAGAGTTAGTTGAAAGATTGAAAAACGAAAAAACCAAAATGTGCGCAGCACTGAAAAATATTCTAAATTTTTTGTCAGACAGAAAAAACAAAAGAACCCGTTTTGTTTTGTTTATAAAAATAGGATTTTGTTTCCTCTCTTCTTTATTATTCTCTCTTCTTCATTATTAGACTATACAAATATACAATCCACTTTATTGTATAGTCTAGTAGTATAGTGTTTTAAGTCTCTCTCTGAATTTTTTAGTTCTGAATACAATATACGCACACATTGAAACATTCATATACAGCTTGTACTTTGATTTTACACCCACCCATTCAATCAGTGGGCTGTGATAATTTACACTAACATTTTTCATGTATAAAATAGAAATATTCTTGTATTTTTTTCGTAATTTTATTTTATAATTGACCTTGATTCTCACCTTGTATAATACAAAATATTATACTAGTAAAGAATCAAGGTCAATTGGTTTAAAAAATGAAGAAGCACTGTTCTGTGTGGACGAAATGGAACACAGCGATTCAACATCGAATATGAGATCTAGGTTGTTGCTAGGTGGTTGCAAAAATTAAACATATGTACATGATCTTTAGTCGTTGTACATGGTTTTAAACATCAACATCATTTTAATTACCGATGACGATAATTTTTTGATTTTTAAACTCAATACTGTTAAAACGATTTGCTTTTTGAGCATATACATTTTACATGTAAAAAACCCCGTAAATTACAGTTTGTAATTTACGCGTCCAACTGTGTCCAAAACAAATTTTTCGAATACTGGAGTGTATCTAAAATGAAAATTTTAAATCATTTTTTTGACACTGTTTAACTCTAATTAATTTGTGGTGCAACAGTATTTATTCCAACAGTTGGCGACAACGTTTTAACCGAAGGAAAAGATGAGCTTGGAGCAACGTATGTATATTTATGGTTGTTTCGAATCCTATTCTTCAACCCATTTTGAATTTATTTTACCAAAATCAAAACACAGTACAGGCTGGACAGTGGAAAGGCTTTCTCTCAATTCTGGTGTAAAGCAAAAAATAAAGACCTACGATAGGAACAGTGAATGATCGACAAGAATATGGCCCTTTTCATCAACTACTTCACAATACACACATTTCCAATGAGGCGTCTGATTTTTCCTCTTATAAATTTCGGTGCTTGCTTTGCCGAATAAAAGGCGTTTGCCCTACATACAACTTAGATGACCTGCTATAGCATCACAGAAGAACCTTTGCTATTCTATATAATTCGCCCGGTTTATGTTCTGGTAGCATAGAATTACCTGTCCAATACCGATAGGTGATCGATGTTCGTATGAGTTATAGCATCGAGATGTTTCTCCCATGTTCGGTGATTTCGATTCATATAAACACGTATGGATGCCAACACAGTTCGGTTAGTTCGTTACGAATAACTCTGTGGAGAGTATTTGGCGGTTAATGTGTGATTAACTCCATACTTTTTCAATAGGTGCTGCACGGTCGTCCACTGTCATTTACAATTGTTTCTGCTACAACGAACATCATAAATATGTTCGTTTCCAAACATTTCACCACCTCATTTGCGGTAGCTTAACCCACTGTTTAAGTGAACACAAATTTTGAAAAATGGTCAACAGTTATTATTATGGAGGTGTTTCCTGAATTTGAAATCGGATTGAAAATCAATATGGAAAGGAAAATCATCAATTAGAAGATCTTTACCAGGGTTTTTTTGTTTTAATAAGCTTATCCATAAACATGGGAGATAAGGCCTTTGCAACACAGTTCTGAGTACACTTTCGTTACTCTATTTCGAAGTTGTACCTTTGTAGCTGTCAAGTCTTTTGTGACATTAGTCAAGTGAGGCTAGCATTATCTGTAATAACGGTAACTGGTAGTCCGTCCACATACGATCGTTAATTTTTGATGGCCAAGACAGCTGCTAAACACTTCTACTCAGTCACATTGTAGTGCCGTTGGGCTGAGATTAGAAGTTGTGACATATACGCAATTGGAGTATCCTGACGATCATCGGACTTCTAAGATAGAACGGCCCCAACCCCCGTTGAAATAGCATCAAATTGAATAAAGAAATGTTTTTTGAAATCAACCGTGCACAACACTGGAGCCGATGTGAGCGCTGTTTTCTTTTTCAGTAAGTTGGTCAACGACGCTGATAGGGATGAGTATTGATCAATGAACCATCTGCGCCAGATATACCTCCTCAACCACAGGACGTTGAAATTCGATATCTCTCACAAGAAATGTATTCCTCGGTCAGAAGAGACTAGTGCTCGTAAAAGGTGGATGTCGTAATGAGTAGATCATCGAGGTATACAAAGACTCGAACATGTAGATTGTATGGGATTACTTTGTGCATCAATCGACATAAGGTCTGGGGCGCATTGCAGAGCCCGAATGGCACCACAGTAAAAGTCAAAGTCGCACCTTACCGTTTGCTTTGCGAACCAAAGCCATTGGAGGCCACTAGGGACTCGAACATTCTTGTATCAACGAAAATAGTAACTGCTTAAAACTGTATCTTTGGAATGTCTGTTCCGCGTTCCAAGGCCAAAGGGTAATGCAAATTTTTGAAATATCTTGATCACTAACCGGAATCTGTAGATAAGCTTTGACTAAGTCAATCGTAGAAAAAACTCTACAATCATGTAATTGATAAGAAAAATCTATTAAAAATGGGATGCTGCACTGATCAGGTTTTGTTTGAGCATTTAATGAGCGATAATCGACACATGGTCGTCATGATGCATCTTTTTTTTAACCAGTTGCAGTAGTTTAGACCATTCTGAGTCGGTTGGGCGACAGATTCTTTGATCTGTTTTTGCAATCTCTAATTTTTCTAGATATAACCTCCTTTCTTTCGAAAAACAAAGTTGACCAGTTGTTGAGATAACAAGAGGTACTATAGTTTTGGATTAATAACGCGAATAAATTTCGGAGAGTGGATCAATGAGCTTTTTATTTTTTATATCTACCAATAAGCTATAGCGCTTTAAAAAATCTGCATCAATGATAGCTTTATCTACGTCGGCTATAACAAATTTCCGGCGAAGCTTTAAATTTAATTTTAAAATTATATTCCCGTAAATTGTAATCTGAGTAGCATTTGCGGCAAATAATTTGAAATCTCTTTTGTTAATTTTGTCTGACATGGTGGGAGGTATAACAGAAACATCTGCCCCAGTTGAGAGACGTTTCGGAGTACTTGAAAATAACCATCCGTAGCGAAAAAACTTGATCAGTGACTGACCGATTTGGACGGAATGGTAGTCACCGTTCATTTCCTTAGCCAGATAAGTAATTCTTCCCAAGATAATATATGACAGTAATAACAGTACCTACTTGATTACATTTTTTAATGATCTTCCTCTTTTGGGTTTTGATAGTATATAATATAATCATTTATTTTTGGCTGACTCTGTTCCATCATCAGTTTTACATTTTGGATTTCATTTCGTGCCAGTTTGGAATTATAAGAAATCCCATCATTAACCTCCGAAGAGGATGAATTTTTCCACCTTACTTTGTTATCATTGCTGGTTTATTTTAATGTTGTCCCTCCCACAGCCTGTTTAGTCTATGGCCGACCGATTCGGTGCAGGCGCAGTCCGAGACTCATTATAAAACAGACGTTTCCCGATTTTTTATTAAAACAATTCATCTATGTATAATGTGTATCGTTACACAATTTATCAATATAACGTAAACTGGTTTGAACTATCATGACAGTATCATGCTAGATGTTGGATGACAGAATCGGAAAATTTTGGAATCCAACAGAATCGAAAAAATTTAAAACCGATACATTTTAACTATCGATTCGAACCTGACGCCAATATCGCGATTGATTAAAATGCATTCCTCCCTACAAAATGTCTTCGCTTCGCTACAACAACAACCTTGGACAATTTTAGTATAAATTTGTGTTTAAATACCAAGTTATACAAGACGAGCAGTAAATAAAAGAAGGCAATTTTTTCTTATTTTTAACCCACATCTTGGCACAAAATTGCAAGAATTATAAAAACGGTTTCCCCTTCTTAAGGAGAAATATAATTCATTCTCATTATATTTCCCCTTACGAAGGAGTGGAATATTCATCAAATCATTCATTAAATCCAGAATTTGAATTAAAAAATATACCTCTCTCATTTCCTGCTCGCCTGGTATACATTGGTACTTTTCATATAAATTTCGACTAAAAAATCTTCAATGATGTTTTTGTAGCGCAGACACATTTTACCTTTTCAAAAGGGCCCAGGTCCGGAGTAGTCCATTGTCGTTGGTTAAATAATATTAATATTGGACTAATGGAGAAACTGTTTTCTGAGGGTATCTAACGTATGAATACGTTTTGTATTGATAAGCCAAATTGTTGTGTATATGTGACGATTGGATTAACTGTTGGTCCAACTGGTCGTTTCGGTGACTTAACAACCTTAATTATTGTGGAAATTAAGCAACAACATTTTGTTATTGTAAAACAACAACTACCTATTTTCGTTTCTCTGTAGAGCAAAAATAAACCAAATCTTGAAGACACGTGATTTTCATTTTCATTCTTTCCATTGTTGTGAAAAATTACAACAACTCATTGTTTCGTTTCTATTATAATTGTTTCGAATGAAACTGTATCTAAGTTCAAATGTGCATAAAACATAATCGAGAGTGATGTACATGAAAACGGTTTGGTTAATATAGATTATATCGGAAAACTTGTAATTTTCTCATAATAGGATATGTTGTATTCTAATTATAGGCGAACCGATTAGTAACGATCATGTTGTAAATCTTATTGTGTGCGTGTGTGGATACAAATTTTGATTGGATTTTATTGAGTTCAAATTTTCCACCATATTTCCTCACCCAAACAGGTGAAGACGTTTAGACCTAGAGGAAATTATCCGGTTGCGACCAGCTCAGTAATTAGAAACCTAAACAATAATAAGTTCAACCCATACTGATGTGATAAAGGTTCATCCTCGGGTTAAGCTCTGTACTTTTCCAGCAATATCTTGCACACAGAGAGCGTTTTGTTGAATTCATATTTCGAATTCGGTGATTAATTGAGATAAAAGGCGGATCGATATTAACTATGCCAACATCGTTAGTATCTATCTTGAATCCATAAAGTTATTTATAAAATTAACACAAACCGCGATAAATGATGCATCTCGGTAAATAATTTTATTATAGAGTTAAATTGAACTCACATACACATTGAAGATTTTATGTTTTTCTTATTTCAATTCGACTTTAATAGTTTATCGAATCAGTTGTTGTTTTTGTAAACACTTTTCTTCTTTCTTTAAATTATATATTCAACACATAAAATTTTTCATCGTAGGGAAGTATTTTGGAATTGTGCTACATGCTTGTCTTATCGATAATGTGGACGGTTTAAAAATTTTCGCGGTATCAATCAAAAATCAGAAGATGTACAAAATCGAATATCGAACCGACCAAAAACTTACTATTAACAGAATGACCAATTAATTTTGGTTTAGAATTGTCGAAAGTTGTATTTTGAATAGCGTTGACGGTTTTCATTCTATATAGAAAATTATGCTGATCAAAAAGCTGGATGATTGAATCAAAAAACTGACACTTTCGTTTAGTTGGAGTTTTTATGCCACTGTACGCTGGAAATATGGTTTAGTGATTCATGCATGTAGCATAGTTCATATATACGACTCATAACATTTCATTAAATCTTTCAATTCGAAATACTAAAATCTACACTGAGAAAACTCGGAATCGACACACTTTATATGTGTTCCTTACAAAGAAAATTCTTTATAGATTATAATGAAACAAAAGGTAAGATTAAGTACATCTTGTATTGATTTATGTATATTTGGTGCTGATTGTATTTGTTTAATCATTAAATGTTTGATTGACAAGACATAAATCTTCGGTAAGAATAAAGATTTTTTTATAACGGTATGTTAAAATAATATTTCGATTATACTCGTAAAATTCAAAAAGAAAATTTTTTTGTTCGATTAACACAAAAACTATTTTGATCTAAGAACATTTTTATAGTTTTTGCTCTTCAAACTGCACATCGACGTTTAAATTTTATGTGAAATAAATTATTTTCGAACTATAATTACTGTACGTTAAGTTGGAAAATCAAAAAGTCTGTCTGTCTGTCTGTTTCTAACTTTGGAATTTATTTTGGGGCTCAACGTATTCATATTTGATAGTCAAATTGCCAATAACATAATCAAATCGAGGACGTACGGGCTTGGATTGGCTTGGTGGCTTGGGGCTAGGCTTATAGGTCCGATTCCGATAGGTGCCTGTGGTTGTGACATGGTTGGCCCACGTTGAATAAATTAAGAAATTAGGTCAACATATTTCCAATGAGATATATAAACATGGATTGAAATCCATTTTTGGTGCCCGGTCCCCTTATATATTTTGATATGAGATCTATATACGAAAAGAATTTGAACTGTGTAGGCTTTCTATAATTTTGAATAGTCATTGAGAGAGTAATAGAGTTGTCATCCTGAGTTATTGCTTGTCACATATCTTGTATTTCACTAGGCCGGTTTTGATCTGACGATGACGTCATTCAATGATCTCATCAGGCATATGCTACCCGAGTTGATGTTAACACTGTGCGATACGTTCGTGTATATACGTTTAGTCGTGACGCGACTTAATCTTAAATATGACAAAACCGACAGTAAAATGTTTCTTATTCTTAATTTTCTACCTTCATGTCATCAAACCCATTAAATTTATCAATAAGATTTAACACTTTCGTTATGAATTTTATTGAACCCTTTGGACCAAAATAAATGGTTTTTAAATGCAGCAAACTGTGAACATTTCGATAAGCATGTCTTATGTAGCACAATTCTAAGATACATCGCTAAAAAATTTTATGTGTCGAATATAAAACGTAAAATCAAAAGGTTATAAACACTTTTCACTTTTCATAAAACAACAATTAATTTTATAAGCAAATTCGTCAAAGTAATTAAACTCGTATTGAAAAAAAAGAAACATAAAATCTTCATTTTAAGTTGAATGCACTCTCTAATGAAATTATTTATCGAGATGAATCATTTATTGCATTTTGTATCAATTAAGCTATTGGTTCAAGTTGGACCTTGTTATAGATAATAACGATATGGGCATAGCTCATATACGATTGTGTTATCCGTCTATCATTTCATTCAATCACTGAATTCGAAATATGCGATATAGTCAATTTCCATTTAGGACACCGACCGTGTGTTTGGTAGATATTGCTGAGATAATACAGAGTTTTACCTGACAATTAACTTTCATCACATCAGTATGGGTTGGACTTGACATTGGCCAGTCAACTAAAAACTGAGGTGTACTCAGCCAAATAATTTTTTATTCGGTTTTATTCGGCTGGAATCCTTCACTTTTCACTCTGTTTTATGTGGAAGAGAATTATGGTGTCAAATTGGAACTTGTTACGGTTCACATGTGAGCCATTACACGTTTTATTCATATTTCTTTAATTGGGTATAGCCTCCAACCGGATAGTGGGGGTTCAGTTCGCTCACATTACCTTTAAACCGCGACATACCTACGTGTAATGTATTATTGTGTTATATTTTTTAACTTAAAATTATTGTCTATTTTTGTCACACTTGCCATCGTAGAATTATATTTTAAATAATAATAAATAATTGATCAAAATTTGAGATATAAGACCGCCAGAAAAGTGAAGATTAAAATTTATATAATAATTCTAAACTTTTAAGAAAGTTCACTCACCTGACAAATATAACGTTGAAAATGACTTCTGTTGAAATTAATAGTCTACGACATACAATTGGAAAGGCATATTTAGCAGGAGGGATGGTCCATGCCCCCATTAATTATTGTTCATTAGTTCTCTAGGAGTTATGAAACGTGAGACAGCGTCTGCTGATTTTCTTGAGATTTCACATGATGACATGTTGCTAGTGATATTTTTTAATCGTTGAAAATTTTATTTACCACAAATGTTTTGTAGTCGCGTGACCGACGCACCATAGTGTCAATCCAACATAGTGTTATGGTCAAATCTGACCAAGTCTATGTGAAAACATCTTCAAGTTGCATGGTGCATTGTATGTGTTTCATTTATATCGTTGATATAAATGAAACACTATATACACTATATTACTGCTGCATACGCATACTCTGATGCATGAGAAATCCAATGCAATTCGTTTTTTGCACCTTGACGTGTTTGTTGATCAGTTTTGGAATTTTTAGATGGCAGTGGTGATAGCCATCTTATAGGATAACTACATTTTGGTTGAGTCAGATAGGAACGAGCGTTTAGTGGTGCGGTTGTTAGTATGCTGCAGTCCGGTTGTATCCAATTTCAACACATCTTCTGCCGTGTTCTATAAAATACCTAAAGTCTTAAAGCTTTTATTAACTTTTATTTAAATGTATGCGTTAGCTTAGTGCGCGCCAGAAATGTTATGAAAAATTTTCGGTGAGTTGGCTATCAAACATTTAAATTTGATTCACTATCAATTTGAGCTTCAGGCAGTTGGTGAGTAAGCTTATTTAATATCAATGTTTCGACATCTAATCTAAAGTGGTCATCGAATTTTGGCAATGGTTTTACTTTATAAGCCAAAATTTACAATCAATGCATTGTAGCCAATCTTCATTTTTGTTGTTTGGCGGTAGTCGTCGCCACAAGCGACGCATTTATTTTCAGAAAATTCCTCTTCTGAATCTGTACCATCAGTAAGCTGCAGGAATTCATCATCACTCTTCGCTGAGCCTGTTTGACGTTTTGGTTTTTTCGTACGAGCCACTTCCAATTTTTTTTTATTGGAACCGATTTTATTTTTATTCTTTTCTGACTTTTGCAAGATTCTGCATTTTTTATTTGCAATTGTTTCTGGAGACGTAAGAATGGAAACCAATTGCCTTCTAGTAGTTTTAACCTGTACATTAGGTACAGGAGAAATCTGATCAAGAATTTTTCCTGGCGTTATCGAAACGATTTCAGAAGCTGGTAATGCATATGAATTGGTGCTACTTGGAACGTTAATTAATTTTAAAGATGTTCCGTGTACGGCGTCTGTTACATCTGTAGTATTTTAAGCGCTGCAATTCGGATTATCTTCATTTAATGGTGATGATATTTCACTACTGGAAAAAGGTGAAATTGAATTTATAAAAAAATTTATAGGTACCTATGCATGTATTGGAATATGTCATAGATATAGTTTTATGTAGGTACCCTACTGATTACTGAAGTTCCGGGTATGGTATACGGCATTACTGCAACACTAGCGGAACTGTAATTTAAAACATTTATATTAGTTCATGATAATGCATTTCTGCTGTAAAAATAAAATTTAACTTAAATAAGTGGTTTTTATTCATTACCTGAAAGAAGCTGTAAGATCAGAATTATCCACAGTTGGTAAAGTTGGTATGCTATACACAGTTGGGATGCTATACCACAAATTGAGTTTTAAGCCATTGATAAAAAATTTCGGATGTTACATATGCTGATTTTTGAGGCATGACTACTGAGGCACCCGGAGGCATTCCATCTTCAAATGCAGGCTTCTTTTGTTCCCTTTAAAAATACAGGTAGGTGGAATAAAAACTCCTTCAGCGTTGCAACAGGCTATGACAGAAATTGTTTCTCCCTTTTCACCCGATGTAATTGCTGCTATGTTTTTTGAACCCTTGTCTGCCAAAACATGTCCTGGCCTATTATTTAATTGCAGGCCACTTTCATCCACAGTAAAAATGTGCCCTGGTTTATCAAACAACTGATGTTCTGTAAAAATATTTTTCAAGACATCGAAATATCTCTTTACATCACTTCGATTTATCCCTGCAGCTCGATTAATTGAAACTCCTTCAGATTTTCTGATCGAGATTTTGGGATTACGCCTTAAAAATGATTGGAGCCATGGATATCCAGTCATTTTTGTTTCTTTATTAAATTTGTGTTTAATTTGTAGTTGCTCAGCCAAATTATATGCCATAGCTCTAACGGTGTCTCTTCTAGGAGCAAATCCATGCTTTTGTAATTTTTTTATGTGTAAAACAATTTTAGCCTCATTTCTAAGCTACAACTTGATCCAAGGGAACGTTTTTTTAAATCATTATATTTCATGCGTCTGCATAATGTACTGGCTGGAATTTTATAATATTGTGCAGATTCTATAAGAGTTTTTATACCTTCGCGAACATCTGATATTGCTGCACTTAAATTGTTTTCGGTCCAGTTAGCTCTGGTTTTTGATATTCTTGTGTATGTTGTTGGCATTTTTGTAAATTATCCATAAAACAAAAAATCAATACATATAATAATATCGAGGAGAAATGGAACACAACTTAATGTTCCATCTCTCCTCGAAAAAATTGTTCCGTTTCTCCTTTTTGAGTCGATCATGGTTTTTTATTTGTATTTTTTTTGTTTTAATTTTAGATATGAATACAACTTAATAATATAAAATAATCCTCAATTCAAATGCTCTAACGGTTTTGCAAATAAAAACTGTTCTTTGAACACCACTTTTTAAAGTAACAAAAATTTTACTTTTTACTCACAAAATTGTTTCTAAATTAAATATTGAAGAACCTTGCATCACAAAATTCTAAAATAAACTGGCATTATATGCGTTAAACATGTGGTTTTATAACACATAGACAATCATGTTTGAACAAGTTATATATTTCGAAATAAAGCAATGTTCCATTTCACGTCGTGTTCCATCTCTCCTAGAATTACCCTAACGCTAATCTTCTTGATGTTTAGAATATTAGCAGCCTTCGATAAAATAAGTGTTGCTTGTGACATGAGTAGACTCATGGTTGTGCTGTTTGTATACAAGACCTTATTGATTAGCGATCAGGGTTTGTGTTGTTCCCTTGTTATTTGACGCCATGTCATTACCGTGCAGAAGAGTGTTCTGATGGCCTTGACAATAAATATAGCGTAATGTGAATGAGCATGTATTTTTGATGTACCATCAAAAATTGGCTTTTGACATTGGCTTTTGACAGTTGTGACATGTACACATTAAAGTTGTTGAGACTTAACATCATCGACCGACTAACTATATAAATAACACTGACACCTGTGTTAATATGATCGAATAACAAACCTGTTATTATCGATTTTGGTCGGTAACATAAATAATGATATAATGAAAAATCTTCTTTATCTTCTTTATTTTTTCGAATTCAAATAAATTAACAGTTTTTTCATTCCTTTTATTATAAACCACAGCAGAGTGAAGACCTAATTGATAAAGCAATTATTAAACAAACAAAAACACGTGTATTGAATTAAAGTGTGAAAGATTGTTAAGTCGCTCATTACAAATAAAGGCGACTTACTGTTAAACCAGACACCTGGATATACGAAAAGTCCAGATACAATACATGGTCCTTCGAGCCGGATCCGGTGGATTTATTGCTATAATTGGACCGCGTGGAGGTAACAGCTCAACATTGCCACATGGACAGCCAGTTGGAGAAATTTATCGGAACCAAACACTTAAGTATCACTTTAATTAATAAATATATATACATTCAGAAAATAAGTTACATATTGCGTATTTAAATTGTTTCTACGGATATAAATTTCGGTACTTAATAGTGATTTGTGTGAGTGAATGCAAGTGAAGAAAAAATTTAACTACGTTGCACTACACTTATAATTATTAAAATGGAAACTCTAAACAAAAGGAAATCAATCATAAAAGGTCAAATTACAAGATTGACCAGTTATACAAAGTCATTTAACGACACAACGCCATACGATGTGAGCTTACACGATTGGAGAAATTAAAAGAGCATTATAAGAACTTCATCCAAATCGAAAATGAAATGTTTTCACTCGACCATGAGGTGTGCTTTGACATCGACGCCATTGACGACAATTATTATTTTTGCGTCTCCACATTGCAAAAATTAATGAGATCCAAAATTGCTTCGCCATCTTCTAACCCAAACGACAGCATAATCAACACATCATTTTCAACAGCGTCAGCTGATTTTAAGTTGCCAAGATTAACGTTACAGACTTTCAGCGGCAAAGCACGAGAATGGCAGTCATTTTATGACTTATTTAAAAGTACCGTTCATGAAAATACCAGTTTATCACCAGCGCAAAAGTTCCAATATTTAATAGGCCAACTGCGTGGTCCCGCCGAAGCTTTAGTGCGGCACTTTCGAGTGGATGACGTCAGCTACATTGAGGCATTTCAAAGATTGGAGAAACGATATGATAGAAAGCGAAGCATTGTAAACGAATTCATTCAAACATACATTAAGCAACCACAAATCACCAAACCTTCTGTCGATACGGTAGATCAGATGTACGACACTTGCGACGAAGTGATTCGCGGACTGAAGGCACTCGGACCAAGCGCCGAGACCAGGGACTGCTGGTTAATTTACATAGCCGAGAAAAAATTAGACGACGCTACATTGCAATTATGGCGGCAAGAGTCAGAACAAGATTTTCCAAGTTCTTAGTTTCTTAAGCAAAAGAATGAATGCTCTAGAAGGCTCAAAACCAGAAGCATGCAAATCGCCATATAAATACGGGACACCAGCAAAAACATTCCATACCAACAGCGAACCGAGATCACTACCCAAATGCACATTATGCAGCGATAAACTGCATCGTTTATGTGATTGCCCCGAATTTCTTCAGATGAGTATGGATCAGCGCAGGCAATATATAAAAAAGAGCTCCAGGTGTTTCAATTGCCTTGCACCTGGGCATGACGTATTTAACTGCAAATCAAGAGGAAGATGCCACCAATGCAAACGACGACACCATACGTCAGTCCATGTCGATCCATACAGATCACAAGACTCATTCGAATCAAAACCAAACGCCCTACCTAGGGCTATTACAATATTTGCAATGTCTGAACAAGACCCAGGAAAATCCGAATCAATCATTAAAGAAGACATCAACTCACCATCAGAGTATAACAGTGCTGATGCTTTATTACCTATAGCCAAAGTCCAAATACGTGATCATCACGGTATCTGGCAAAATTGTCGTGCGCTATTGGACTCCGCTTCAACCAAGTCATGTATAAGCGAAAGATGTGCTACGCGCCTAAAAATTACCCGAGAAAACGCAAGATTCAACATAAGCACGCTAAACAGTGGAAGAGCTTCATCAACGAGAGGCGTATCAACACTTTTGATAAGATCATCACGCAACCATGAATTTACCATTGATTCACCGCATATATCGTATCAAAAATAACCTCAAAGTTGCCACATGCCCCTGTAGATGGCGAAAAGTTAACGTATATAGATAAAATTCCACTTGCCGATCCAGATTTCCATTTGCCGAGCACTATAGACGTTTTGATTGGGTGTGACCGATTCCTATTCCTTTTATCAGATGGCCAAAAGGAAAAAGGACCCAAGCTACCTATTGCGCAAAATACAAAATTAGGATGGATTGTAGGAGGAATGTGTCAATCAAGATTCGTTTCAAATCAGGCCACAACTTTTCTCTCAACCACTGAAGAGATAAGCATCGACCTATCGTTACGTAAATTCTGGGAGATGGAGGAGCTACCGACAGTCAACAATTACATCGATGAAGAAAAACGTTGTATCAGCCATTTTGACGAACAATTTATAGTTGAAAGTTCAGATAAATTCACTGTACCACTACCATTTAAGCCTAACCGACCCAAGTTGGGAGATTCACTGACTCAAGCCCTCAGACGATTCAACTCATTGGAACAAAAGCTGGCAAAGAGTCCTGATTTGCGTACAGCTTACAGCAATTTCCTGACTGAATATGAATTGCTGGGACATATGGAGCTGATACCACCAGGACAAGTCGACGCACCAACCGACAAGAAGTATTATTTGCCTCATCATCCTAAAATTAAAGAAGCGAGTACGATCACGAAACTACGCGTTGTGTTTGACGCATCGGCCAAATCTTCATCTGGAGCATCTC
Source organism: Tipula lateralis (assembly GCA_963932295.1). NCBI lineage: Eukaryota > Metazoa > Arthropoda > Insecta > Diptera > Tipulidae > Tipula > Tipula lateralis. The sequence goes on along the minus strand of OZ010739.1, from coordinate 29,632,091 downwards.
TCAATGATATGCTGATGGTGGGACCGACAATACAACAAACGCTCCTAGAAATACTAATACGTTTCCGAAAGCATCGATATGTGTTCACGGTTGACATCGAAAACATATTCCGTCAGTTGTGGATCAAACCGTCGGATACTGATTACCAAAGAATCGTTTGGCGCGATTCACCATCATCACCAATAAAACACTATCGCCTACTAACAAACACTTATGGCACTGCATCAGCGTCGTTTTTAGCTACAATGGCTCTGACTGAGTTAGCCCAGCTAAATCTCAAAACGCACCCAAAAGCAGCAACAGTGCTAATAAGAGATTTCTATATGGACGATCTCATGTCTGGAGCAGAAACCATAGAAGAAGCTACACAGATTCAAAGCGAGTTAATTTCTCTCTTACAAATTGGTGGATACAACCTTCGCAAATGGGTCACAAACGACGTAAAACTCTTGGAGCACGTACCAGAAAGTGATCGAGAAATAACGATACGAGAGATCACCGAAGGATTTAAGCTGATCTCAGTATTAGGAGTTAAATTTGACCCACAACGAGATTGTTTTTGGTTTAAAGTGTCACTTCCAACCGTAACAACATTCACGAAAAGAATTATGCTTTCAGAGGCATCCCGGATCTTTGATCCAATGGGATGGCTATCACCTGTGACAGTTGGAATAAAAATCATATTTCAAGGTGTGTGGATGCAAACACTCTACTGGGATGACCAACTACCTATCGATGTCGAAAACCAATGGATGACCATTAGGAGCAAACTTGAATCCGTAGAGCAGCTTAGAATACCAAGATGGTTAAACACTTCGGAAAAAATTCATCTATGTGGATTTTCAGACGCATCCAATACTGCTTACGCAGCTGTCATTTATGCTCGAACGGTAAATTCAAAAGGAGAAGTGGTGATGAACATCGTCTCAGCCAAAACCAAAGTTGCGCCAGTAAAGTATGTCACTATTGCTCGGCTGGACCTATGCGCGGCTCTACTTCTCACAAGAATGCTAACATTAGTCATAAAATCATTGAATGTTGCAACGCCACCAAAGGTGTCCTTGTGGTCTGACTCCACAACAGGCTTAGCCTGGTTGGTTAACCCTCCAAGAAAGGGTAATCTATTTGTTATTAATCGAGTTACTGAGATACAGGATACTACGAACGTTCAGCTATGGTCATATGTGCCTTCGAAGAATAATCCGGTGGACTGTGCCTCCCGTGGAGTTTTGCCTAATAAACTAAGTGAACATAATACATGGTGGCAGGGACCAGCCCGGCTACGTTGTGAACCATATCAACCTCCAAATACGCCAAATCGAACAAAAGGGGAGCCACAAGAAGCCGGAACTCTGTTATCTAGAGAAGCATCAACAGAAACATTGGAAAACCAACCTACTTTCATCTCAAAGATCGTTATCAAATTTTCCAAAATTATAAAAGCAGTTCGAGTTTTGGCATAGATAAAACGGGCCAGTCACAATTTTCGAAACTATGGCCTTAGAGTAATTGGGCCCTTAACAAAATCGAACGTTAATGAAACATTAAGTACAATGTTGAAAGATGCACAGCTTTCAAGCTTCTCCGACGAAATAATTAATTTGCGTAAAAAAAAGCCTTTTAAAAATTCTAACATTTCCTTTCTATCACCTTATTTAGATAGTGACGGAATTATGCGGGTTGGGGATCGTTTAGAAAACGCCGAAAGGACAACACGACTTGAAACATCCAATTATCCTCTCAGGCAGTCATCCACTGGCAAAGGGTATTGTCAGAGATTCGCATATTCAGTATATGCATGCAGGACCAACACTTCTGTTATCAATCATAAGGCAGAAATACACTATCCTACGATGCAAGAGTTTGGTGCGAAGTGTAGTTCACAACTGCATCAAATGTTTCCGACAAAGGAAAATAACCCAAGAGCAACTAATGGGACAGTCACCACTACCCAGAGTCAACCTTATAAGAGCGTTTCTGCAAACAAGCGTCGACTATGCTGGTCCATACGTTTTGAAAAACACAAAGGTACGAAAAAATATCACATACAAAGGTTACTTTATGGTTTTCACATGCATGGCAACCAAAGCAGTTCATTTCGAGCTAGCATCCGATATGACGACCGACACGTTCCTTTCAGCGTTCAAAAGGTTTCAGAATCGTCGTGGAATTTGTACTGACATTTACAGCGATAATGAGACGAATTTCATAGGTGCTGCAAATGATTTAAAATACCTTCAAGGTTTATTGGCGAAAGAAGAAACTGATCTGTCGTCAATTGGGCCCCAATCAATAACACAAACTGGCATTTTGTGCCACCGGCATCACCACATTTCAACGGTCTTTGTGAAGCTGCAGTGAAATCTTTAAAATATCATTTGCGACGCGTCATTGGGCAAACAGCACTAAGATACGAGGAACTAAATACACTACCAACCCAAGTTGAAGCATTATTGAATTCCAGACCTCTATGCGAGTCTTAAGAAGAACACATCGTGTGATCGCTTACACCCGGTCATTTTATAATCGGTCAGCCGATCACCACTGTACCAGAGCCCGACATTACACATCTCAAACTAAATCGACTATCATGATGGCAGATGATACAACAACTTTTTCAGCACTTTGCAAAGAGATGGCACTAGTTTGAACCGGTTGTCAAAGTGGCGGTTGAAATACAACAACTTAAAAGAAGGCGATTTAGTTATGTTGAAGGATGAAAACATATCACCAGAGCAATGGGCAATGGGTCGCATTGTTAAAACTTATGCAGGGAAAGATTCTATCGTTCGTGTGGTTACTCTCAAAACAGCCAACGGGCTATTCAAGCGACCAATCACAAAAATTTGTTTGCTTCCAGCAAATGACTCTCCTAATTCGTCAACGGGGGCGATATGTTTGACTTCACACCATCGACCGACTAACTATATAAATAACACTGACACCTGTGTTAATATGATCGAATAATAAACCTGTTATTATCGATTTTGGTCGGTAACATATATAATGATAATCTGTAATGGTAATCAAAATCTTCTTTATCTTCTTTATTTTTTCGAATTCAAATAAATTAACAGTTTTGTCATTCCTTTTATTATATACCACAGCAGAGTGAAGACCTAATTAATAAAGCAATTATTAAACAAACAAAAACACGTGTATTGAATTAAAGTGTGTACGATTGTTAAGTCGCTCATTACAAATAAAGACGACTTACTGTTAAACCAGACACCTGGATATACGAAAAGTCCAGAAACAATACAACAATACAGGTGCCATTGGTTGTGGTAGAGTGTTTGTCATCTTCGTGATTCCCTTCCACCTCTTTATATCTTGATTATTTAAATCATTATTCAATAACCATATTTCGGATTGGTCTCGAATAAATACTGAGCCCAAATAGAAAAAAATAGAACTTTAAGTTCAAGTAGTTCTAAAATAGAACAGTTTGCAACCCTTATGTTTGTAACCCTTATATTTAGACCCTGATTCTATATTGTACATACAAACATGAATCCATTAGTATCGAGTTCCAACACGCGATGAAGAAGAGTTATATCCATATTCAGAATTATATCTAGAAAATTATCAAGAGGTAAGCCTTGTCGTTTGTTTTGAAAGAACTGTTTATCCCTCCGGATTTCCGATCTCTATGATCTTGGCACATAGTGCTATGACGTTTAACACAAACCAATCAGGTTTGAATTATAATGAAGATTTTCACCTTTTTTTTAATCACAGTGAGTTTATGACAGAAATTAACGATTCCAGAGGAAATTTTAGACAGTCCACAATGCTTTCTATAATCACTTATTTGAACTACAATTGATGAACACAGTGTCATCCTCTTCGACGATACTCAGTATGCCAACCCAGATAATAATGCTGATGGGTTTGGAGCTCGGTTGAACACCTTCACCAACATATATAACATGCCCAATGTATCCAATGTGCCACACCACATTTCCGAACGAAGGGGAACACTAACATCTAAATATATTGACTTAAATTTATGACAAAATTTTATATGACTGCATTTTCATCCATGGGAGTTTTGATCAACTCATATTGCTTATGTTTTATGATTTAAAGCGTACTGTAAATTGACTTTATATACTGTGACGCGTAAGATGGTGAACTGCACCTGATCAAGTCGAAGTCAGGGGATACCCTGACAGTCCGGAAATAGTCTTATATCTGGTAAAGCGAATGATAAGAGAAATTTGGGCTCGACTTTCTTGATTGAACTCATTAAAGGTTCTTTTATGATATATATTGTGCCTATAGTGGGCCAATTATGGTAAGCAGAACTGTTGCTGTGGGATGAACCAAACGTTATGTTACGGCGCCAAAATAAATGACTCATTCAGATACCTTGAGAGGTGTTGCCTGCTCAATTCAGCAGGACGGTGGACATGGAAGTTGTTACCCGCTAAGGAGTATGTAACAACTCACCTGCCGAAACAATTAGCCTTTAAAATGGATGGCACTCAATTCATAGGCCTATTCATAACCGATATGGCATATTTATACTATTAAAATCAAGCCATATCGAGTAGGAGGGTACAATGACATACATTGAAGTGTTTGGTGTAAGCCTGCATAGAGCTGGCATTCGGACGGCTTTTGGAGGTAGTAGCAAATAATCGAATGAAATCTTCATCGACTGATGTAGAGAAGAGTTTCGTATAAACAGTGATTGATCATGAAAAAGTCGGTCCAAAGTGTGAAAGCTGTCATAAACAAGAATTTTACACCATTACAGCCAATTACAGGACGTACGGCTATAGGTTCGAATTTCCTAACCATCTGCACATTGCATAGGTCCAAGCCAGCCCATAGTTGTGACATGGAAGATGGGTCGGCCCATGAGTTCTGCACTCTAACAGGCGGGGTCATAGTTGTGTTTATTCGCACCACAGATCGAAATCTCATGGTGAAAAATTACTTTTGTATCCTGCTCCTATCGGGATTCGGACCCGGTACCTCCCGCTCCAAATATTCCAGATCTTAATCAATGTCATTTCATCTCCTGCCTCCTCTTTATATTTCTTGATTATTTAAATCATTATTAGATAACCGACGTTCGGAATCCTCGAATAAAGCTCGCCATCATCGCAGAGAAAATCGAATCCTCAGTTCAAATTCTAAAATAGAACAATTATGTTTAGACCTGGATGCCATATTCTTGATTTCTCTATCGTACCTACATGACTCCTTTGATATCGCGTTCCAAAGCTCGAAGAAGTAGAATTATATCCATGTTCAGCTCATAGTTCTGTTATAATGTAGTATCGATGTTGGTTTATTGGCCAATTCTGCTTGATGGATCACCGAAGACAGGAGTGTAGCCAGATTGGATAACCACGATTGAACTAAGATTTTTTTACATTGCTGATTTGTTTGTACAAAATTAATACGAGCAACTCATTGTGTCATGCTTTATGATATATCCTACACAAAATGAATGCAGAGATGAGACAGCTGTGGAATTACATAGAATGCTCTTCGGATGTTAAATCTACTAAAGGTGGCCGATAAAGAACTCACAGCGTCGAATCGTTGAACAGTTAAAACCATGTATTGAGACTCAACATGATGGACAGAAAGCCCGATCTGTATGTGCTCAAATTTAACCGCGATCAACTTGCTGTAATTTAACCAATAAAGAGATTCCACCATATCAATATTTATAGTGCATAGACGACAGTAAAAACTATAACTTATGATGCCAAAAAAACATAAACAATCGTCACTGAATTTGAAATATTAAAATTTAAACTATAAGTTGGACCGTTGATCTATAACCTTCACATGTCTCAGTGGTCCTTCATAAGGTTCGGGTTCAAATCGTACGTTGATATGGCCAGTATTGACGATTTGGCAATGTTGAAATTCACTGTTCCAACCATATCGGCCATTCCTCTTAAGAAATCACGGAAAAAGAAATACCAAAATCGAAATTTTCAGTCATATCAATCCTGAACCTTCACCTTGTCCTTATGGCTCAATTTGTCGGAGTTCAGTGAATATTCAAATCCCCACCTAATTTCGCTGTATTTAAGATTGTGCATCTAAATTAAGACAAACATTCTTTTCAAGGTTATAAAACAACAACATAGCGACAACAAAAAACAATAACTACCTATTTTGGTTTCTCTGTAGAGCGAAAATAAACCAAATCTTTAAGACACGTGATTTCTATTTTCATTCATTTCATTATTGTGAAAAATTACAACAACTCACAATTTCGTTTCTGTTACAATTGTGTCGAATGAAACTGTATCGAGTACGAATATGTGACGTCATATAAGTTCAAATGTGCATAAAACATAATCGAGAGTGATGTACATGAAAATGTTTTGGTAAATATAGATTTTTCCGGAAAACTTGTAATTATCTCATAATAGGATATGTTGTATTCTAATTATAGGCGGAACGACTAGTATCGATCATGTTGTTAATCTTATTGTGTGTATGTGTGAGTATAAATTTTGAGTGGCTTTTATTGAGATCCAAGTTTTTACCATTTTTCCTCACCCAAACAGGGTGGACGACACAGACGATAAGTACTAGAGGAAATTGTCCGGTTGCTGTCAGCCCAGTAGAAGACTGGACAGTGATATACGTTTCACCCATACTGATGTGATAAAGGTTTAACCTCGGGTTAAGCTCTGTAATATCTAGCACTGAAAGATCGTTTTGTCGATTCATATTTTAAATTTGATGATTAAATGAGATGAAAGGCGTATCGAAATGATCTATGCATACATCATTTAAATCTATCTTGAATCCATAAGTGATTTATAAATTTAACACAAATCGCGATAATGATGCATCTCGGTAAATAATTTTATTAGAGAGTCAAATTGAACTCACATACACATTAAAGATTTTATGTTTTTCTTATTTCAATTCGACTTTAATAGTTCATCGATTCAGTTGTTGTTTTTGTAAACACTTTTCTTCTTACTTTAAATTATACATTCAACACATAAAAATTTTTCATCGTAGCGAAGTATTTTGGAATTGTGCTACATGCTTGTCTCGTCGAAAATTTGGACGGTTTGAAATTTTTCGCGGTATCAATCAAAAATCAGAAGCTGTACAAAATCGAATATCGAACCGACCTCAGCAGCTTACCATTAACAGAATGACCAAATAATTTTGGTTTGATTAAGAAATTTGTCGAGAGTTGTATTTTGAATAGCGTTTTCATTCTATATAGAAAATTATGCTGTCGTTATTATGTACAACATTTTCGACGGAATGGAGCATTATAAATTGCAACAAATGGCGCAGTGGTTAAAGCTGTGGTAGTTAAAGTGGGAGGTACCGGGTTCGCATTTTGATAAGGACACCATGCAAAAGGGATTTTCCACCAATTGATTACGATCGGTGGTGTGAATGAACACTTGGATCTAAGGACCCATGTTGGAATGCAGAATTCATAGACCAACCCATCTTCCAAGTCAGAACTATAGGCTGACACGGAACTATGCAATGTGCTGATAGTTCAACATAAATCGAACCTATAGTCGTACGATATGTAATGGCGTAAGGAAGGATATAACTAAGCGCACCACGAAAGAGTTGGGAGAGCCTAGAGGCCCAAAACAGATTGCAAAACTAGAAACAGATAACGTAAGCAGATAACGTACCGATTTCATAGATAACGTTATTATATGTAATTTGAAAATAATTTTAATTCAAATTTCATATAAAATTTAGGCCATCCGATCCTACGCAACATCCATATAGCTGTAAAAAAAGGTGTCACAATATGCTCTTATGTTATAAACATACGATACTTGTCCAATTTTTGCATTGTATTAACTGGTTTAGCATGTCACACGAACTGTTATTGTCACATCGCCCAGTTATCAATCAACCGGTGAAACCAAAGTACAAAAATCGAACAATAAGTCGTATCGATTTGAATCTTAGATTATGTTCTTATATTACATTTGATTATTTAACTGTAAAGAGTTGCATTGGATCAAAAAACTGACACTTTCGTTTAGTTGGAGTTTTTTATGCCACTGTACGCTGGATATATGGTTTAGTGATTCATGCATGTAGCATAGTTCATATATACGACTCATAACATTTCATTGAATCATTTAATTCGAAATACTAAAATCTACGCTGAGAAAACTCGTAATCGGCACACTTTATATGTGTTCCTTACAAAGGAAATTCTTTATAGATTATAATGAAACAAAAGGTAAGATTAAGTATATCTTGTTTTGATTTATGCATATATTTGGTACTGATCGTATTTGTTTCAGCATTGAATGTTTGATTGACAGAAGACATAAATCTTCGGTAAGAATAAAATTTTTTTATAACGGTATTGAAATAAAATTTCGATTACATTTTACAACAAGAATTTTTTTTGTTCGATTAAGACAAAAACTATTTTGATCTAAGAACATTTTTATAGCTTTTACTCTTCAAACTGCACATTGACGTTTATATTTTATATGAAATAAAATTATTTTCGAACTATAATTACTACGTTTAGTTGGAAAATCAAAAAGTCTGTCTGTCTGTCTGTTTATATTTTTGGAATTTATTTTGGGGCTCAAGGTTACATATTTATATATTTCCCCCAACTCTTTTGCGTTTCAATTATAATCTTCGCCTTTCTTTACGTCATTATAATATACTCAAATCGAGGACGATCTATAAGGTCCGATTTACGTAGAATCAACTGCAACATTGCATAGCTCCACACATGCCAGGCTGTAGTTGTGACATGGTTGGCCCATGGTGAATAAATTTAGAAATTAGGTCGACATATTTCCAATGAGATATATAAACATGGATTAAAATACATTTTTCGTGTCCGGGTCTCCCTATATATTTCGATACGAGATATATTATCTATGCGATTAAAATTTGAAGCGTGTAAGATTTATGTAATTTTGAATAGTAATTGAGAGTATAAGTAAGAGTTGTTAACCAGAGAGTTGTATTTCACTAGGCCGGTTTCGATTTGACGGTGACGTCATTGCATAACTATGTGTTCGAAATGATAAAATCCACCTCATCAGGCATATGCTATACCCGACTTGATGTTTACACTGTGTGATTCGTGTATATACGTTCAGTCGTGACGCGATGTTTCTTATTCTTAATTTTCTTCCTTCATGTCATCAAACCCATTAAATTCATCAATAAGATGATTTCACACTTTCGTTATGAATTTTATTGAACTCTTTGGATCAAACTTAATGATTTTTAAATGAAACAAACAGTGAACATTTTCGAAAAGCATGTCTTATGTAGCACAAGTCTAAGATACTTCACTACAAACTTTTATGTGGTGACTATAAAATTTAAAATCAGAAGAATAGTTTATAAACACTTTTCACTTTTCATAAAACAAAAATTAATTTTATTAGCAAATTCGTCAAAGTAATTACACTCGTATTGAAATAAAAGAAACAGTAAATCTTCATTTAAAGTTTAATGCACTCTCTTATGAAATTATTTATCGAGATGAATCATTTATCACATTTTGTATCAATTAAGTTGTTGGTTCAAGTTGGACCTTGATATAAATATTAACGATATGGGCAAAGCTCATATACGATCGTGTTATCCGCCATCATCTCATTCAATCACTGCATTCGAAGTATTCGATATGGTCATATTCCATTTAGCACAATTTACGCCTAGACAAGATGGTCGGTGTGAAGTAGATATTGCTGAGAATATACAGAGTTTTACCTGATGATGACCTTCCATCACATCAGTATGGGTTGGACTTGGCAGTAACTTGTTAAACGCACATTTAAACTTAAATGACGTCACATATTCAATAACATAAAGTTTTTGCTATTGTTCTCATCCTTCATAGGTGTTGTCTAAATTGAATCGTATTTTTCTCCACCCAAACGGCAGTGAAGGTTTCTAGTCGTATATTGAAATTAATCCTGTTGCGTCCACTTCAATCAATAGATAACAGGTCAATGTTAAGTTCAACCGTTGCTGATGTGATAAAAGTTCATCTACATGTAAAACTCTTTATTTTCTCAGCAATATCTAGTAATCGTACGCTTGATTTTATTGTAAGTAGAGATCTTTCTCATAACCACTACCGTTCCTTCCAGCTCTGCCAATCTGCCAATTTTAATGTAATTTTAATGGTAAGTCCGGAAGAACCTCCACGACAGTCAATTGTTCATTGCTTCTCTAGAAGTTACGGAACGTGAGACTATAACATCCACTGTCCTGTACTATACCACTGCTGCATACGCATACATAGACGCATGAGCAATCCCATGCCAGAAATGTTTTGTAAGATATTGGGTGAGGTGGCCATCAAACATTTCCTTAGACGAAATCCAACTTGTAGGTCTTGTAGCTCTTGTATTGCCACAAGAGCCTCCTCAACGTTGTCTGCCCCAGTGAGTAAGTCATCTACATAGAAGTCGGTCCAATAAGGGATGCGCATTCAGTCCTTCCTTTGGTAATTGAATCAGTGACCTGGCACCTAGGTAGTTGACAGCAGTGGTTCCATAAGTTACAGTTTAATTTTTGTACGCCTTCATAGGCTTACGCATCTTCTGTATTAGGCCAGACTTGGCGAAACATTTTTTCGATATAATCTCTTATGACAAACTTGTACTTTCTCAATCGTAATAGTATGTCGGCCAAATCCTCTTGTACTTCGGAACCATTCATCATGATGTCGAAGTTTGGTTGTGGTGCTTTCTGGTTTGAGAACACCATGATGAAGTAGGTAGTGTATATTTTCTTCGAATTCATCTTCTGGTCGATATAATTACTTGTATTTTGCAGCCTTGTTGTTAAGATGGGTCCACTATCTATAAGAGCTTCAAACAGTTGTTGAGTAAGCTTATTTAATATAAAGGCTTCGAGTTGTAACCTAAAGGTGGCCTCGAATCTTGGCACTTCTTTTATTTTAATCGAGTGTCTAAAGATTCCTGTCCCGCTCTCACCTCTACCTGAAATGTAAATCATCTTGATGTTCAAAAGATTTACATGAGTATTGCCTGTGACCCTGAGTAAATGAGTAGTCTCATGGTTGTAATTTGTCCAGTGCTTGTAGCAACTCTGATCTCTGTTTGTATAGAAGACCTTGTTGAATAACCATCAGGGTCTGTGTTGTTCTCTCGTTATTTGACGCCATGTTATTACCATGCAGAAGAGTGTTCTGATGGCCTTGACATTAGATCTAGCGTAATGTGAATGAGCAAGTATGTTTTGATTTACTACCTCTGTGATGTTGAGTTAAATAGCGAACACAGGTGTTTGTTTCGCTGACCAATTTTTTTCTGTCTACTCTTGGCATCAAGTAGAGTTACCTGCACTCCTGCATTGATGCTATCTTTGACATTCTTTTACCAGATATTGGTTGTTGACAGTTGTGGCATGTACACGTTATAGTGGGTTGTAGTACAGTGTTTGTCATATTCGTGATTCCCTGTCACCTCTTTATATATCTTGATTATTTAAATCAATATTCAATAACCAAATTTCGGATTCCTCGAACTTTGCCTCTCGAATAAGACCTATTGCCACGTAATCTGTTTAGTATAAAATTATATATTAACGATAATATGTACCAATTTGTTGTAAATACAAATAATCATAACATCAAAGTAGGAATAGCAGTCGGCACACTAGCCAACATCTAAAAAAATAGGACCCTGTTGCTTTACATACATAATTATGGTACAACAACAACATCCATAGGTCTTAATTCACTACTACAGTAGTGAATTATCACATTGGTCCTTCGAGCCGGATAAACATCTACCGGCAATAGTATTTATGAAACAGTGAAAAGCCCCCACCCGTGGTACGCGCACTGTCCCATAAATAAAATTCATCTGCAAATAACATCAATACGAAGATATTAGGCGTTGTCTAGGCCAGAACAGAGACACAACAACACAAAAATTACGCACTATAGCCACTAACCACATCTCGACCGGACACAACATCATCCAGTCGCGCTATAGCAGCATAACATCATTCCGTCGTCGTATAAACGAAGAACTTCTTCGTTTTTTTTCTCTCTACCCAAATAACATCCTATCGAGATCGTCAGTATGGACGCACTTCTGCAAAGTCAGTCGAACGTTTGTGAAGAGCTGCTTCAAAACATCGCTAAAATCAAGCGCGATGATGGTCGACCGATCACCAGGGGTTTCTACGACACGATCAAAAGGAATATAGAAGCGCAATATCAAAAAATATTGCGATTACGACAAACAGATTGTCGAACTTGGAACGTTATCCAAAACACATTCCTATTTGGACGAGCGCCAAGAGATAAAACGGGTATTCACAAAAGCGATGGACGACATCCGCGACCTTGAAGAGAACATTTCCAAGCTTGGAAAGGCCATCCACAAGCCTACCGTATCTGCAAGCCTCCCACTCAATCTCCTTGGGACCGAATCATCATTCAGCAGACATCAAAAAACAACACCTCCAAGGTCCAATAAAACAAAAAAATTCACTGAGCCATTGCAGCAGCCCAAACAGCACAGTTCAAGTGACTACAGATCAACCGAGGAAGATTCAACCCCGGTACAAAATCTAATCCGACAACAAGATATCGGAATGCGTTTAACGTATCGGAAAATGGATGCAATTAATATAAAACTAACATCAAGAGAATTCTCAGACGAGTATCTCAAATTAAAAATGCATCAACTCAACTCCGAAATGAAGGAAATTGATCGGTTGCACCGAAGTATTCTCATGGAAATCGATGAAGAAGATCAATATAAATACTTCACCGACGATTATTATGGGACTATATCAACTGAATTAGAATCCCTAGTAATCAAAATGGAGCAAGAGCTAAATAAAACATCTACCACAACATCGCCCGTGAAATTACCAAAGGTGGAAATACCTACGTTTCACGGCAACTACGAGAATTGGTACGCGTTTAACGACATCTTCGGCCGGTTGATACATCAAAATACCCAACTTTTAAATACACTTAAGTTGACGTATTTAAAATCACATCTCCAACAACAAGCGGCACAGTTAATCGCTCATTTACCAACCATTGGAGAAAACTACGAGGCGGCATGGCAAATTCTACAGGCGAGGTATAATAACAAACGATTGTTGGCCTCGTCGTTCTTCAACGCAATTACATCACTGCACAACATACAACATCCATCAGCCGCAAGTATCAGAAACTTGCATGACACCATCATCGAGATGCTACACAACATCAAAAATCTCCAGCTGGAAAACCCATTTGAAGCCATTGTCGCACATCTTGTAATGCAGAAGTTAGACTCCGACACTTTGGAGCGTTTTGAGAACAGCCTCGATTGCCCACGCGAAGTGGCACGGTTAACGAATTGCTTAGAATTCTTATTACGAAGGTTTCAATCGTTAGAAGCCTCTGGATTGAACAAATCATTAACCAGCAGAGCAGCTAAACCTGAGTACAAGGTCCAGCGAAAAGTACTCATAAATACGGAAAGCAGCCACCAGAGACCGATTATACCAAAATCTACGATCCCATGTTCGTATTGCCAAGAATACGGGCATTTCATCACGCGATGCCACCACTTTCGCAATATTAGCATAAAAAGACGCATTGATTTCATCAACAGAGCGGGACTTTGTACCAATTGCCTGTTGCATAACACGAAGTTAGTATGTGACGAGAAATCCGCATGTGCCGTCTGTAAAAATAGGCACCATCAGCTGTTACACGAACCAATTCAATAACCAGAAAAAAGGGTATCAATTGGGACCTTGGAGGGTACTCAAACAACATTATTAGCAACAGCCGTTGTAACGATCAATTCCATATGTGGTGTCCCAACTAATGTACGAGCTTTAATAGATCCAGGATCACAAGTCTCTTTGATCACGGAATCCGCGGTTCAAATCCTTTGTACACCACTGCAACAGACTACAGTCAATAAACCAGGAATTGGGGCTAATAATACAAATATGGCAAATTCCATTGTAACAATCTACCTTAAACCGCATTTTCCATCAACATACAAATTAAAGGTAAAGGCATACGTATTGCCAAAAATTATAATGGATGTACCAGAGCAACCTATAACACGAAGCCACAACGATAGGTGGAGTAAATTGGTTTTGGCTGATCCGAAATATCAGCTTCCAGCTCCAATCGATCTTTTGCTAGGAGCAGACGTGTACAGTGACTTCATTGGCACGCCAATAATTAAGGGTAAGCCAATCGCAATAAAAACTAGCCTCGGTTGGGTATTATCTGGTCCAACTCCAATCAACGGAGGTTCACAAAGGGCTGCAGTTCATATTGGAAACAAAAACGAGGAAAATATGGAGCGATTCTGGGAAATAGAGGAAATTTCAATTAACAGGGATAGGCCAGAGATCGAACATGAATGTGAACAGATTTTCTCGCAGACAACCAGCCGAGACCATAATGGAAGATATATTGTTCAAATACCATTTAAAGAACATTAAGTAGACCTATTGGGACATTCCAAACATCGAGCACTCCAACGTTTCTTACAATTGGAGAAGAAATTGGATCGGGACCTTAACCTAAGGAAGCTGTATGTAAATTTTATGAACACGTACATTAATTTGCAACATATGAAACCGGTTAAACCCAATAAAGAAAGTATTATCTGCCTCATCATGCGGTATTAAAGAATACAGATACCACAAAAATTCGGGTAGTGTTCGATGCGTCCATGCAGACATCTACAGGCCTAAGTCTGAATGACGTGATGCATATTGGGCCTCCACTACAAAATGACTTTTGGTTCATATTACTGAGATGGAGACTACATCGTATAGTGTTCACCGGCGATATCGAGAAGATGTATCGCCAAATACGAATGCAGGAAGAACACCAGAGTTACCAAACCATCATCTGGAGAGAATATAAACATCAACCTTTACAAGAATACCAACTCACTACCGTTACGTATGGAACAGCTGCCGCACCTTACCTCGCAATTCGGACACTACATCAACTGGCTGAAGATGAGTTCCCTCAACATCCAGAAGCGAGTCGCATCCTTAAACGCGATTTCTATGTGGATGATGTTTTAACGGGCGCTGACACCATCGTAGAAGCTCAACAGCTGCAATCCCAACTAGTTAAACTTCTTCAGAAGAGAAAATGGAATTGGGTAAATGGTCTAGCTATCGTCAGACCCTCTTGGCCGAAGTTCCGGAAGACAAAATTATGATCGGTGATCTCACATTCACTGAAGAACATGCGATTAAAACATTAGGAATTCGTTATAATCCAACAGGAGATCACTTCATCTTCCACGTCCAGGTACCACCTAATAACGGCAAACTCGGAAATGTCAAATATTTGACCCTCTGGGATGGCTGGCACCACTAACCATCAATTGCAAACTAATGTATCAGACAATATGGAGTTTGAATTTGGACTGGGATGACATACTGCCATCCAAATTCTCTGAGAAATGGGATCATCTAAAGAAGGACTTAAATGAAAGTCAAGCCATCAAGATACCGCGATACCTTAATTATTCAACAAACAACTGCAGCATTGAACTACACGGATTTTGTGATGCTTCCGAATCCGCCGATGCAGCGGTAATATACAGTAAAATTACCGTCAGTGACCAAATAATCACCATACTACTCACGACGAAAACTAAGGTGGCTCCAATAAAGTCCAAACTAAATATCCCTCGCCTAGAGCTTAGTGGAGCATTGTAATTAAGCCGACTAGTACAACAAGTAATCAAAGCTCTAGGAGTGAACATCACCAACATAACCTTATGGACCGATTCCATGATCACACTGGCATGTATTCAGAAATCTCCGTCCACGTGGAAACTGTTTGTTGCAGAAATTCAAGCCCTTAGCGACATACAATCATGGAAACATGTTCGGTCGGAAGATAATCCGGTAGACTGTGCGTCTCGAGGAGTGACCGCAAAAAAAATGAAGTCACTGGACAGTTGGTGGAAGGGACCCAATTTCATGCTTAATAAGGAACCATATGAAGGGCAGCAAATTTCCGAGACATCAGTCGACATTCAATTCACATCTTCAAATACTAACTAGTCAGTCAGCAATTGATTGGTTAATAAACAAACACTCATCTCTCAGTAAACTCATCCGAATAACAGTCTATATATTAAAATGGCGGACCAAACATCGAGGACTAATACAGCAAGACGAATGGGATCACGCATTATTGCGTTTAGTTCGAACCGTCCAGCAAGTGGCATTCGCAGAAGAGCATTCATCACTAAACAAAAACAAGCCTCTTAATAAGCACAGCAAGCTTCATTCACTAAATCCCTTCGTAGACAAAACAACGTTATTCGGGTAGGAGGTGGACTGGAAAATTCAAAGCTCCCGTATGAAGAACGACATCCGGTTATAATCCCATACCAGGGACATTTTACCGATTTGGTCCTGGATTAGGGCCATCGCCAAACGTTACATGGGGGTAATTCGTTGACTTTGGCATATACTGGAAAATGGTTCTGGATCATCGAGGGGTTCAAGCAGTTAAACGACACAAGCACCATTGCATCCGATGCCATCGATTCAAGGTTAAAGCCTCGGAACAGCTCATGGGAAATTTGCCTGCTCCTCGAGTCACTGTAGCTCGACCATTTACATACACTGGAGTGGATTATGCAGGACCCATTAACATAATGAGCAGAGGCCGGGGAAATAAATCCTACAAAGGGTACATTTGCAAATATGCAAATAAATATTTGCCTCAGTACGACAGCAATTCACATCGAGGTAGCGTCGGATTTAACAACGGAAGGATTCGTATGCGCTTTTAGGCGATTTACTGCTCGACGAGGCAACGTCGCTCATATATACAGCGAAAATGGAACTAACTTTGTAGGAGCTAGCAAACTAATACAGCTCATAACTTGGCACTTTATTCCTCCTTCAGCACCACACTTCGGGGAATTGTGGGAAGCCGGAGTAAAGTCTATAAAAACTCATCTTAAAAAATGTATAGGCGATACGAAGTTAACATTCGAGAAACTGACAACTTTACTAAACCAGATCGAAGCGTGTCTGAACTCCAGGCCACTGTGTCCACTAACTGAGGATCCAGAATCGCTAGAGTTGTTAACACCGGGGCATTTCTTAATTGGAGATGCACTGACAGCTCTTTCAGAAAAGGAACATCCAGAAGCACCGAAAAATTTCTTATCTCGATGGAAGGTGGTGCAGAACATGCGGTCGCAGTTTTGGAAAAAGTGGATGACGGATTACTTACATCGTCTACAACAGCGGCTTAAATGGCGAAAGGAATCAAAACCCATCGACAAAGAGGACATTGTCCTACTACGAGATGAGTTGTTACCCCCGACCAGATGGAAGTTAGGTCGAGTTGTGGAGTTACATCCCTGCAGGAATGAACTAAGTCGCGTTGTAACTATAAAAACCGCTGATAATCCCAAGATCAAGAGACCAATCACAAAGGTGTCACCGTTACCTATCCAACAACCAATAGGCGAGGCAGATGGTGAAAAAATACAAGACAAAGCGAAACCATCCCGCTTGTCGACAACAACCAAATCGCCACGCAAAACAAAACCAACATCGATTAATATCGCCACAATAGTTCAGACGCATGTCAGGGCGCCGGAGCATGTTGCTTTACATACATAATTATAGTACAACAACAACATCCATATACTCGTACATTCTATATAGGTCACATAAGTATGTTCCCATCAAATGATTAGGTCTTATTACCCAGTATCATACGGCGAGTACATAAATACACATAGTGACCTAATTAAAATGTGCGATCAGCTAATGTATATATACGTTTAATTTGTTATTGTAAATATATAATAACAACTTAACATGTATATAAAGAAATATTTTTATTTAAAATAAAGAGTTTAAGATCAGCAGTCAATCATTTTATATCTCACTAGTTAAACAGTCCTTAGTGTTAAGCTGTTAACTAGTTTTAGGTTTTAATTCACTACTACAGTAGTGAATTATCACAGACCCTGATTCTATATTGTACATACATGAATCCATTAGTATCGAGTTCCAACACGCGATGAAAAAGAGTTATATCCATATTCAGAATTATATCTAGAATATTATCAAGAGGTTAGCCTTGTCGTTTGTTTTGAGATAACTTTTTATCCCTTCGAATCTCCGATCTCTATGATCTTGGCAAATAGATGTTAAAATGTTTAACACAAACCACTCAGATTTGAATTATAATGATGTTTTACCTTTTTGTAATAACACGCAGTTTATGACAGAAATAAACGGTTCCAGAATTTAGATAGGCTCTCTATAATAACAAAACAAATTAAGATCACTTCGCCCACTTATTTGATCCACAGTTGATGGACACAGTGTCATCATTGTCGACGACACTCATTTTCGATGGGTTTGGAGCTCGGTTGAACACCTTCACCAACATATATTGTAGCGTTTTGGTTAGGTGATCCCTAAAACACCTTAGGTTACACACATAACTTTCACTTTACGAGAAACCAAAAAAATATCCAAGAAAATTAAAAGTTTATAATGGAGAAAATAATGATTCACTTTTATTTAAATTGCCAACAACTTTGAATTTATTTATTCTAAATTCAAACATTATACTAATTCTAAATATATAATTAATAAAATTCAACAAAAATCAGAAAGAATATAGAGGAAAAAAATTTAAGTATTTATTAAGAACTAATGACATTACAAAAAAATCTGATGTTTAGCCATCTTTAGTTTAATCACCGCAACACAAATAGTCAATTATCTTACTGACCAGTTATTATGAACCTTTTCTCAAAAATCCAAAATGTCAGCCCCAGATAAATATTTAAAAGAATAAAAAAATGTATATATTTAATAAGTAAAATAGTACCTTTAAGGTGGTTTATACTCCGATGAAGCGCTTCGTCGAGATTCTGAAAAAAACCACCACAAGGAAAACTTTCCACTCTTCAAAATATTTATATTATATTTATACAAGGATAAACCTTTTGATACACGCCAGTTATGGGTGATTAAAAAAAAGAAAGAAACTTCACAAAATATCTTAATAACTAACTATACATTTCTTTAAATATTTTACAACTCCAAAATTTTAGTTGCAAAGAAAAAAAATTTATTATATGAAATTTATATGAAAATTATATGAAATTTCCCTAGTTTCATTTTATCATTTTTTTATTAACTTAATGCACTACCACCAAAAACACTGGGAAAGCACTAACTAGCCGCCTTTACATCGTTTATTTTTTTCCCAACCAAAATGCTGATCGTAATTCGTCACACGAAAATATAATTTATTTTTGGTTTAGGAAATAATTGATGATCCAAAATGAAATTTCCAATCGAAATGACCAGGACATCAGCCAAACTACTTGGACATCAGGAACCTTATCCTACCAACATCACAACAAAATAATTTTTTCTAAAATTTCAATCATGTGAATTTTCTATATAGTTAGTACCTTTTCTGAACAATTTTAATTTTCTACTTTATAAAGCAAAGTAGAACCTCACAATATACCATCGAGAACAGTAACAACTACAAAGCAGGGTACTTACTGGCAGATCAACAAAAGTCTATCAAATAGATGTCACAACATTAACAGTGTAACAATGGAACAATGGAAGTCTTGTGAACTCTCAAAACATTTCGGTTGACCTTCAAGGGACATTTGAGTTGAGCAAAGAGTATCTTGTGTTGACGTAGAGACTTATAAATTCGATTCGTTCGCCATCTCATTGATTTCTAAACAGGAGTCAAAATCATGATTAATCGAATTCTGAAATAATCTTGACCGTCTACTTTCCAGAGCTATATAACTCATCAAGATCATCAGGCCAGGAGATATTTCAAGAAAGAGCTTCTCACGCAAAAACACATAGAACCACACAGTTCGGTTACTTCGATTATAAAGTACTCAGCTGTGGCATTACTACTTTAAATGTTGTCGATGTTCGAGTATAACCGAATCAATACAATTTGTGACCTTCATCTGGAATTGAGATAATACATACAAAGCAGAGAAAATATGCTGGAATGGTGAAGCAACAACAAGACAAATACACAGAGGAATCAAAACTTCCGCGTCTGATCTTTAAAACTTGATGTTTGTAAGGAACAAGTTCCAAAAAGTCGTCCGTAAATCTGTATTTATTGACATGTTGAATAAGATCAAATATATACGAAAGTTAGTCTACATAACTTTGTGATCAAAGTTAAGAGCTTGAGGCGACGCTGATTAATGAGTACTCGATTCTTGTAGAGGTAAGTAAGGACTGGGTGGTCCCATGAGAGCTTAAAACCGAAACATTTAACTATCGATTCGAACCTGACGCCAATATCGAAATTAATAAAAACCCATTCCTCCCTACAAAATGTAAAATGTCTTCTCATCGCTACAACAACAACATTGTTAGTCAAAGTTTGTGTTTAAATAACAAGTTATACAAGGCGAACAGAAAATTAAAGAAAGATTTCTTTTTATATTTTTAATCCACTCAAGCGCAAAATTCCAACAATTATAAAAACGGTTTCCCCTTTTTAAGGAGAAATAGAATTCATTCTCATTATATTTCCCCTTAAGTAGGCGTGGAATATAAAATATTTCATGAAATGTTTCATTTACGCCTAAATGTGGATTAGCCAATTTACTTCTCTGATTTTATGCTCGCCTTGTATATATTGGTACTTTTCATATAAGTTTTGACAAATCTGCAATGTTGTTTTTGTAGCGGAGACACATTTTACCTTTTTGTATGTATTCTTATCAAACTGATGATGAACATAAAAAAAAAGTATTCTGAAAAATCAACTTTTTCTAATTTTAAAGGCCCGGCCAGGTTCAGGGTAGTCCGTTGTTGATGGTTAATTAATATAAGTGCTGGGCACATCGAGAAAGTGGCTACTGAAAGTGTCTTCTGAGGGTAATAAATTCAAATCTAACGTAAAATGTTTTGTATTGATAAGCCAACTTGTTATGTATATGTGAGTGTTTGGATGATGACTTTCGAATGGTTGCTGCAACTAGTCGTTTATGTGACTTAACATTCTGAATTCTTGAGGAAATAACAAATTGGTCATTGCAAGACACATGAGTTATATCCTCTAGTATGTATGTATGGCCATCTAAAAATAAAATCAAAGCCGTGATAAAACAACATTTGCCACATATTCGTAGAATACTTCCCCATTTTGATTCAGAGCTCCAACAAAGTTTCGCCCTAATGCAAACGGTATTCGTTTATACTTTTATACCATATTCGGAAAACACTCGTTTTCACCGTTGCTGCTCATATTATAACCCGCTTTCCTCGTTTTCTAGGATTCTCTCGTACTTTCTTCTTCCCGGTCTTCCATCTTTAAAACTGTTGATTTTTCAGGAGTTATGTTGAACTTTCCCTTGTTTAATTTGTCGTTATTCCTCGGTAGTTAATACTGTTGAATGGCCAATCGATCCGCATATAAGTATGAATAAAGTTGTTCGACGAATCTTATGTTTCGTTCTTGTTATGTATAGAGTCATTCCTTTCTTAATACTTTCAAGGGCAGAATGTAGATCGTCCCGGCTATATTACTGAAAGAATAATAATAATAAGTAAACTTTGCAACTAAATCAAAAAACAAAAGCATGCAGTTCTCAAGATTAAGATTAAGATTTAGTTATAATACTTATTGAAATGGGCAACGAAGAAGGTTCTAGGTCAGCAATATCATAATCAGATTTTGGCCTGAAACAAATTGGGTCATACTTTGAGAGATTACTATGAAATCAGACGTAAGCGAGCACGCACACTGTTGCCCTTGTGCCGTTGGTTAAGTGATGAGAACAGAAGAGCAGAAGAGACTTTCTTTCGAATTCCTGCAATATCGAGAGTTAGGGTCACTTTTGACTTCCATAACCAAATGATTTATGGTCTTTATCCCTCTTTTTCGATTTGCAAGAGGTGGGGATAGTTTAGACTTTCAGCAATCGATGAAAAAGCAACTCGGACAACTGCTGCGCTGAAACATACGATGAGATTGATCCAATTTTAGGATTCGAATTTCAAACTAAAACGAAAGTGCGGAAATTAAAGAAAATAAGGAAGTGATCATACGAATAGGGACATTACAATAGGGACTTTTGTGATAAAGTTTTGATGGTGGATAACTATTGTTGATGGAGAAATTTTGGGTATGGACTTATGAAGAAAACCAATTTGTATTAGATGTGGAAAAAGTACATTACAGTATGGTAATTTTGAGCTACCGTTGCAATTGAATGTGACAAAGCCAATCGTCCGGTGATATATGTTGAGGCATCAAACAAAGCAACCGCCACACTTAGAAATAGTAGTTTTGGGTAAATTGAATGGAGCTTCTGGAAAACAAAAGGTTATCGGCCAATACAAAAATCATTGAAAAGGGGACTGTCAACGACAAACTGCGAAGAGATATCTACTATAGTCAAATGTGAACAAACGGATTAGGGCTTGCAAATTTACCGAATTTTTCAATTACCGGTAATTCGGCAATTTATGTGGAAACCCCCGGTAAACCGGAAATTTACCGGTAATTTTGAGAGTATTTTAGTTAGTTAATATTTTATTTAAACTCAACTCTTTTTTTACACGGTCTTTTTTTACACGATTTTGAAATAACACGGTCCACAAATAAGAACTGATACACTTTTTTTACACTAATTTATTGATCTTACACGAATTCAAAAAAAAAAATTACAGTATTTTACATATGAAAACAGAATACAAATGGGGGAATACCCGAATGTTTTTGTATCCGTTACATTTTACATTTTTCTATATCTTCTGTCTATCTTCTTCTATTTGTCATTGGATTTTCAATGCACTGCATTCGTTATACATTATGTATTCTATGCTCAAAGTGTTCAATTCGTAGGATGCAAAAATATTAATTGTGTGTGAATTGTGATAAATCGTTAAGTTTATTACTAGATATATTTTAACTGTTCGTACGTGTTTGTAAAACTCGATCATTTTTGTTTAAACTAAAGTGTATAAGTTCAAAGTTCACCAGTATAACTTGTGCTGTTATACCGCCCAGGTGGCTCAGTGGTTAAAGCTGTGGCAATTGGAGCGGGAGATACCGGGTTCGAATCCCGATAGAGGCAGGTGCAAAAGGGATTTTTCATCATCTGATTACGATCGGTGGTGTTAATGAACACATCTATGACCCCCTGTTGGAGTGCAGAACTCATGGGCCGACCTTTCTTCCATGTCAGTACTATAGGCTGGCATGGAGCTATGCAATGCGCAGATGGTTCCACGAAAATCGGACCTATAGCCGTACGTCCTCGATTTGGCCGTTAAGGCGTAAAGTAGGACGTAAATAAGCGAACCGCGAAAGAGCTGGGAGAGCCTTGAGCCCCAAAACAGATAGCATAGAATAAAATATAAAAAATAAAAAAAACTTGTGCTGTTTATTTTTTATAAAATAAATAAAGTTAATATTCTACATGAGACCCATAGAATACCACCACAGTATCCAGAGCTTGTCGTAGGAGGCGACTAAATCTGGTTGGATCGCTGGGCTGACGACCCGCATCCGTAAAAAAATATCACTGTTAAAAATGTCAACAAAAATAAAAAAATCGGATACCGCCAAAACAACAAAAAAAACGAACCCCCGCTTAAGTACCCGGACACGAGATTGAAGATCGGCACGTGGAACGTGCAGTCATTAAGAAAACCTGGCGCGTTGGACGGCCTTATCACATGCATGAAAGAGTATCGGCTGGAACTCGTAGCTCTCCAAGAAACTCGATGGCCTAAAAGTGGAGACCATGTGTCCCAAGGCTATACGTTGCTACACAGTGGAGATGACCTCGGAAATCTTGGGGTTGGATTTCTCATTGGGCCACAGGTAAAAAAGGCTGTCTTGGACTTTCAAGCAGTCGATAATCGAATGTGTAAGCTTCGCTTGCACATGAGATTAGCCAACCTGTCAATTGTCTGTATACATGCGCCCACTGATGTAAGCCAATCCCAGGATAAAGACTCATTTTACAATAATCTGGATAATCTGATGGGCTCTATACCGGAGCACGATGTCAAATTGGTGATTGGTGACTTTAATGCTAGAGCTGGCAGAAATCAGACCGACTTATGTAACAATATAGGTCCGTACTCCCGACACGAAACTGCGACCGAGAATGGGGAAAGAATGATGTACTTTGCGATCGCTCATGATCTCAAAGTAGCAAGTACATTCTTTCCTCATAAAAACATCCACTTAGAAACATGGACACACCCACGTAAAACATCCCGAAGCCAAATTGACCATGTGTTGATTTCAAAAGGGCGGGCTCGGGTTGTCCAAGATGTGAGATCATATCGGTCGTCAACAAAATTCGTAGGCAGTGACCATTTTATGGTTGCTGCAAAGCTACGATGGAAATTTTCGTACAAGTCAGGGAGGACAGGAGAATATACAACGCGATTCTCCTGTGAAGGTCTGATAAATGAAGAAACGCAACGAAAATACCAAGATCTTGTCAGCAATAGCATTATACAATCCAATTACCAATCTGATGATGTGAACAGTGTCTGGGAAGTATTGAAAACCTCGGTTGTCGATGCTGCCCAGCACACTCTCGGTATAGTGAAAACTAAGCCCAAAAATGATTGGTTTGATGAGGAGTGTCGTCTTGCTGTTGAGCAACGAAATATAGCCTATAATGCAGCGCAGACTCGGTTTACAATCGCAAGGAAAAACAAAGCAGTTCTCGCTAGAAGGACAGCTAAACGCATTTGTAGACTGAAGAAGCGAGAATGGTGGAAGGCTAAGGTCTTAAGAGTACAACAACTCAGCAATGAGCACAATTCGCGTGGTTTCTTTAAAGGAATCACCGAATTGCACCATACCTTAAGATCTCGGTCAACTGCCATTCGGGACCAGGATGGAAACCTCTGTGTTAACGTCGATGCGGTACTCGATACATGGCGTGAACATTTCTCTGATCTACTTAATGTTCCACATGTATCACAAGCTGTGTTTGAATACCCTCAAATACAGACCGCGGAGATGTTCATTGAGGATCCATCCTATGAGGAATTCACAATGGCCATGCAGAAATTAAAGAAAAATCGTTCACCAGGAGTTGATTGCATTAATTCAGAGCTCTTGATATTCGGAGGGCTAACTTTGTGGAACTGTCTTTTCGACCTTGTTCGATTGGTATGGCGAAATGAAGTTATGCCCGAAGAATGGAAAGTGGCCGCGTTATGCCCAATTTTCAAGAAGGGTGATCGCTTGAAATGTGAGAATTATCGCGGTATAGCTCTCCTTTGCACAGCATATAAGTTACTGTCATACATTATCTTGGGAAGAATTACTCCTCTGGCGGAGGAAATTGTCGGTGACTACCAAGGAGGATTCCGTCCAAATCGGTCAGTCACTGATCAAGTTTTTTCGCTACGGATGATTCTTTCCAAGTACTACGAAACATCTCGCGATGTACACCAGGTATTCCTGGATTTCAAGCAAGCCTATGACTCGATCAATCGAGAGAGATTATGGTATGCGCTTGAATATTTAGGAATACCGAAAAAATATGTACATCTGTGTAAAATGACAGTAACGCAGTCACAATGCTGTGTCAAAGTTGAGAACAGGCTATCGAGAACTTTTGCAATCAATTCCGGTGTTCGACAAGGAGATGCGCTGTCCCCGATACTTTTTAATCTCATGTTGGAATACATCCTTCGTAAAAGTGCAACACCTCAGGACAACATCTTATTCCGACAATCCAATCAACTTCTTGCTTATGCAGATGATATCTGTGTGATTGGATTAAATGGCAACGGAGTGAAAGAGATACTTGATCCACTGGAACAGTGTTCAGCTTCTGTTGGTCTCAAAATCAACGAGTCCAAAACCAAATATCTAATCTCGGGTTTTAGAGACCAAGACGCAACTGATTTCAGTAGTGGTAACCACACGTTTGAAGGAGTGATGAGATTCAAGTATCTTGGATCTCTCATCACTCACGATAATAGTGTGGGAGAGGATATCAAGGTCCGCCTTGCCGCTGGCAATCGGGCTTTGTATCCTCTACGTCCACTGCTGAAATCAAAATATCTTGCAAATACGGATAAGCTGAAACTGTACAGAGTGTTGATCAGACCCGTTGTCATGTATGGATGTGAGAGTTGGACCTTGACGGATGAGTACGAAAGATGGCTTCTAACATTCGAGAGAAGAATCATGCGTGTGATATATGGTCCAAAACGCGACGTCGATGGCACTTACCGAGTTCTTTTCAATCACGAGATCAGGAATTTAATGCAAATTCCTGATATCGTGCATGAAATTAAAGGACAGCGAGTACGCTGGCTCGGACACGTTCTGCGTGCTGATCCGAACCGAATGATTCAGCGAACCTTTAAGGGTGAACCGCCTTTCGGTAGGCGAAGAGGTCGCTGTAGGCGACGATGGCTCCACGGCGTAGAGAGCGATCTGGCTTCTTCAAACTGCCTACAACGGTTTGAAGAGCTGGCTCGTGATCGAAACCAATGGAGTCAGATTGTTGACACGGTACGGGCCAATAATGGCCTGTAAAAACCGTTAAAAAAAAAAAAAAAAAAAAAAAAAAAAAAAAAAAAAAATAAAATATTCTACACATTTGGCGAGAGGCGAAGGTCCCACATCTGTTGGTAAAACTTTTGGTTTAAATGAAGCGACTATCAGAACAATTAGAAAAAATTAGCAATGCATTCGACAGTCAGTAATTTCATTAACATCATCATACAGTCGAAATGCACTGTTAGAGAAAACAGAAAAACTTTTAGTATTGTGGATCGAGGACTTATCACAGAAAAAACTACCTGTAGATGGTAAACTTATAAAAGAAAAAGCACTTCGAATATATGAACGTCAACAGGAAATGGAGCCATCCACAAGTCATCAGGCAACAAAGAAACCGACATTTACTGCAAGTGAGGGATGGCTGACAGGTTTCATAAAAAGACACGCGTTTCACAATATAAAACTAAAAGGTGAAGTAGCGTCAGGAGATGAAAATGCTTTCCGGAAAAACTAGCACAAATAATTAAAGATGGCGGTTACACTCAAGATCAAATTTTTAATGCCGACGAAACCAGATTATTCTGGAAGAAAATGCCTTCCAGAACCTTTATATCCAAATCAGAAAAATCTGCTGGTGGTTTTAAAGCGGCGAAAGATCGAATTACGTTTCTATTGTGTAGTAACGAATCTGGCGATAGGATTATAAAACCTTTATTGATCAACCGATCATTAAAGCCACGTGAGTTACGTCCTACGCCTCCACCTACAATTTCAACATTAACGGAAACCAATACAGCAACAATAACATAAAAGCAATATCAACGAAAACCAATGCATCTGCAACATCATAAATATAAATAACTAGAATAAGCAAAATAATCAAATCATGTATCTTAATATTGATTTTTATTTAGTCTACAATAATACAATAATATTAT
Source organism: Tipula lateralis (assembly GCA_963932295.1). Taxonomy (NCBI): domain Eukaryota; kingdom Metazoa; phylum Arthropoda; class Insecta; order Diptera; family Tipulidae; genus Tipula; species Tipula lateralis. The sequence continues at coordinate 29,604,596 of OZ010739.1, read as the reverse complement.
TCTTCCAATAATATTATTCTCTTATCTATTGAACACTTGTGCATTTTAAGTGCACATGCATTTATATATCATTCTTGTATCTCCTGTCCCCACTTTGTATTATATAAACTCAATATTCTTAAAATCAAAGTAGAACTATTTTATACCTCAAACTTTAAACATCTTAACTTCAAACGTATCAAATAAATTTATTACGTATATTTTTTATAATAAACAGTTATAATAAAAAAGTGATTGTTTTAAAAATCGACGACCACAACCTGCAAAACGTAATTGGCGCAGTTGGTAGAGAATATTCTTTAATATTCAAAAAGTGAACTCAGTAAACATAATAATTTTATTTTTGTGTTAAGTGCATTGTTCGGGAAAAATCCACACTGACGGTTTATCAGTGAATAGTGAAAGTGCCAAGAATAACCAAAGAAAAAAAAAATATATAAAAATAAAAAATTCTGTTAACAATAAGTGAAACAAGTGAAGTGAAACGACGGTTTATCGAATCAACTACATTTCATCACAAATTGGGAACTGCTGAGCCACTACCTACGTAATGAAGCTAGTAATATTGATTATTGGATGGTGAGTACATTTTATTGATACATTTATATGTTCAAAAAAATAAAAATAGAAATTCCCAAAACCAAATCAATAATAAATAGATAGTTCTCACAATACCACGGTTCATGGTATGAAAAATAGAGTAGGATTAGAAATAGGAGTTTTAACGAAACAAATAGAAAATATAAAAATAAATAAAGAAATAAACAAAGAAATTCAAATAAATAGTGAAAAAGTGTTAACTGATAAAGTAATTGAAAGTTATAGAATGTCAAACGAAAATTTAAATAATTGTGGAAACACAAATAATGTGTTTAACTGTCTAAGAATCCCTGATGCCATAAAGGATTTGCCCAGATTCGACGGCAATAGGCACACTTTGTTTGACTTTATAGAAAACATTCAGGAAATATTAAGCTTATGTACTGATATTGATGGTGAACCATGTTCGAAAATATTCTTACGAGCAATTAGGAATAAAGTTGTTGGAGAAGCCAACGAAGTGCTCAACATGTACGGAACACCACTCGAATGAATATCCATTCGAGATAACTTAGTAACACATTACGCAGATAAGCGAAACGAAACGAGTCTAATAAAAGACCTACACAATATTAACCAAGGTAGCGATACCGTTGAGAAGTATTTTTCTAAAATCATCGATATACAAAGTACAATATTAAACCAAGTAAAATTAAATGAAACAAGTAATATAGTTATACGAGCCAAGAAAGATTTATACGAAGAAATGTGTCTCAATACATTAATTTCAGGTTTAAAGGAACCACTTGGATCTATGATAAGGGCAATGCAACCAGAAAATTTAAGCGATGCATTCACAAATTGTATTAAGGAACAAAATATGTCTTATTTAAAATACAAAAATTATAGTCAGCCAACAAATCTAAGAAAATCTTTACCTTTTAAACCTAATGTCAATACCAATTTCAAACCAAATTTTAATCATTTTAGCCCAAATTTTAACCCTCAAAATAATAATAATAGGTTTCAACCTCAGTTACAACAAATACCATATTTTAATAATATTCCCAGACCTTTTATCAATCAAAATTTTCCACCAAGAAATTTTAATAATAATCCTAATCAAGAATATCGGAAATGTAATAATAATTATAATAACGCCAGATCCCAAAATAACAACATCACAAAACCGGAACCTATGGATATAACCTCTAACACAAATAAATTCAAACAACCTACACGGTTTCCCCAAGAAAATTCATATAGACCTCAATATAATTTCCAAAATTTTGGACCACCTAAATTCCAATCTCAAGAATTATTCCATGCGGAAATCCCTGAAGAGTATTCCAATGAAGAAGAAAATACTTATGTTAATTCTTATCAAGAAGATGAAAATTATTTCCCTAGTTTAGACAACCAGGAAATCCACGAAATCAACGACGAGGATTTTCATCAAGAAGCCTTGGAACCCCCATTGGATACATAAATCTCAACTCACATCAATCTTTTCTTTTACCTTATATAAACATTAAAATTAATCCTACTACACAAATTAGGATGTTAATTGATACAGGATCAAATAAATCTTTTCTAGATCCAAAACATGTGCATCCTTCACGGATGACTACTATCAAACCAGTAAAAATTAAAACCATATTCAACCAGCATGAAATTGACAAACAAGTAACAATCAATGGATTAATGGAATTCAAAACTCGGGAACCCATAGAATTTTTAATATTCAAATTTCATAATTATTTCGACGGGTTGATAGGCCTCGAAATGATGCAACAATTAGGCATAAAAATTGATCTACAAAAATCTATGTTACAAACTAATAAGGTTAATATTCCAATAATATTCAAACCTAACTATATGTCAAAAAATTACGAATTACCACCTCGTAGTAAATTAATAACCTCCTTGCCAGTAGATATAGAAAACGGAGATATATATCTAACTCCTGTTAAAGTCTCAGAACACCTAACTATACCAGAAGGTGTATACCATAGTAAAAATTGGTATGCAAAAATTGAAGTAATTATAATAATTTTTCAAATCAAAGTCAAAAATTCATACTCGAACAACCTTTAAAAGTTCAACCCTTCCAAAATAATTTCTACTCAAACCTCAACCATCATTCTGTAGAATCTAAATATGAAAAATCCAATCAAGACATAACTAATTTAATTCGAACCCAACATTTGAATTTGGAAGAACAAAAAAATATTCGGAACTTGTGTAAAAAATATGAAGAAGTGTTTTTTAAGGAAATTCAAAAACTTACATTCACAAATGAAATCAGACATGAAATTAATTTGAAAGATGAATTACCAACTTTCACCAAAAGTTATAGATACCCCTATATACACAAAGAAGAAGTCAAAACTCAAATAAATAAATTACTAGAACAAGGAATAATCAGACCTAGTTATTCTCCTTGGTCATCTCCAATCTGACTAGTCCCTAAAAAGGCTGATGCCAGCGGAAAAGTTAAATGGAGACTAGTAGTTCCCAATATAACACTTCCCAACATAACAGAAATACTCGACAAGCTGGGAAAATGTATGTATTTCACAACCCTTGATTTAGCTTCTGGTTTTCACCAAATCGAAATTAGAAAAAGCGATATCCCTAAGACAGCATTTTCAGTCGACCATGGCCACTACGAATACATTTGTATGCCATTTGGCTTAAAAAACGCCCCTTCAACATTTCAAAGAGTAATGGACAATGTGCTCAAAGACCTTCAAGGAAAAATTTGTTTATGTTATATGGACGATATTATAATCTTCTCTACTTCATTGCAAGAACATATTGAAAGTCTCAATCTTGTATTCAATGAATTAAAACAAGCCAATCTTAAAGTCCAATTAGATAAATCAGAATTTTTACATAAACAAATTGCATTTTTAGGTCATATAGTTACCTCACAAGGAGTCAAACCTAATCCCGATAAGATTAAAGCAATAATTAATTTTCCTATACCTAAACCAGAAAAACAAATCAAATCATTTTTAGGACTACTGGGTTATTACAGGAAATTCATTAAAGACTTCTCACAATTGACTTAACCTTTCACTGAGTGTCTTAGGAAAGACAGACAAATTATATTGGATCAAACTTACGTGAATTGTTTTGAAAAATGTAAACGACTTCTATGTAACGACCCAATTCTTCAATACCCAGATTTTAACCAACCCTTTATCTTAACAACCGATGCTAGTAATGTAGCATTAGGTGCCGTATTATCGCAAAGACCTATAGGTTCAGATAAACCCATATGTTATGCTTCAAGGACATTGACTCAAACCGAGCAAAATTATTCAACCATCGAAAAAGAACTCCTAGCAATTATTTGGGCAACCAAATATTACAGACCATATCTGTTTGGGAGAAAGTTCAAAATAATTACGGACCATAAACCACTCACATGGTTGTTTTCATTAAAAGAGCCAAACTCTAAATTAGTTAGATGGAGACTCAAACTAGAAGAATTTGACTATGAAATAATATACAAGAAAGGAACGCAAAATACAAATGCAGACGCATTATCCAGAATAGAAATTGAACAACTAAACAAATTAAATAATAGTAAAGCCGAAATTTTTGAAATAAATTTAACCGAAAACTCCGAATCATCATCAAATTCAATTAAATCTAGTGACATCATTAGTGAAATAGGTGAACGAGAAAAAGTTACCATTCCTACCACAGAAACAGTACTAAATGAATTTAAACGACAAGTAATAATAGACATAGATCCAAAAATTAATAAAACGGAAACAAAGTTCAAAATAATGTTTTTTACGAAAAAACGATATCATATAAAATTAAAACATTTAACAGAATTAGAAATAATCTCAATATTAAAAGAATTTGTCAATCCAAACCAACTAACTGGAATTTTGTGCAATGAAAATATATTTAGATTAATAAACACTGTTTATAAAGAAAAATTTCAAAATTGTAATTTAAAATTAATTAGAAGCAAAAGATTAGTTATAGATCTAACAGAAATAGAGGAACAAGTAAGAGTATTTAGAGAATATCACGAGATATCAATTCATAGAGACAGAAACGTATGAAAAATTGAAAAGAGACTATTATTTCTCGGAAATGAAGAAATTTATAAACAACGAAATTAATAAATGTGAGACTTGCCAAATAAATAAGTACAACAGGAATCAAATACCAATTAAATTCGAGATAAGTGAAACTCCAAAAAAACCTTTGAAAATAATTCACATTGATATATACTTTGTAAACAAAAATAGCTTTCTAACAATAATCGAGAAATTTTCTAAATTTGGTGCAGCATATTTAATAAATATTCAAAACAGTATGGAGGTAATAACACATTTGAAACATTTTATATCCCATCACGGTATACCAAAGAAAATCATATCTGATAGAGGTACAGAATTTACGTCCCTATTATTTAAAGAATTTTGTAAAGCTTATAAAATTGAGTTACACCTTTCTTCAGCAAAGTCATCTACAGGTAATTCACCAGTAGAACGGTTCCATTCAACTATTACCGAAATCATGAGAATTATCCTGTCAAAAGACAAAAACAAACCTAGCTTAGAAGCAATGACTGAAACGATACTCACATACAATAACTCTATACATTCAGCTATTAAAATGACACCCTTTGAATTAATCACTGGACATTATAATGAAAAACCACCATTTCCAACAGAAACAAAAGTACCCGACAATCAAGAATATTTACAAAACCACATTAATCAGTATAACAAAATTAGTAGATTAATTTATATGAGAAACAAAAGAATTAAACAGGAATTAATTGACAAATTAAATAAAAGTAGGAAAGACCCACCAGAATATAAAGAAGGTGATATCATATACGAACAAAATAACAGACGAAATAAATTAGGAGCAAAATTTACAAAACATGTAGTTAAACGGAATAATAAAGTGACAATAACAACAGATAAACGAAAAGTACACAAAAAGAAAATAAAAAAACCTATTATTTCAGGTTCATCCGGAAATCCATGACACAGACAATAGAGATAATTAACTTGGATGACAATAAAGGAATTCTTCCACTTAAAATTTCAGACGCAAGAATAATCGAAAGATATTCAAGACTTCTACACATCATAGAATTAGACAAATATGACCATAACATTAAAATCTTATCTAATAATATCGAATCAATTAATAAGCTAATTTCAAACAGCTCTTCTTTAAAATCATTATATAAAACACGAACAGAAGTACTTTCGTCAAAATATAACGAACTGACAAGAAATTTAGACCACATTAGACCAAAATACAGACAAAAACGAGGACTTATTGACGGACTAGGAACAATAATCAAATCAATTACTGGTAACATGGATCATGACGATTATATAGAAATCGGGAACGCGATTGATGAATTATATAGTAATCAAGAAACGCTAAAAAATCAATATAACTCTCAAGTACAGATCAATAACAAAATTATAGATAGGTTTAACGAGATTCAAAAATATATTGGATGATCATACTCGCAAAATTGAATTCGAAATTAGAACAATTGGAAATTATACGGAAAATTTAATGCAATTTTTAAGGATAGATCAATATTTTCATAAAATTAATTATAATATAGATACACTTAATAATCACATTTTAGATATAACAGAAACAATAACATTCGCTAAATTAAAAACAATCTGCAGGCATTTACTATATAATGAGGAAATAGAATACATTCATAATAGATTAGCTAGAGACGAAGTGAACATTAAATCAGAAGAAGATATCTATCAATTATTACAACTACAAGCATACTACAACCAAACTAAATTAATCTTTAGCATACAAATTCCATCCTTTCACCCTCAGATATTTTCCTACTATAAAATAAAACCGTTACCTATTAATCAAACTCTTATGTTAAAACCTGAATCCCAAATCCTTTTATTAAATGAACATTTATATCAATATATGTATAAACCATGCTTGGATGTCGAACAAATCCAATACTGCGACAAAGATAACATACAACTAGTAGCAGATAGCTGTATACCAAACATCATATTAAATAAACCTACGAAATGTAACTTTACCAAGCAACAATTTGAGCCAGAGATCAACTATTTACAACCAGAATACCTGTACATAGCAACACAACAGGAATTGCCATTCCGTTCAACAATCCTATAACAACAAAAATCAGTAAAAGGAATCAACCTGATCCATTTTACGAATTGTATCATCAAAATTAACAACGTGGAATATGATAATCCAACTAACATTTATTATGACAAAGTTATCTTCATATCACCTTATAATGACATCAACATCTCAAACGTTGATATCCATATCAATTTACCTACCTTGCAAAATTGGACGATTGCAAATAACAAAGAAATTGAATTACTTCATGCTAATAACATTACGCACACTGTGCACAAAAGTATAATTTCAGGGATAATGATCATCATCATCATACTCGTAGGAGTATACATCATCAAAATCGTCATGAGAAGACATAGCAGAAAATCAGCATTAAATATCAATATCCCATTGCAACCCATAGAAGACACCAAAACTTCTAATGATGTCCACAAACATCGTTTATGGCCATCTCTTAGGGGGGAGAAGTTACGTCCTACGCCTCCACCTACCATTTCAACATCAACGGAAACCAATACAGCAACAACAACATAAATGCAATATCAACGAAAACCAATGCATCTGCAACATCATAAATATAAATAACTAGAATAAGCAAAATAATCAAATCATGGATCTTAATATTGATTTTTATTTAGTCTACAATAATACAATAATATTATTCTTCCAATAATATTATTCTCTTATCTTTTGAACACTTGTGCATCTTAAGTGCACATGCATTTATATATCATTCTTGTATCTCCTGTCCCCACTTTGTATTATATAAACTCAATATTCTTAAAATCAAAGTAGAACTATTTTATACCTCAAACTTTAAACATCTTAACTTCAAACGTATCAAATAAATTTATTACGTATATTTTTTATAATAAACAGTTATAATAAAAAAGTGATTGTTTTAAAAATCGACGACCACAACCTGCAAAACGTAATTCGCGCTTTGAAAAACCAGAACATTAATCGGCTTCCCGTCCATTGAGTGGCGAATAAAAAGGCATGGATGACGGCTGCTTTGTTCAAAAAATGATTCTATGAATGCTTCGTTCCAGAAGTCAAGAAAAATTTAGAAGAAAAGGGTCTTGAATTCAAAGCACTATTACTTCTCGATAATGCACCCAGCCATTCTGAGATCGATCATCCAAATATCCAACTCTTATTTTTGCCGCCTAACACTACATCCTTGATTCAGCCATTGGATCAGGGTAAAAATGTATTATATTAAGCAAGCATTTAAATTTATTTTGGATTCAGTTGAGGAAAAAAACATGATGGTCGTAGAAGCATGGAAAAAGTATACAATAATGAATTGTATTTCAGACGCTTTTTTTACCATCAAACAACTTCAGAACTCTACGCTTAATGCATGTTGGCGAAAAATTTGGCCAGAATGTGTCAACAGAGAAAATTCTGTAATACAAACATCAGATATATGCTCTGACATTAGAACTCTATCACACCCAAAGTTAATCGACTAACAACTGGTTTAATTCGTGAGGGTTTAAAATTTGCTACATTCATGGTACATCATTTTCTCGCTCATGATCCGACGTAGAACGTGCATTAAAATTTCAGCGCAATTTACGGGCTTGTACCACTGGATACCAAGAATTGTATAAGGAACTTCAAAAACCAAAATCCCAGCAACTGATAACAGATTTCGTAATAAAAAGAAAGTCAGCATCAGAGGACGTTAACGATCGGGATTCTTCAATAGGCTCATGCTCATTAAATGTGCAAGAAATATCGAGCGATGAAAGCAATGTTGCTCCAATCGGCAATAAACGAGCGTGCTTATTATATCAAGTAGTGATGATAGTTCCTAAATAGCTTTATGTGTATTAAAATTTTGAATTTTTACTTATCAATGAATTATGTATATAATCAATGAAATATCAAAGAAATATATTTTATAAACTTTTATAAATTAAATTGATATAATACGAGTTATCAATATTTTTTTGCACGTTTTTTTAACCAAAATATGGTTAATTTTTCATCTTACACGGTTTATTTTAAATTGTGGAACTCATCCTCGATTTTACTACGAGCGTCATATATTTTTTACATGGTTTTTTTACACGGTTTTCGGTGGAACGTATCTACCGTGTAAAAAAAGAGTTGGGTGATTACTTATAAAATTTTGTTTTATAAAATTCATTCAGTTATTTTTTTAATTCATAACATTATAATATGTATATAAAAAAAGTATATATGTAAAGTAGAAAAAAAATTAACACATTGTGTCCAACGTATTATTATTTAAGCTCGACCTCAACTTGGTGCAGATCAGACCGTCTGCTGAAAACGTGCGGTCCGATTCGACACTTGTCGTTTGAACAGTCAACAAAATTTTAAATGCTTTCTCTACGTATTTGGCTCGGATGTTCTGTTTTTGGAAAACGTCCATTTCCCTTTTAATAATATTCGCTAAACCTTTAGTTTTAGGTGATTTTGGCCGAGTACTTTCCAAATTCAATTTATTTAACTTCTGCTGAATTGTAAGGGATGCTGATGTTGACGGAGTTGCACGCTCATCTGAAGTACATGCTTCTGAATCTGAAATTTCAGTTTCAGACTCTTCATTTAACGTAAACCGTTTTATTAGAACGATTTTTTCATTATCAATGGTTTTGTTGTTTTATTAAATATTTCATAACTATCATCGTCATTCCTTATTCTTACATTAATTACATTTGGATCATGGAGATAGGGCAAAATATCTGAACAAATGTTTCTCCTTTTTTTAATACGTATAATTAGAGATTCTTTAAGTTCTTTACTTAGAAGTGTGTTTTGCGCACAGCTCATCTCATAAATTTCATTGTTATATCTGAAACATATAACATACGTCTTCTCGACATAGTGCTTCCACAGCAAGTTTTACTGAGTGCATGCAAACCGCTAGTGTTACCACCAACACATTTAATCAGTTTCGCACAGCTATTGCAGATGGCTTCATTCTTATTTGTTTCTTTGAAATAGGTCCATGTTAAATTTGTACGCATGATGACTAAACTATTTTTTTGGTTTTAAATAACGAATAAATTAGTTTTTTTTGTATTACCTTACTGTATTAAATTTAATGAGACGTTCTATTTATTAAAAAAAAAATTGATATATTTATTATAAATTAAATACTCCAACAGTTAAAATTGTTCAACATTTCGCAATTCCAAGAAAAACATTCGTTTCTGTTTGTATATAACTTGTTGATTGATGTTCACTTTGATAGCAAACTGATCAGTTAGACCATTTAAAAAAAATGATAAATTTATCATATTGAATACATTTTTATCATAGTGATAAAATATTGTTAAGAATAATGTTGATTAAGAATAATAAAAAATTATATTTTTGTTGAAAAATATAAATGAAGGTATAACTGTAATATTCTAATTCGAAATGAAAATAAATTATCAGAATGAAATAATTTTTTCAAATTAACAATAAAATTACTGACAAATATTTATCAATATTTTTGTCATTAAAACTTCTTATATTGAGTGGTACATTAGGTCAGTGTATGTATGGAATGGAACAAAACGACAAATATTGTAAAATATAAAGTTTAAATTTTTACCGAAAAAACCGGTAAAAAAAAATGAATTTACCGGTTTTTCGGTACTGAATTTTTTAGCAACTAACCGATCGACCGGTTTTCGGTAATGCAAGCCCTTAAACGGATTCAAGCGTGAAGACTAAATTTTGACGGCAACTAGCAAAAGAATTTTTGGGAAAATGAATGTCCTTCTATGAGGGTGCTGCAGAATATAATGGTAGAACCAACTCGATTAAATACGTGATCGATAAGGAGACAGCAGCAATCAAAATTCGACAAGCTCCAAGAAGATTGATTACCATTGAAACACCTGTAATAAGTGGATTGCATTCCCATGGTTACAGATATATGCAAGCGAAAGAAGTGATTGAACAACTGACCAGTGCATATCGTTTTTGAATTAAATAAATCAATTCTATAAGGAACCCAATTTGGATTGAAACTCGAAACCTTCCGGTATACAAAGCATAGTTATTCGATCTGATTTTTGAATAACAGATAAATAACATATCTCCTGAAGCGATGTTTAACATAAACAGGTAACTCGCTACCTGACATGGTCCCTGTTCTCCAGTACTTTAATCATATTTAATATAAACTATGTTGTTATGTAAGGCTAGCATATCCTTAACGTTGTCATACATAGCAAACTCGTTCCAAATATTCTCTCTGTTAGTTTCTCGTTCGGCTTATTCTCGTTATACTCGATTATTTTTTATTTTTTTAAAGACAACGAAACATTCCAGATCTTAATCGATGCCATTTCATTTCCTGTCTCCACTTTATTTGATTATTTAAATCATTATTTGATAAGCGAATTTCGGATTCTTCGAACCTAGCTCGCCATGATCTCAGAGAAAATCGAATCCTCAGTTCAAGTTCTAAAATAAAGCATGTGAAGTTATCCCAGTATTTCATCCCAGAAAAAAAATAAAAAGTTGCATCAGGCAAAACAGTTTGTTCGTTCTATTGGACCGGAAATAATTCTTGATGTTTCGAGTTGATCATGGGATCAACTCTAGTGAATATATCAGAATCATCCGTTGGATAGATTTGGCACAATCGAGCTGCGTTCAGATAGTTCCAAGTAAAATTCTATAATTTGAGACATATCGGTACTTGGCTGCTTAGTACCTGTTGGACCGGAAATGATTCTTGTTTTAAATGATTTAAAAGTGGTCATGATACGGACCGACTCTAGTAAATATAACAACCAATATGTTCTCGTGAGCCAGATACCGCATTGTCTCAAATTATAGAATTTTATATGGAACTATTTCAACTCATCGCGATTTTTCCAATTCCATCCACCGGATGGTTTTGTTGTATTTACTAGAGTTGGTCTGTTTTTTGACCAACTCGAAACATCAAGAATCATTTCCGGCCCAGAATCATTCTAAGGAGCCAGATACCGAAGTAACTAAAAATTATATAGTTCTGTTAGGACTTGATGCAAAATTATAGTAAATACATTAAACTGAAAAAAACTGGTATGAAATAAAAAAAATTTCCTGATGCAATTTTTTATTTTTTCTGGGATGAAATACTGGGATAACTTCACATGCTTCAAAAATAGAACAGTTATGTGTAGACCCGGATGCCATATACTTCATTTCTATATTGTACCAACATGAATCCTTTGGTATCGCGTTCCAAAGCTCGAAGAAATAGAATTATATCCGCATGTTTAGTTCATAGTTCTGTTATAATGTAGTATCGATGTTGGTTTATTGGAGAATTCCGCTTGATGGATCACCGAAGACAGGAGTGTAGCCAGATTGGAAAACCAAGATTGAACTAAGATTCTATTACATTGTTGATTTGTTTGTTCACAATTCCTACAAGCTGTTACGCCAACTCGGTGCGTCGAACATCGAAATTCTTATGATCACGGGGTAGAGGTTTTCGTACCACCCTATGTGCTTTCTTCCATTACGATCAACTATTTCTTCATAGATGGTGGTACGAATTAGCGAAGAGGGAACGAAAGCTGAGAAGAAATGAGCACAAGAGTGAAACGAAGAACATCAACAAAGTAGACAAAAATTAATTTTTTTTTTGGAATCAAGAAGAAGGGAGTGAAGTCAGTTCAAGCTTGGAAATTCGTGTTGACGAATGATAATCGAAAAAAAAAATAATAATAATAAAAAATTTAGAAATAAAATAGAAATAAAAATAAATGGACAAAGAAAATTCCAAAATTGTGTAATAATAATTATTATATGTATTCTATATTTTGAAAAAAAAAAATTAAAAACACTTGTAGTGAATGGAATTAAAAAAATATGTCATATAGAATATAATTTTTTTTAATTTTTTTTTATCGGTTTTTACAGGCTGTTATTGGCCCGTACCGTGTCAACAATCTGACTCCATCGGTTTCGATCACGAGCCAGCTCTTGAAACCGTTGTAGGCAGTTTGAAGATGCCAGATCGCTCTCTACGCCATGGAGCCATCGTCGCCGACAGCGACCTCTTCGCCTACCGAAAGGCGGTTCTCCCTTAAAGGTTCGCTGTATCATTCGGTTCAGATAAGCACGCAGAACGTGTCCGAGCCAGCGTACTCGCTGTCCTTTAATTTAATGCACGATATCAGGAACTTGCATTAAATTCTTGATCTCGTGATTGAAAAGAACTCGGTAAGTGCCATCGACGTCGCGTTTTGGACCATATATCACACGCATGATTCTTCTCTCGAATGTTAGAAGCCATCTTTCGTACTCATCCGTCAAGGTCCAACTCTCACATCCATACATGACAACGGGTCTGATCAACACTCTGTACAGTTTCAGCTTATCCGTATTTGCAAGATATTTTGATTTCAGCAGTGGACGTAGAGGATACAAAGCCCGATTGCCAGCGGCAAGGCGGACCTTGATATCCTCGCCCACACTATTATCGTGAGTGATGAGAGATCCAAGATACTTGAGTCTCATCACTCCTTCAAACGTGCGGTTTCCACTACTGAAATCAATTGCGTCCTGGTCTCTAAAACCCGAGATTAGATATTTGGTTTTTGACTCGTTGATTTTGAGATCAACGGAAGCTGAACACTGTTCCAGTGGATCAAGTATCTCTTTCACTCCGTTGCCATTTAATCCAATCACACAAATATCATCTGCATAAGCAAGAAGTTGATTGGATTGTCGGAATAAGATATTGTCCTGAGGTGTTTCACTTTTACGAAGGATGTATTCCAACATGAGATTAAAAAGTATCGGGGACAGCGCATCTCCTTGTCGAACACCGGAATTGATTGCAAAAGTTCTCGATAGCCTGTTCTCAACTTTAACACAGCATTGTGACCGCGTTACTGTCATTTTACAGAGATGTATATATTTTTTCGGTATTCCTAAGTATTCAAGCACATACGATAATCTCTCTCTCGATTGATCGAGTCATAGGCTTGCTTGAAATCTAGGAATACCTGGTGTACATCGCGAGATGTTTCGTAGTACTTGGAAAGAATCATCCGTAGCGAAAAAACTTGATCAATGACTGACCGATTTGGACGGAATCCTCCTTGGTAGTCACCGACAATTTTCTCCGCTAGAGGAGTAATTCTTCCCAAGATTATGTATGACAGTAACTTGTATGCTGTGCAAAGGAGAGCTATACCGCGATAGTTCTCGCATTTCATGCGATCACCCTTTTTGAATATTGGGCATAACGCGGCCACTTTCCATTCATCAGGCATAACTTCATTTCGCCATAACAATCGAATAAGGTCGAAAAGACAGTTCCACAAAGTTAGCCCTCCGAATATCAAGAGCTCTGAATTAATGCAATCAACCCCTGGTGAACGATTTTTCTTTAATCTCTGCATGGCTATTGTGAATTCCTCATAGGATGGATCCTCAATGAACATCTCCGCGGTCTGTATTTGAGAGTTTTCAAATACAGCTTGTGATACATGTGGAACATTAAGTAGATCAGAAAAATGTTCACGCCATGTATCGAGTACCGCATCGACGTTAACACAGAGGTTTCCATCCTGGTCCCGAATGGCAGTTGACCAAGATCTTAAGGTATGGTGCAATTCGGTGATTCCTTTAAAGAAACCACGCGAGTTGTGCTCATTGCTGAGTTGTTGTACTCTTAAGACCTTGGCCTTCCACCATTCGCGCTTCTTCTGTCTACAAATGCGTTTAGCTGTCCTCCTAGCAAGAACTGCCTTGTTTTTCCTTGCGATTGTAAACCGAGTCTGCGCTTCATTGTGGGCTATATTGCGTTGCTCAACAGCAAGACGACACTCCTCATCAAACCAATCATTTTTGGGCGTAGTTTTCACTATACCGAGAGTGTGCTGGGCAGCATCGACAACCGAGGTTTTCAATACTTCCCAGACACTGTTCACATCATCAGATTGGTAATTAAATTGCATAATGCTATTGCTGACAAGATCTTGATATTTTCGTTGCGTTTCTTCATTTATCAGACCTTCACAGGAGAATCGCGTTTTATATTCTCCTGTCCTCCTTGACTTGTACGAAAATTTCCATCGTAGCTTTGCAGCAACCATAAAATGGTCACTGCCTACGAATTTTGTTGACGACCGATACGATCTCACGTCTTGAACAACCCGAGCCCGGTCTTTTGAAATCAACACATGGTCAATTTGGCTTCGGGATGTTTTACGTGGATGTGTCCAGGTTTCCAAATGGATTTTTTTGTGGGGAAAGAATGTACTTGCCACTTGGAGATCATGTGCGATCGCAAAGTACATCATTCTTTCCCCATTTTCGGTCGCAGTTTCGTGTCGGGAGTACGGACCTATGTTATTACATAAGTCGGTCTGATTTCGGCCAGCTCTAGCATTAAAGTCACCAATCACCAATCTGATATCGTGCTCAGGTAAAGAGCCCATCAGATTATCCAAATTATTGTAAAATGAGTCTTTATCTTGGGGTTGGCTTACATCAGTGGGCGCATGTACACATACAATTGACAGGTTGGCTAATCTCATGTGCAAGCGAAGCTTACACATTCGATTATCGACTGCTTGGAAGTCCAACACAGCCTTTTTTACCTGCGGCCCAATGAGAAAACCAACTCCAAGATTTCCGAGGTCATCTCCACTGTGTAGCAACGTATAGCCTTGGGACACATGGACTCCACTTTTAGGCCATCGAGTTTCTTGGAGCGCTACGAGTTCCAGCCGATACTCCTTCATACATGTGATAAGGCCGTCCAACGCGCCAGGTTTTCTTAGTGACTGCACGTTCCACGTGCTGATCCTCAATCTCGTATCCGGGTACTTAAGCGGGGGGTCATTGTTATTTAGGCGGTATCCGATTTTTTTGTTTTTGTTGACATTTTTAACTGTAATTGTTTTTTACGGATGCGGGTCGTCAGCCCAGCGATCCAACCAGATTTAGTCGCCTCCTACGACAAGCTCTGGATACTGTGGTGGTATTCTATGGATCTCATGTTTCGTTCGAAATATTTACGAAACATGGTTGCCCCCACCCACAGGGCTAATACAATATATATATATACATATATATATATATATATATATATATATATATATATATATATATATATATATATATATATATATATATATATATATATATATATGTATTAAAGTATAAATATGAATAAATAAATTTTAAAATTATTTTTAAAATATGTGATATTTTAGCTGCTAAATAAAAATGTCTGGGATATGTTGTGTGCCGCAATGTTAATCGAAATATAAAACGGGTCATTTTTTCAAATTCCCTACAAACGAATTGTTGACACAAAAATGGTTGAAAAACGTACCAAGAAGTTTTACACCTTCTAAATGGAGCAGAATTTGTGCTGTTCATTTTGAACCTGAATTTATTATTAAATATGGAGCGAAATCGGACGTTAATGGTAAGTTATTTTAATAAGTAAAATTTTAAAATCTAAAATGTTTAATTGCGGTCAACTTTTAGATGATATAAAAGAGAAACGATGGCGCTTAAAGCCCGAAGCAGAACCGATAATCTTTCCAGCCCTTCCTGCCTTTTTATCTCGAAAGATAAAAAAACGGACAAGCATAAATTAAAATTTTTTAATGAAGCAGATGACGGAACAAACAACATTGTGCAATTTAATTGAGGATCAGCAAATTAGAGACATTCACCAAATATATTTATCAGCTAAGTATACCATCCTCGAGTTTATGATGAAATCTGAGGATGAGGCGGTTTTATTTTATAAAATTTGTTGGACAGATCAAAATTCTTATGTAGATATTAGTTTTACTTTTGATAAAAATTTTAACGTAGTTATTTATTTTAAAAATATCCCGCAAAAAACCGCGAATTTTATGTGTTTACTTGGGTCAAATTTGAAATGCGACACCTATTTTAAATTAAATAATTTCATCTTAATAATTTAAATTTACCGCCTAAAACTTTAGATGACTATAAAATTATGATAGAATGAGGCCTCGAGAGTTTAAGTTTTTCTGATACCATTGATGAAGATAAGAAGAAGTTAATCTTTCTTCTAGACCAGTTTAAACTTATATTTTAAAGAATACCACGGTATACTTCTGACATACTTATTTTTTCAGCCAGGATGGTCTATACATATCCTTCAGCTTACAGCTTTCTTCGTAATTCTCAATATTTAACTTTGCCACTTCCAGTATATTTAAAGTCTTTTTCCAAAGGTAATTTACGAACTGGCGTTAATCACCAATACCTCGTTCAAAAATTTTCGAAATTAGAATCGTATGAAAAGTATGTCAATGTTTTCCTCGATGAAATTCATGTCAAACCGGCTATGGCCTATAAAGGCTATCAAATAGAAGGCATTGCGGATAATAATCCTACCACTAACACTGAATCTCCAGTTCTCGCCAAATGCATGCAAGCTTTTATAATTTCATCTTTGTTATCTAAAAATAAAGATATAGTTGCGTTGTACCCAGTTTTTAAAATGGATTCAGAATTGTTGTATTCTAAGATAAAAGAAGTGTTGGATGTATTGCATGAGAAAGGATATAAAGTTGTAAGTGTAATTTTCGATAACAACCAAGTAAACAGTGCTGCATTTAAACGGTTTTCATCGATGCAATTCTCAAACAGTTCCACTTTCTATTAAATCACCTTAGTTATCGAACAAAAAATTTTTTTTTTGTTCGATACCATACATCTCTTTATATCTATTCGTAATAATTTTTGAAATAATAAAGGGCAATTTGATTTTCCAGATTTCCAAAATCTTGACTCTATATTGTCTGCTCGGCTTCAACATTTAAAAACAATTTTTAAACTTGAAGATAAAATGCTAGTGAAGTACGCACCAGCTCTTTCATCTAAAGTTTTGTTTCCAAATGCATTTGAAAGACAAAATGTTCCACTAGCCCTCCGTTTATTTGATGATAAAAATATCATGGCAATTAAACACTACCAAGCCCTTCTACAACAGTCAATGTTAAAACACCTAATAAAGGAATTTTTACCAGAGAGCCTTTAGCCAGTCCGGTTTCAATAACTCATAGTTTAGGCACAAAGAAAGACAACCAGAGAAACAACTCTCCCACGACTCTCATGTAGATGAAAATAAAATCGTAAAATTCTCTAATATTTTTCGAAGTAACAAGTGCTTAAGGGATAAACGTATAATTCGTATTATCTCTTTCGATCACAAGCCGTCAAAACTTGAGTTGTTATTTTTATTTTACACACAATTACATTCTAAAATGCAATAGTTATACATATATGTTTCTGTAAGTATGTATGTTTGATATTTCAAACAAATACAATGTTTTGTGTTTAGAATGAAATTTCCCGAGTGTTGTTTATAATTTTTATATATTCCACGTCCACTCTACTTGCATTGCATAATATAGGAAAAATCGTATGCAATACAAGAAACATATATTTTTAAGAAAGCAAAATACATATATAACAAAAAAAGA
The DNA here is from genome assembly GCA_963932295.1 of Tipula lateralis. Taxonomy (NCBI): domain Eukaryota; kingdom Metazoa; phylum Arthropoda; class Insecta; order Diptera; family Tipulidae; genus Tipula; species Tipula lateralis. Next base: position 29,586,426 of record OZ010739.1, on the reverse strand, counting down.
TTTGGTTCACAGAATTTTTGTAAATTTCACTTATTTATTTCAATATTTTCACTAATCTTCGGCCAAACGTATTGAAAGCTTTGGCGTTTTGTTCGGAACGGAACAAGGTCAAATCGGGGCTGAAAAGAAACAAAACATTCGTAACATAATTTATCGGTGATTCAGTGTGTACAGGCATATGTGTGACATGATATACATTTTCCGGGAAAAACGTTTTGATGATAATTTAAGAGCCGACTCGAAGTTCCACGGAACATTATAATTTAACTATGTTTCTCTGTATATGAAGAATTTTGAGCTATGAAGTCAATTGAAAGTCGAATATTTTGAATCTACAATTTTTAGACCCAAGAGTGTGTTTTGATGGTACGTATTTAGTTACAAACATTATTGATTGAGGGGTTTTTGGTTTCCTGATCATTATATAGACATTCATTTAAGGTTTTTGTTTTTGAAAAAATGATTGCTGATTCTTAATTTGCAACTGTCTCGACAAACATTAAACCATTTTTAATTTACATGGACTTCGAGATCTGCCTTTTTACAAATTGAAAATATCAAAAACTTCTTTTCCGTGAACTGTTGTAGAAGAAATGATTATTCAACTTCTATATCACCATTATACACTTAATTATTTATTATATACTTAATTCGATATTTCATCAACTTTTTATAGTTTTATTTATATTAAAATGGAAAAAAAATACTTATACAAGAAATGTCAAAATTGTTTCCTCTGACGAAAAAATGGTTTTTGTTCTTAAATTTACAACACTTCGCACATACAGACAACGATTCCCTTTTATTTCTTAGGATATATCGTTAGCGGTGTAATAAATAATTCCAGATGCTTTATCAAATTCATAAAAATTATGAAATTCTAATTTTTCTTTTCAGGTTTTCTGACACACACAACAAAAAAAACAAAAAATCGTTTTACTAACATTCTTAGTTTTCTGTCAAAAAATAAAAGCTTTCTATTATTGGTTTTATGTTTAAATATCCAATTTTATGTTTAAATGTGCAAATAGAGATGTCTCTGTTCTAGAATGAATTCGATATTTATTGTTTCATTGCGTTTACATGCGTGCATCGTAATGAAACTTTTTCATTTATGTATTTGTGAATAAACATATTAAAATGTTTACGAGATAAACGAATTTTTGGTTTGAGTTTAACAATTAATTGTGAAATATTCAATTAATTTTATGCAATAACTTTTACACGATATATATAAAAAACCTTCTTAATACCATTTCATTAATAAAATATTTAATTGATCATAATTTTCATTGAAAAGTTTCATTTAACAAAAAAGTCTACTTTTCATATATTTTGTATAGGAAATTTTGTTTCTTCGCTTATATATCCTCCTCTATTTTAAGCTCAAATTTTAATATTTAGGCTCTGTAATTTAGTCGGTTCTGTTTCTACACATTTGATGGTGCATGTGGAAAAGGTAAACCACACTTTGGCGGTACGATGGAAGATTTCAGCAGCGGCCGGGAGGAAACCATTTGATCCGGAGTGGGTGCAAGAAATTTTTTCTTTTTTTACTTTAGTTTCTATAAATATTTATTATATTACTTTTTTTTCTTACATTTTTTTCCTTTGAATTTATTATATTATTATTGCAACCAAACTATACTGTACCACCCTTCAATTTTTTCTCATTTATGTGTTTGGTTTGTTTTCCTCTAGAGCTTTCTTTTCAGCGTTCGTTTCCTTGTGATCTCTACCTTGTGATCATTTGAATTCTAACTTGGATTATTATTTTTTGTTTAATTAGTGAGTGAAGAAAACCCACCATGTGTTGCTAAAGCGAGGATAAGGGGTTGCTGGGTATGTTGGCGTTGTTCTCGGATTGGCGGTCATCGATGAATTGAAACTGTGTTCCTTTTTTTCCTCTTTCTTTTGTCCCTAAAGCAGTTACTCAAGCTCCAAATATGCCTTAGTAAACCCTGATACCAAACCCTGAGTCAAGCCAGCTATAAAACTGCTTCCAAGGCCTCTGTTTGGCGATTCTGTCTTCGCGATTCTGTGGACTGTCTCAGTTCCCAGGATTTCATTACAAAGCAACTCAATGTGTCATGCTTTATGATATATCCTTCACAAAATGGCCGATAAAGACATCACAGTCGTCGAATCGTTGAACAGTTAAAATCATGTATAGAGAATCAACATGATGGACAGAAAGCCCGATCTGTATGTGCTCAAATTTAACCGCGATCAACTTGCTTTAATTTAACCAATAAAGAGATTTCACCATATCAATATTTATAGGACATACACGACAGTAAAAACTATAACTTATGATGCCAAAAAACCATAAACAATCGTCACAGTGCAATTCAAGGCAGTCATTGTTAGGCAATCATCAAAAATAAAATAGCATTAAATTACTGAATTCGAAATAATAAAAACTAAACTTTAAGTTGGATTGTTAATCTATAACCTACGCCATGTCTCCTCAGTGGTCCTTCATATCGTTCTGGTTCAAATCGTACATTGATACCACCATTATTGACGATTTAACAATGGTTAAATTTACTGTTCTAACCATACCGGCCATTCGTATAAGGAAATCACTGAAATCGAACCTGTGAGTCATATCAATCTTTAACCTTCATCTTGTTCTTATGACCCAATTTGTTGGAGTTCAGTTGAATAATCAAATCCACACCTGATTTCGCGGTATTTAAGATTGTGCATCTAAATTAAGACGAAAATTCTTTTCAAGGATGTAAACAATAGCAACCACTTTTTGTTATTGTAAAACAATAACTACCTATTTTGGTTTCTCTGTAGAGCGAAAATAAACCAAATCTTTAAGACACGTGATTTTCATTTTCATTCATTTCATTGTTGTGAAAAATTACAACAACTCATAATTTCGTTTCTGTTATAATTGTTTCGAATGAAACTGTATCGAATACGAATATGTGACGTCATACTAGTTCAAATGTGCATAAAACATAATCGAGAGTGATGTACATAAAAACGTTATGGTAAATATAGATTTTCGCGGAAAACTTGTAATTATCTCATAATAGGATATGTTGTATTCTAATTATAGGCGGAACGATTAGTATCGATCATGTTATTAATCTTATTGTGTGTATGTATGCGTACAAATTTTGATTGGCTTTTATTGATAAGTTCAACCCGTAATAATGTAATAAAGGTGCATCATCGGGTGAAGCTCTGTTCTTTCCCAGCAATATCTTGCATACACCGAATGTTTTGTCGAATTCATATTTCGAATTCGGTGAATTATTGAGATGAAAGGTGGATCGATATGAACTTTGCCAACATCGCTAGTATCTATCTTGAATACATCAAGTGATTTTTAAAATTTACACAAACCGCGATAAATGATGCATCTCGGTAAATAGTTTTATTAGAGAGTTAAATTGAACTCACATACACATTGAAGATTTTATGTTTTTCTTATTTCAATTCGACTTTAATAGTTTATCGAATCAGTTGTTGTTTTTGTAAACACTTTTCTTCTTACTTTAAATTATATATTCAACACATAAAATTTTTTTATCGTAGCGAAGTATTTTGGAATTGTGCTACATGCTTGTCTTATATCGAAAATTTGGACGGTTTGAAATTTTTCGCGGTATCAATCAAAAATCAGAAGTTGTACAAAATCGAATATCGAACCGACCAAAAACTTACCATTAACAGAATGACCAATTAATTTTGGTTCAGTTTATTTTGATTTAGAACTATCGAAAGTTGTATTTTGAATAGCGTTTTCATTCTATATAGAAAATTATGCTGTCATTATTATGTACAACATTTTCGTACAACATGACCTACATGAAACTATCAAATGTGAGCTGGATAAAAAAAACCAGAGGTTAGAAAATGTAGTAACTGTGGAGAAAATCACACTGCAAACTATAGAGGTTGTGCAGTATACAAGGAGTTAAGCAAGAAAATGACTCCACGACAAAGAGTTGGACAACAAAAGTTAAATCACTTATCCAAAAATCAAACCAGCGACAGTGAATTATCCCCAAACACAAGTCCTAGAATATCTTATGCAGAAGCTGTCAAAGGCAACTCTGTTAATGCAAAAACAAGCGATGACCATGGTATTTATAACATGATCAGTTCTCTCAATGAGTCAATGAACAAATTTATGCAGATGATGGAGACTAATATGAGTCTCATGCTTCAAAACCTGAATATTCTCATGCAACTTCTCATTAAAAACCAAAAATGAATGCAATTAAAATAGTTGTATGGAACGCCAATGGGCTAGTGCAACATAAACCTGAAGTACAAAAGTTTCTTATTGAAAATGATATCGATATTATGCTGATTTCCGAAACTCACTTTACAAATACGAGTTACCTCAAGATCTCAGGATACAGTATCCACGATACTAAACATCCTAGCGGAAAATCACTTGGTGGAACTGCTATTCTTATTAAAAACAGAATAAACCACTTTGAACTCCAAAAATATAGGGAAGAACATATTCAAGCAACCAGCATCTGTCTAGAAGAGTGGTCAGGGAAATGCATCTTATCTGCGGTTTACTGCCCGCCGAGACACTCAATTAAGAGCGAACAAATTGCGAATTACTTTAGAACTCTAGGAGATAAGTTCATAGCAGGAGGTGACTACAACGCAAAGCATATCCAATGGGGTTCGAGATTAACTTCTACGAAAGGAAAACAAATGTGGGACTGTATACGGAATGAAAAAATGGATCACATATCTTCTGGCCACCCAACCTACTGGCCAACTGACAGGCAAAAAATCTCCGATTTACTTGACTTTTGTGTAACAAAGGGTATACCTAGAACATTAGTAATGGCCGAAACGTGCTACGATTTGTCTTTTGATCACTCTCCGGTATTGATAACTCTTAACACGCAGGTACTAACACTAGAGCCATCTAGATTCCTGACGAATCAATATACTAATTGGTCTCTATTTAAGTCTACAATTTTTGCTTCATAATTGTCGTCGCCTCCGGGTCCTCGTTCGTTAGAACGGGTGGGTAAAGTGACCTAGGTGTGGGGCGGGTCACGCTAAATGACGGCAGATGGGCTGGTTTACGGTGTTACGCGACCCGTGCCAACAAACTACCAGGCTGGGGGCCCATTTAACAAAGCCCAGTCGCAAACGGAGCCCTCTGGATACCTGGCGACCTCCAGTTGTAAGTAGCCTTACCTGCGTAAGCGGATCTCTGCGCAGGTGGACCATATATTTCTCCGACACTCGTGGGAACAACATGAAATCCAATAAAAACAAAACCGAGACCGGCACTCTCCAAAGGCCGGAAAAAACCGAGACCGGCACTCTCCAAAGGCCGGAAACAAAAAGTGAGAGCTCAAACCGTAAAGGTGGGGCTCCCTCAAAGACACCAGGGGGAAGCAAGTTCAAGGCTTTTAAGCCAGGGACGAGCGGAACTCAGGGTAAGTTAAGGGCTGCTGAGGGAGGTTCGACTAACGTCAACCAATCGAAGCAGCGCTATAGAGATAGACGCGCGGCGTTTAGAGTTTTGGACAGGTGGGCTGCAACCCCTGAGGGGCAGCTTACGGCTGAACAAAAGCAATCCGTGAGATGGGCCAAGAAAACGGTCGAAAACTCAGAGAGGGACCATGTGTCAAAAAGACAGCGGTCCCAGGATGAGTTGGAGGTCGTGGACACAAAACGGCCCAAAATGCAGGCGGAGAAGGAAACTCCTCACAAGGTTTTGCCTCCTAACAAGGCTAGACCAAAATCCTTCAGGGATATTGTGAAGGACCGTTTGTTGGTGCTAGCCGTCATTGACAGGAGTCATGAAGATGGGAGCATCACCATGGGAAAATGGAGTTTGGTGTACAATGCACTAAACTCCGTTTTCCTAAGGATCCTGAGAGAAAATCCAGGACCCCCTCCATCCTGCAGAGATGCGGGCTGGGTTAAACTTATAGCGTGCTCTGATGCCAGATCAGTGGAGCTTTATAAAAAGGCTGTAGCGGAGGTGGGAGAGGTGTGGCAAGGCGCGAAGCTGGCGGCTGTAAGCAGGGAAGAGATTCCTAGCAGGCCAAGAGCACGCGTCTGGCTGCCAACCGAACCAGCTAGCCCAGAAGAGATTCTTGAGATAATCAGAATCAGCAACCCCGATCTTCCGACAGGAAACTGGAAGATCGTGAGGCAAGAGGATGCAAGGGGGGGCTCCAGATTATCAACGATGATAATCAACACGGAGTCCCTGGCGCCGCTTGCCGCGACTAAGGGAGTAATCGACTTCGGTTTCGGGTCGATTACTCTCAAAGTATACAAAAAAGACGAGGCTGAAACACGAGAGGAAGGCAGCCCGTCCACAACTGATGCAGTTGCACTTGGAGGAGAGACAGCCCAACCGATGGAGCTCTCCGAGGTGACCGCACTTGGAGAGGAGATGGGCAGCCGACTGTCCCTGGCGTCAGACGAAGAAAACCTGTCGGACCCAAGGGACGGAAGGACTGCAAACGTCGGGGAAACAAGTTCCATGGGGGGCGAGACGGGAGAAACCGGCGACTCCAATGGAAACAAAGGAAACTAGCCTGCGGTAGCGGGGAGTAAACAGGTAAGTAGGCTGAACTTGGTAAATTTATGCTAAATTTAATACAAATTAACCTACACCATTCAAAGGCGGCGTCGGCCGCCTTACTCCTCAGACTGACTAGATCAGAAGAGGACGTGGTCCTTATTCAAGAACCTTGGATAAACACCAACAGGATCTGTGGCCTTAAAATGAAGGGGTATAACTTATTATACTCAAGAAATTCGGGGAATATCAGATCCTGCATTCTTGGAAAAAATAATTTAAATATGTTCCTTCTTCCTCAATACAGCAATGGTGACGTAACTGCGGTCAGTCTAGAGGTTGATGGCAGTATATTTTGGCTGGTCTCAGCCTACTTGGACCGGGACAAACAGGTTCCGCCGGATAACCTGGGGGACCTGGTCCTCGAATCGTACAGGAAGAAGATTGGGGTGCTCCTTGGAGGTGATGTAAATGCGCACCACGCAATCTGGGGAAGCACTGATATCAACGAGAGAGGTGAGTTACTTTTTGATTACATTTTAAACAACAACCTCATGGTGTGTAATATTGGGCAAGAACCCACTTTTATTACTAAAAATCGGCAGGAGGTTCTGGACGTAACCTTCGCCTCAAAAAACCTGTACCCTTTGGTCAGGGAATGGAGAGTGGCGAAGGAACACTCCTTCTCTGACCATCGTTACATAACATTTAGTCTTAACGTTTCCCCTGCCACCCGGAAACCTTTCAGGAATCCCAGAAAGACAAACTGGAGCAAGTACGGGGAAACCCTTATAGGACTACTATTACCAGAGACCCCTGAACCACCAGCGACAGTGAAGGAACTGAACAGCATAGTGGAAACTTTCACAATTGCTTGCAATCGGTCCTTCAACGCTGCTTGCCCAATAGTTAAACCCAGGGGCAAGCAAAAACCGGCATGGTGGTCTAAGGAACTGGGGACCTACCGGAAGGCGTGTAGGAAAGCATTTAATAGAGCCAAAAGTACGAGAGAGGCTCAGGACTGGGACTCCTACAAGGAGGACCTCAAGATATACAAAAAAGAATTAAGGAAGGCACAGAGGAAATCATGGAGACTCTTCTGTGACAAAATAGAAGAAGTCTCCGAGACCTCTCGTCTTAGGAAGATTTTGTCTACCAATCCTACCAGTCCCAGTTATTTAATTAAACCAGATGGATCCTGGACTGCTTCTAGTAAGGAATCCTTGGAACTTCTCATCGAAACCCACTTTCCGGGAAGCTTCGATGACTCGACAGGGACTGGTACTCATCAAGAAGCAAACGTAATGCGCATAGAAGATATCGTAACCAAAGAACGGATCCTATGGGCAATTGAAGGGTTCAAACCCTATAAATCGGCGGGCCCTGACCGTATTATTCCCGCGGAGCTTCAGAAAAACTCGAGGGTTATGCTCCCCTGGTTGGAGGTAATCTTCAAAGGGTGTTTAAAACTTGTCTGTACTCCGCGGGAGTGGATGGAGGTCAGAGTGATTTTTATTCCGAAAGCGGGTAAATGCTCGCAGGGCTACCCTAAAGACTTAAGACCAATAACTCTATCATCCTTTCTATTGAAAACCTTGGAAAGGCTGATAGATATCTACATACGCTCAAAAATTAGACCTAGTGACTGGGCTCAGACTCAGCACGCTTACTGTAAAGGGAAGTCTGTGGACACAGCTCTGCATGCCCTGGTAAGTACAATTGAGAAATCATTATTCTCGCAAGAGTTTTGTATGGTGGCGTTTCTTGACATTGAAGGCGCCTTTAACAATGTAAGGAAGGAGGCAATTCTGGAGGGATTGTCGCTACTAGGTGTGGATTACCCTATAAGTAGGTTAATCAATCATATGCTTGGGTGCAGGATGATTAACTCAGAGCTGGGGGAATCCACCATCAGGAGACGGGTGACTAGGGGAACCCCACAGGGAGGTGTTCTGTCTCCTCTGCTCTGGAACATAGCAATCAATGAGCTGCTATTAAAGCTGGAGAGAGAAGGGATCGGAGTGATTGCTTATGCAGATGATGTAGCGATAGCTGTCTCTGGGAAATACATAAGCACAGTGGCGGAGGTAATCCAAAATGCCCTCCTAATTATAACGAGGTGGGCCACCAAATGTGGACTGGCAATTAGCGCGTCTAAAACTGAATTGGTACTATTTACGAGGAAATATAAAATCCCTGTAGTAGATCCACCTCTCCTAAATGGTAACAGACTAGCTTTTACGGACAAGGCAAGATTTCTAGGCGTAATCTTGGACAGTAAACTAAGCTGGAAGCCCAACATTCTGGAAAGAGTAAACAAGGCCAATATAGCTTTGTACTCGTGTAGGAACGCCATCGGAAAGAGATGGGGCCTGACGCCGGAGCTGGTACACTGGCTATACACTTCCGTAGTAAGACCTGTACTTATGTATGGGGTGAGCGTGTGGTGGCCAGCTCTTGATAAAATAACATACAGGAAAAGGATTGAGAAGGTGCAAAGAACGGCCTGCATGCTTATAAGCGGGGCACTGAGGACAACACCTACAAGTGCCTTAGAGGTCTTGTTTCACCTTCTCCCCGTGGACATTTATGGTAAGCAGATGGCGTCGATTACGGCCACTCGACTATCAGCCATATCTCAGTGGAAATGTCTTCAAATAGGACACTCGACGATAGTCAGATCGCTGAGGAAAGAACTGGCGAATATTGACTATGTTACACCGACTCTGTGCTTCGAGAAAAGGTTCAAAACCACCTGCCCTTCAAGGGAATCCTGGAGGAGCGGGTTGGCAGCTGAAACGGGAGCATTGCAGTTCTTTACGGATGGCTCCAAGCTAGACGGTAAAGTAGGAGCTGGAGTCTTCTGTGATAAACTAGAGGTAGATATAGCAGTTCGCCTCCCTGATCACTGCAGTGTGTACCAGGCAGAAGTGATAGCGATTGAAGAGGTCCTGAACTGGTTGAAACATAATGTGGTATCCTCGACTGATATCGCAATTTATGTGGACAGTCAGGCGGCAATCAAGTCGCTGGGTTCTGTTTCTCTAACTTCTAGAGTGGCGATGGGTTGCCGCTCGTCTCTTAATGAGATGAGTGAGCATTTCAACATCCAGGTAGTCTGGGTCCCCGGCCACTCAGACGTTATGGGAAACTGCAGGGCGGACGAACTAGCGAGGCACGGTACAACTCTCCAACTGCTACCGGAAAGGGCGAAGTTGGGGAGACCCATTAACGCACTAAGGACTGTGCTTAAAAAAGAGGCGGAAGCCTCTGCGAACAATAGGTGGACGAACACCCTCTCATGTAGAGTGGCAAGACAAGTCTGGCCAAAGCTGAACTTGAAACGCTCAAAGGCACTTATCTCCCTGCGAAGACGTGAACTTAAAACGGTCGTGGGGATACTCACAGGACACTGCCTTCTTGGAGAACATGCGAGAAGGCTGGGTCTGGAAGTAAATGACTTTTGCAGAAGCTGTAGGGACGAGGAGGAGGAAGAGACGTTAGTCCACCTCCTATGCTCATGCCCGGCTTTGGCACACAAAAGACATGAATATCTGGGTATGTTTTTAATGGACTGCCTTTCCAAACTCGAGAACTGTAATGTGCGAGACTTATTACGCTACGTAAGCAGCTCTAACTGGTTCACATAGGGGTAAAAGGGGAGTAAGATCCTGTGGTATCACAACGGACCGTTTCCGGTCTAAGTGTGCTGTAGCAGCCACTCAACCTAACCTAACCTAACCTAAGTCTACAATAAGCTGGAAGTGTTCGTTAAATATTGCATTAAAGACAAACTATGAAATTGACGTAGCGGTTCAACAACTAACTAGTATTCTACAACAAGCCGCTAAGATCGGTACCCCGATTAATGCTACGCTGATCAAGTCTACTTACTTTAAGAAACGTTAACTTTCTCCGAATATTCAACAACTACTAATGACGAAGGGCTCAATACGCAGGAAATGGCAACTCTACAGGTCACCTACTCTTAAATCAAGGTTAAATAAAGCGACTTAAATGGTGAAAATTGCTTTATTAAATAAACATGACGAAGAGCTTCAACATTATCTCAAGGGACTCAACGGATTTCTCATTATGGAAAGCTACACGTAAGCTGAAACGACCAACACTCTCATTCCCTCCAATACGACTCTCTGACGGAAGCTGGGCAAGAAGTGATGTGGATAAAGCAAATATATTTGCAAAACACCTTAGCGAAGTGTTTACACCAAACGAACAAGTTGAAAATCAAGAAAATCTACAAGTGGCGCAATGTCAAACAAACGACCAAGGACAACATCGATGTAAAAAAGGCACCCGGACATGATCTGATAAGTGGTAAAATGATGTCAAATCTACCTGATAAATGTATCAAACTAATAACTTATATATTCAACGCTATAATGAAAACGACCATTATCCAGAAATCTGGAAAACTTCAGTTATTATAATGATTCCAAAACTTGGCAAAGATGAAACAAAAGTTAACTCATATCGCCCAATTAGCTTATTACCAACTCTATCAAAGCTTTTCGAAAAAATGCTTTTGCAAAAAATTAAGCCAATTTTGAACAAGAAAAATATCATACCGGATCATCAATTTGGATTTAGAGAAGGTCACAGAACCGTGGAACAAGTTCACAGAGTCGTATCTGAAATCAGAAACTCCCTTGAACAAAAAAACTATTGCTCTGCAGCGTTCCTAGATATAGCCCAAGCTTTCGAAAAGGTATGGCATAAAGGTCTCCTACATAAAATAAGAGCACAATTACCGTCAAGTTTCTGTAAAATAATTTGCTCAATCGAAAGTTTTTTGTGAAATATAACACCGCATCCACAGATTTATATTATATTCATGCAGGAGTACCTCAAGGCAGTGTACTGGGGCCAGTGTTGCACTTGATCTATACAGCAGACTTACCAACTTCAAATTAAGTGAAAGTCTCTACTTTCGCGGATGATACTGCAATCCTAGCTGCCTTTTAAAATCCTACGATAGCAACAAAAATTCTACAAGAACAGTTAGACAAAATCGAAAAATGGCTAATAGAATGGAGAATTGAGGCCAACGAGCGTACATCAGCGCACATAACATTTACACTCCGTAAACTGACCTGTCCGCCTGTCAGACTAAATAACATCACTCTCCCACAACACGAAAGTGTTAAATATCTTGGACTTCATTTAGATAGAAGACTCACGTGGAAAAAACACATTGAAGCTAAACGTCAACAAATTAAATTAAAATGCGTTTAACTAAATTGGTTAATTGGAAAACACTCAAAGTTAAGTCTAGACTGTAAGGTCTTGCTGTACAAAATGATACTTAATCGCATCTGGACATATGGTATTCAGTTGTGGGGCTCCGCGTGTGCTTCCAACATAATAAAACTGGAAAGAGTACAGTCACGAATACTACGAACAATACCATCGATACCGTAAACGATACAATTCATCAGTACAGTAAAAAATACCAGTCAAAACTTGTTTGTCATCCCAACGAATTAGCCAGGGAACTATTAAATAGGCGACTAAAAAAATAGATCCTTTGGATCTAGCTAGGTAATTCAGATTTTACCGAGTGCACATTAATATTAAGAACTAACATAGGTTAGGTCTTATTAATTGAATTTATATTAGCCTTTAAGATTTGATTACATATTATTAGTTTCCTATGTAGGAAAGATTCAAGAATAAAAGCCATAGGCAGTAAAAATAAAAATAAAAAAAAACATTTTCGAAGGAATGGAGCATTATAAAATTGCACCAAATGGCGCAGTGGTTAAAACTGTGGCAGTTGAAGTGGGAGATACTGGGTTTGCATTTCGAAAGGACATCTTGCAAAAGGGATTTTCCACCATTTGATTACGATCGGTGGTGTGAATGAACACATAGATCTATGAACCCCTGTTGAAGTGCAGAATTCATAGGCCAACCCATCTTCCATGTCAGAACTAGCTATGGGCTAGCACGGAACTATGTGCAAATCGTTCACATAAATCGAACCTAAATAGCCGTACGATATGTAATGGCGTAAAAAATGACGTAAATAAGCGAACCGTGAAAGAGTTAGAAGAGCCTTGAGGCCCAAAACAGATTACAAAACTAGAAACAGATAACGTAACCAGATAACGTTCCGATTTCATAGATAACGTAATTATAATTTGAATATAATTTTAATTTAAATTTCATATAAAATATTGGTCATCCGATTCTACGCAACATCCAGATAGCTGTAAAAAAGCTGTCACAATATGCTCTTATGTTATTAACATATCATACTGGTTCAAGTTTTGCATTGTATTAACTGTTTCGGCATGTCATACGAACTGTTATTGCCACATCGCCCAGTTATCAACCAACCGGTGAAACTGAAGTACAAATATCGAACAATATGTCGTATCGATTTATGTCTTAGATTTTGTTCTGAAGAGTTGCATGGGATCAAAAAATGTCATTTTCGTTTGGGTAAACCTTTTTATGCCACTGTACGATCAAAGGGTGGTTTAGTGATTCACGCATAAAGCAAATTATGTAGTTTTAAGGATTTCTGTGCATAGCCATAGTAAGAAAAGTGAAATTTACTGTTAACTGTTTTAATAGGAGAAAAGATCCTTCAAAAACCGTTTTTTGCACTTTTTGTGCTTCCGAAGCTTTTATAGAAATTCCTACCAAACCTAACTAAAACAAATGTAACATAAACGTTGTTTGTTTACAGTTTTTTCAGTTTTTCACTAATACAACAACAAAACGTGATTTTGTTTCTTTTATTCTTTAACTGTTAAAATTAGAATTTTTCTCAGAATCACGAAACAATTAAACCGAGAATTTATCATAAGAGTGAGTGTTTGTTTGGTTGCAAAATCTCTTATATACCAAGTCGTCAGACACCAACACATTGATAGGTTTATGTGGTTCTAGTGATTAATCCGTTGGTTTTGTAGATGTCAGTCCATTAAAATAATATCACACCTGCCTACCAATGAGACTCCCACCCCTTACCACAACAGCAACATTTTAATTATTTCGGATTACATTCGCATACTTCATATACGATTTATATCACGTCATTAAATCGCTGAATTCGAAATGCTAAAATCTACACTGAGAAAACTCATATTAGGCACACTTTATGTGTGTTCGTTACAAAGGAAGATCTTTATAGATTATAATGAAACAAAAGGTAAGATTAAGTATATCTTCATCTTGTTTTGATTTATGTATATTTCGTGCTGATTGTATTTGTTTCAGCACTGAATGTTTGATTGACAGAAGACATAAATCTTCGGTAAGAATAAAGTTTTTTTATAACGGTAGTGAAATAAGATTTCGATTATACTCGTAATTATTACATTTTAAAAGAAGAAAATTTTTTGTTCGATTAAGACAAAAACTATTTTTATCTAAGAACATTTTTATAACTTTTACTCTTCAAACTGCACATTAACGTTTATATTTTATATGAAATAAAATTATTTTCGAACTATAATTACTACGTTAAGTTGAAAACTCAAAAAGTCTGTCTTGTCTGTGTGTGTGTTTCTATCTATGGAATTTATTTTGAAGCACCAAAAGGTTAATACATATTTATATGTATCCCCGAACTCTTTCACGTTTCGATTATTATCTACGTCCTTCTTTACGCCATTATAACACAGTCAAATCGAGGACGAACGTCTATCAGGTTCGATTTACGTAGAACCATCTGCAACATTGCTTTGACCGCCCAGGTTGAGGCATGGAGCGGGAGATACCGGGTTCGGATCCCGATAGGGGCAAGATGCGAAAAGGGATTTTCACAGTCGATCGTCTGGACTGTACGATCGGTGGTGAGAATGAACTCATCTGAGACCCAGTTGAGGTTAGCATCAGTGTTCCGTCCCATCTTCTATGTCAGTACTATAGGCTGGCATTTAGCTATGCAATGTGCAGATGGTTTCTACGTAAATCTGACCTATAGGCGAAACGTAAAGTAATATAGTGGGAAGTCACAATGGGCCAGTAAAGCCTGAGTAACAGAAAACACTACAACAATAAAAAACAACAAAAAAATTGCATAGCTACATGCCAGGCCTGTAGTAGTGATACGGTTGCCCCATGGTGAAAAAATTTAGAAATTAGGTCGACATATTTCCAATGAGATATAAAAACATTGATAGTATCTCCGGTAACCAACACGTGATTTTCTTATTGGGAAATGCGTAGTCGGCTGGGAGGTTCTTATTTGTTACCGTTAAAAAAATAAGATAGAACAAGCTTCACGTGTTGCTCATTAACACGTTTCACAAAATACATTAATTTTTTTATTTGGTCTCACCATCACCACTTTTTTAGAGAAGTTTATTTCATTTTTTAATCTTTATTTTATTGAGATTTAAGAAAAGCTCAAATATTTAGCAATTTTTACAAACGAGATTAATTTTCAATTCAAATATATTATATTAATAATAAATTTTTACGTAAATATATATTAATATAAATTACGATAGTATATATACTAAAACCTTTATAACTATTATGAAATTATATGTCCGATTATATATAAATATAATGTATGTATATAATTATGTGTATATAGATTGATTGATTGATAGGACTGTAGGACCAAGCGCTAGGCAAGATTCCCGGTTAACGCCGGGCCTATTCCTACAGCCAGTTTACATAAAACGATAGGTAAGGATAGGAAGGTATGTAAGTTAGGAAAGAGCGACCCGGTTACAGACACCATGACAGTTGGTACTAAACTCCTTTTATCAAACAATCACAATTCTAATCTACTAGTCCGAAATCGCCAATCAGCATTCTCCAGTCCGCAACACCTATCTGCTCTGTTGTAGTTTTAATAAGATTAAAACTAAATTAAAATTAAAATTCTAAAAAAAATTTATTAGTAAGTCGCTCAGGAATATGTAACTTAGTTAATTAATTTTATTATTTATTTCAACTCCCATCTGCATAACTAACCTAATTAAAACATAAGTACAGAACTCTCAAAGAAAAGTTTTTAGCTTATGGCTCAGGTATCTGAAACAATTTAATTAATATGGTATGATAATTTAAGCCGATACGATAATGTTACCATAAGTCTGTAACATGCTCATCAGAGAATCAAAATAAACTAGATCGACAATCTTCAGCAGAACCATTTTTCTGTTACATAATTAGTAAAATAATATAATTTGTTAGTTAGATCTATATCATTTTCACATTAACATTGGTTATTATTTTTATTTGGATAGGAAGGACATTTGTAATTCCATCATATGTATTTGTGTTACCAAAATTAAAACTGGAGTATTTAGGTTTATTAACCTGGGGTTTCTCATTATATTCTGCATATAAAGTTGCGTCCTTATATTTCCAGATCCACCACCATCTAACGCGAGGGGCAGTATTTATCTATTTTATGACCCGACAGCATTTCATATACATATATTATGAAGACCTAATAAACTGTCAATTCGTGTATAGGGTAAATTATTTATATAAATAAGTAATTACATAAGTAAGTTAGCTATAACCTGCAACTGAGCTATAACGTATTAAACTTAAATCATTTACACAAAATTCTTAAAATAAATTTATTAGATAGGAATCTGTTACTTAACTTTTATTAATTTTATTATTTATTTAAACTCCAGTCCACACACCAATTATAATTAAACACAAATACAAAACTCTTAATTAATTAAATTACGGCTCCTGAATCTATAACAATAAATTAAATTAATATGGCATGCTAGATTAGTTACCCGTCAACCATTACGCTGATACCATAGTATTAGTATATATTTATCAGAAAATCAAAATAAATCTCTGAAACGTTTTACTATCCAAAATCATGCATTTTCTTTTTTTACTTTTTTAAAATAAAATAAACTTTCCTTGTAAACCCCCTCCAAAGATACTCATATTTACACTTATATAAATAATTAAAACCAAACCTTTCTATAAATTATTATTATTATTTTTATATTACTGCAATACAATGTAATTGTAATGCAATGCTCGTATAATGGTCGTGATCAGGGATGTCACTTTACTACAAATGTAGTAGATCCACCCCGAGCTTCACCGTTCATAAATCAAAAAAGAACAACTGAAATTGATTTCAAAAAGCACCATTAAATCAAAATACGTAACTTAATAAATTGATATAATTGATGGATAGCCCACAGGCACGTATGCACGACACACAAACAATAACGCAGGCAGGAATGCCACATACATGTAGAAAGTATGGAGCAGAAGCACCCCAAAAGTGGAGGAAATCGACACCCTCCGGAGCAAACTCCATTCAAGCACGATCCAAACTCAACATTCAACCAAACATACATCTATTAGTAGTAAACAAACTCTAACACGAGAACCCAATTGTAAGCATCCAAACTACAAATTCTTTCAAAGCACCCTCAACATCGGGACACCAACCTACACAAAAATAAAAAGTACAGAACCTACCTCAACTGACATCCAACAAACCGAAATCCATCCAATCACCCCATATTCCAGCTAACCCTCCAGCTCCCAACAAATCCTACTCGCGTCCAAAACCCAACATGCCAACAGAGGCTCCCAACCGCCACCGCAACTAGATCAACCCTCATGCCCATCCAATCAAATCCAGCCCCGAAACCACCCTCCCCCCAACCACAGCAGTACCCTGAGGCAAAGAACAAATCATCAGCATGCAGCTACAGATACCTACAAAAACCGCTTCCTCCAAGACACTCCTGCACCACCCCAGCCCACTCCAGAATGGGGCGACATCCTCCAAAAATCCAGCGACACCATCAAAACTTCCCAACACTCTACAGAATTAAATGCTTCCAAACCACCTCTTCAAAACTGCTACAATCCCGCTGACATCCAAACATTCTAATAGTTCCAACTCCCCGCCACTAAAATCAAATCATCGCCCAACCCGTCACAAACTTCCAGACTAAACAATCCTCAAGCACAATCCCAAAATGTACCTCCGATAATGGAAGATACAGACCCATGTTCTGCATCAAATCTAACCACTCCTGTCCTATAAAATCCCTGGGGATGTGTACACTTTCCTTATTACCTATGTGTCGCACACACGCACCATTGTGCTATACACACCTTACCTCAACCTACTCAATTTCGCACTCAAATCCGACTTCCTATCAAATGATATGAATAGAGCCCTTCGAAGTCAACACAACAGTATTCCTCTATACATACATATATATACATATACACGCATATATACTAGAGATGAGCGGATGGTAACTATTCGGTTTTTATTACTAGTTACTTTCGATATCCAGAGTTTTTTTTTTCTTCCGTATAAATGTTACGGTTAAAGCCCGAAATGCGGCAAATGTCCGAATTTACCGGTAAATGTCCGAATTTACCTATCCCTTTGGTAAATGTATGTTCAATCTACGTTTATCTGCAAATTTAGACTATATTCACATTTACTCTTTAATTTTTTGTATCAATAAATGATTTCGTTGTAGACCCTAGAATGATTTCGTAGTAGACCCCAGAATGATTTCCTAGAATTGTAAAGGCTAACGGCTTCGGTAACTCTCACTTAGATAGGGGCTTTAGATTACAACTTCGAGGGACGTAGGAGCCGGGATAAGCAAACATGTCGCACTGCGTGCCGCACGTAGGAACGGATTATATAGAATCTATTAATGGATTTCGGTACACTTCGGTTCACATTTTGGTAAATTCGGACATTCGCCGATTTCGGGCTTTAACCGTAACATATATATATAAAGTATTCGTTACTCTTTTCGTTACTTTATTTCGATGTATTCATTATTTCACAGCCAATTCATAAAACGAAACAAAATATATATGGTATACGACGTGTCACATCATTGTAATTTTTTTGTTTTTTTTTTTTTGTTTGGGGGCTCAAGGCTCTCCCAGCTCTTTCGCGTTTCGCTTAGTTACGTCCTACTTTACGCCTTAACGGCCAAATCGAGGACGTGCGGCTATAGGTCCGATTTTCGTAGAACCATCTGCGCATTGCATAGTTCCATGCCAGCCTATAGTACTGACATGGAAGATGGGTCGGCCCATGAGTTCTGCACTCCAACAGGGGGTCATAGATGTGTTCATTAACACCACCGATCGTAATCAGATGGTGAAAAATCCTTTTTGCATCCTGCCCCGAATCGGGATTCGAATCCGGTACCTCCCGCTCCAACTGCCACAGCTTTAACCACTGAGCCACCTGGGCGGTCATTGTAAATTTACCTAACAAAAACTATGAAATTAGTTTTTATTGTTTAATGCACTGAATAAAGTAGTATAATGAAAATAGCATAATGACAATGAGAAAAGAAGTAAATATTCTGTTTGAAAACTCGAAATTGGCCTTGTGGTTTATAAACTATGGAACGTAACAATGGAACGTAAACCATAAAAACAAATGAAATAAAACGGTTTTATCTTTTAATAACTGTCAAAAAGTTCAAATTTTTACATAATTAAAATAAAGTTTTTGAAAATAAAATAAATATTTTATAATTTATATTTAATATCAAACATAAGTTGCTTTTAATACTTGTCATTTTGTAAAAGTTGTTTATTAAAATGAATAGAAAACGTAGTGAAATCTGGTTGCATTTTACAAAAACGTCTGATACTCATGCTACATGTGATTTGTGTAAAAATTTAGTTTCTTACAAAGGAGGTTCAACCTCTAACTTTAGAAAACACCTTAAAATAAAACATCCGACTGTGAATATAGAACAACCAACTAAAACACAAACCAAATACATAAAACCAATGTCACAAAACGTTCCAGTCGAATCAATATCTACTAGTTGCAATCAAATTGCTACATCTTCATCATCGATCACATTGGCGCCTACCAATGTTGTTGATTATACTGATTCAGAATCAGGTCACTTTAGTGCTGCTGAATTGGCATCAACATCAACCCATTTTAAATCAACGAAACAACTAAATATGAGCCAGTTTGTCACACGTCCGACAACTATTTCGCGCCAGAAATATTTGAATAATTTAGTTTTGCGAATGATCATAAGGGACATGCGGCCTTTTTCAGTTGTAGAAGACATCGGTTTTAAAGAACTTATCGCTGGATTAGATCCATCATACAATTTACCACATCGGACCACATTAAGCAAACAACTTTTACCATCGCTATTTGATAGATCGTTGGCTTTTATTAAAGAAATAATCAAATCGGTCGAATTTGTTACTATAACCACAGATATGTGGACGAGTTGTTCAACCGATTCTTATATTTCCATAACGGCTCATTTCATCGATTCAAATTGGATTCAGAAAACATGTCTTCTAGGTTGTTTCAATTTTTTGGATCGTCACACAGCGGAAAATATTAAAACTCGCATTGATGACTTGCTACAAGAATGGGAACTAAAAAATAAAGTCCATACCATCGTTACGGACAATGGATCGAATATTGGGGCTGCCTGTAAACTGTTAAAACTTAACCATTTACCATGTTTAGCTCACACAATTAATTTAATAGTTCAGGACAAATTAATAAAGCCGATCCATTTAAAAGCAAAAGCTACTGTAGAATATTTTAGCCGAAGCACCAATGCTTCTGTTAAACTTAAATATTTCCAACAGCAAATGAATGTTAGGCCGGGTATAAAACTGAAAAATGACGTGATTACAAGGTGGAATTCCACTTACTATTTGTTTAAAAGAATGGCTGATTTGAAAGAATGTATAAAATCCGCTTTAGGAGTCCTTGATAATCCAATTGAACAATTAAATTTGAATGAGTGGGAAACTATCCGCGAATTGTGCCAGTTATTAGAACTCTTTGAACTGATAACGGTCGAAATAAGTGCTGAGGCTAACGTTACAGCTTCAAAAGTAACAGCCTTAATCGATGGGCTAATAAGAGCGCTGCAAAAGATGGGAAAGGAGGTTCAAAGTGATTGCGGGAGAAATTTTTTTGAGGCATTGTTGTCTGGCATTGTTAAAAGATTTGATAGAATGGAATTTAATTTAATTCTGAGTAAACCGACGATTTTAGATCCTTGTTTTAAAAAACGGTCCTTTTCCAATGTAAACGCTTACAATAAAGCGAAGGATTCCATTATATCCGATGTATCTGCTTTATTCAAAGCTCGGGAAAGAAATGAAATTATTGAAAGGCCGATCGCTGAAACAAGTATAGACTTGATTTGGGGTGATTTCGACACAAGGACGCAAATGGTTGTAACGACGCCACAATCATCTGCTATCATTGAAGTGCGGCAATACTGCGAAGAACCAATTATCGGTCGTAAAGAAGATCCTTTAAACTGGTGGAAATGTAGAGAGCACGTTTACCCACATCTTGCAAAACTGGCGAAGAAGCATTTAGCAATAGTAGCCACTTCCGTTCCATCAGAACGAATTTTTTCAAAAAGTGGACAAATCCTCTCTGAAAGACAAAGTCGGTTAAAACCATCGAATTTTGAGAAACTAATTTTCTTGAATGTGAACCAACATTTAATATTTTGAATTTCAAATTTTCAGTTAAATTTATATTTCTGTATGAATTATTCCTAATTGTTTATTGTACTTAGTATAGTGAAATTAAACTAAACAATTTATTTATGTTATTTATAGTTTAATGTTTTAGAATGAATTTATAACACTTTAATGTTTATTTTATTTGTGTTAATTATATTTATTTTATAAAAGATATTATTATATTATATTTATTTTATAAAACGATATTATTTTAATATATTATTTATTCAATTAAATGTATTTATATTGTCTATTTATTTTATTATTATATATATATGTATTAATTATAATATATAATAAATTTGTTTATTGTTTTATTTATTTATATATATTTCACAATTATTTCTTCCATCGCCTTCAACGTCAAAAAGTTATAGACCAGTTAGTTGAAAATGTAATTTGGTAATGGCCGAAAATAAATAGCTCGTCACTCAACCAAGAGGGAGGACACGAACGCCACGATCGAGAAATACTAACATCAAAATAAGATAATGCAGTTGCTAATTATGATAATGTAAATTAATAATGTGGTGCATTATACTTTGAATAGATGTCGGACACGAACAACAAAATATCTATTCAAAAGTAGTAACAACTGACTGTACTAAATATGCTATCGAAACGAGAATATTCTACAGGAATATAGATGAGAATATAATATTTACCTCGATTATACAATAGAACGTGACGTAATGAAATTCGGAATTAATAAAAAAGTTGCATTAATAAATAAGAAGTGGTTTGAAATATTATTCAACAAATATGTTGAACCGCTACAAATTCATTATGTATCAATTTATTTTATGAATATGTAATATTAATAAAGTTATTAAATTTGTTTTGAATTGTGATACTGATAATGAAATATCAAAAATAGGTTTCATTTAACTACTCAACTAGATATAAATTTGCATTTCGATTACGTACGTATTTTGTAACGAATACTTTATAACGAATAACTATATCAATGGTAACGAGTACCTATGATTACTCAAAAGGAACGAATTTTCACATCTCTAATATATACATATCTACACGCATATACACATATATACACATACTCATACATATACATAAATACATACATATACACATACATATACATATTCTCACACATACAAATACATATATTCAGACATACCTATTCCACTTTCAAAATTATCTAATAATTTAAATTAAATGAACATCATCTAAGCCCTAAAACAGAAACTATCTATCGTATAATAGCTAAACCATTACAATGTTTGTTTCACTAAAAATAAATATGGAATGTTCTGATTCAGTACAAGACTACTTTATCTACTATTATTAAAACAAATTAATTTGTCAAAATGATCTACTCTACAAAAATCCATCCAATACACGAATTAGATTTAATTCGCATCACTAGTCAAAACCAGAAGCACCGAACATTAGTTTAAAATCTCAATTGAAACCTACGTTCAACTACCCGTCCAACAACTGTATATACATCTATACTCATCGAAATCATCTATACGACACGACATTTGACTTGCACTCACACTTATCTTTTAAATTTGCGATCACAGTTTTCTTTTTATCGCATGTCATCTTTATTTGTCATCTTTATTTTTTTGGTCTTTCCGTTTTGGTTTTCAAATTTAACCTAAAAGAAAAAAAACTACTATTCCGCTGCAAGCCGACTTATCCAATTGGAAAACGATTCATTTGTTCGTATTTCAAATTAGCGGCGTATTTTATTCTTTCTGTTGCGTAATAATGCGTATCGTAAAATTTCTTTGTTTTTTGTGATTATCACTCACTTTTAATTTATTTTTGACATTAATTTATGTTAGCACTTCACTAAGACACTGTTTGCACCTATTTTCACAATTTTTAACAGGTTGAACCTATTTTTAATTTTTATTTTTCACCACAGAAAGAAAGACACGATCTTCCTACTTTTAGTCGAGAAGCGAACCTTCCATTGACATTTTAAAATAATTATCATGATAGTAAAATGTCCAGACATAATATTTGAAGCAAACATATTTAACAATACATTGAAAAACACACATACACTCATAAATTATCATGATAGAAAATATCAGTGAATTTTCATAGTGTAGACGGCGGGTGTGCAACCTAAAAACAATTTAGCAGTGTAAACTAAGTTTTTAGTATCAATGTTACTAAAAACTTAGTTTACACTGCTAAATTCTTTATACTACAAACAATATTTTTTTGTCAGAAAATTTTTAAGCCAATTTTGGTAAAATATACCTTGAAAGCATTTTTTTCACCAATAATGGTTTGTATTATGTGTATATATCGAAATATCGAAAAATTAAATTTATTCAAAAAGAAAAATGTAACTTTAAGTTATAAAGAAAAAAATAATAATAATAAAGCAAAACTCACCCGGCTGAGATCCAGTCCTAAGAGTACTCTTCGGCTGCTGAGCTCTGTAATTATTAAAATTAAATTTTCTAGACAATCCTAGAATCACGTATATTTTTTTTTACCCATGATATACATATGTAAATATATTTATATATACGCACAAATCTATATGCACCAAAACCATATAATTTAAAAAATTAAATTTAACTTAATACTATTACTAATACTATTATTATGGAAATGTATACTCCGTTTTTTTTCAACTGTTTTTATTTTTTTCAACTTTTTATAGAATCTTTCTATTTTACATGTGGTGACTGGATTTTTCTTTTAGAAGTTATGCTTCCAATCATAATTGTCTTAAACCATGCTTATGACTCGACCGTCTCACGTTGCATAGCGTAATTTATACCTGTTTTGTACCAATCTGTTGGTTCCGCAAATAAAAGATGGATTGCTACAAAATTGATGGTTTGGATGAGGTTTGGTATTATAATTAAATTTCAATTCAAAAAAAGATTTGGTTTGATGTTTTCAGCTTGGTGGTTTAATTAGAAAAAGGAAAGGTTATTACATTTTTATTATAATTTTAAGTAAGTGGTTTAACTGTTTCACAAAATACTTAACAGATGTCCAAAATTAATTCAACTGCAATACAGAACGCACTCAATATTAAAATTTGCATATCTAACATTTGTTAGGTTTTTTATGTAATGACATTTGTTATTGTTATGGTTTTGAGAAACAGGTACAGTAAAGGTAAGTGAAATTATATAAACAAATATAAATATGAATTATAACAATTGAATCATTTTTAGGTTAATTGAATGAACTTTGCAGTTACAGGATTGATAAAAATAATTATTGCGGAAAGTTATAATTAAATGTGTTAAGTGATCGTTGATTATTAATTGTAGTTTGTTTTTTAGGTCTGTTGTCTCTGGATCATAAACAATACCCATGTGCTCGCCTGGTATTATAATTCCGAAAAACCAGTTAAATTATTATCATCCACAGTGATAGCTTTTGGTCTACATATACCATATGTTTCATATATTTTAAAAACAATAATAATTTTTTTGCACTAAGAACACCTGATATATAGTACAGAATTCTTTTCTATTGTTATCTATTCGGTCGTATTTATATGCAAGAAAAATCTAATTCTTATAATTTTTTGATATTTTCTCTGCGGAAGCCTTACGATTATTAAATCCACATAAAAAAAATGTATTATCGAATAATAATCACAAATTATCTCAATTCTAACTGAATAACAAGATATATATATATATATATATATATATATATATATATATATATATATATATATATATATATATATATATATATATATATATATATATATATATATATATATATATATATATATATATATATATATATATATATATATATATATATATATATATATATATATATATATATATATATATATATATATATATATATATATATATATATATATATATATATATATATATATATATATATATATATATATATATATATATAATTTCATAACCTAATTATTATGGGTGACTTTAACATAGATTTTCTAAAACCTAGCTCACTTCTGGATAAACTTTTGCTTTCACTATCAGAATATGGGTTGGATTATATCTCTGAACCAACCAGAATTACAGACAACACAGCTTCATGTATTGACAACGTTCTGTGTAGATTCGATCAAAGGTACTTTAAACAAGTGTTCCATAAAGTATTGGATCTAAAAATATCAGATCATTGTTTAATTGAAACCAAATTATCAGACGTACAGTTTCAACTCCTAAAAGCCAAACTAAAGTAATTATTGATTATAATAAATTACAGGAATTACTTTTGTATGAGAGTTGGGTTGATGTTTATCATTTGCAAGATGCTTCTAAGGCATTTGATAATTTTATTGATATTTTTAATGGTCATTTAGTTAAATGCACTAACACAAAATCTTTTGGTTAACAGTCAATAAAGATAAAGCCATGGATGATTGATAATTTATTGCGACTGGTGCGTAAAAGAAATAAGATCTGTCTGCTTGCCAAAAAGCATGTTAATAATAATAGACTTAATCAATATAGCCGAACCTTATGTGATACTGTGAATATAGAAATCGAAAAAACCAAAAATAAATTTTATTCAACAAAATTTATCAATAATGGGAATAATGCTCGCAAGAACTGGAGAACGGTCGATAAAATTGTAATGGGACGTTCAGATTTAGCTGAAATAAAAGAAATTACAAATCAAACTGGTCAATTAATTTCAGAGTCAGGACAAATATCCAATGAGTTCAACGATTTTTTCACTCATGTTGGAGACTCAAACATCACAACTGTTTCTATGAGTTCAGTTGATACAAATCATATGATCTCTCAGAATTATAATTCGGTCAATAGTTTAGTTTTATCGGAGATTTCGGCCTTAGAACTGCTCTACATAAATCGTTTCTTTAAAAAACAAATGTTTTCCAGGTTTGGGTAGTATCTCGAATACTGTTGTAAAAAAATGGCGTTCTTTCTAGTAGATATCTTAGCTTTTATTTTTAATCTAAGCTTGGAAACTGGAGTGTTTCCTCTATCATTAAAGAGAGCTATAGTTGTTCCAATATTTAAAAAAGGTGACAAAACATATCTTAATAATTACCGCTCAATATCACTACTTTCTGTTTTTTCTAAGTTGTTTGAAAAAGCGATTAAGTGCAGGATTGTTTCCTTTTTAAATAAAATAGATTTGCTGTCGCCTCTACAATATGGGTTTAGAAAAAATAGAAATACAGAACAAGCATTATTGGAATTTTTAGATCAGATAACTTGTCATATTGATAAAGGTTTCAAAGTATCAGCTCTGTTTGTCGATCTAACTAAAGCCTTTGACAGAGTGCAACACAATATCCTTCTCAAAAAGCTATATTGCTGTGGTTTCAGAGGTACAACGCATAAATGGTTACAATCGTATTTAACTGGACGAGTTCAAATAGTACGAATAAATCAGCATCTAAGTGATGAGTTACCTAATAACGTAGGGGTTCCACAAGGTTCTGTGTTAGGACCTTTACTGTTCTTAATTTATGTAAATGGAATATTTCATCAATCATTTCATGGGTCTCCTACTGCGTTTGCCGACGATTTTTCATTTACATACGCTAGTAGCAGCAGACAGGAAAATCTCAATCTCATAGAGCATTTTCTAAATAGTTTATCAGTATGGTTGAAGTTTCATAACTTTGTTTTGAGCCAGAAAACTAAGCTACTGCATTTTCGAGCAACCCTTTCAATGTCTCTACAAGTAACGTATCATACTTTTGAATGTAGTAGAAATATACCATGCACTGATAGTTGCTTTATAGTTAATTCAGTCAATGAATTTCGATATTTGGGTGTCCTACTTGACAGAGACTTAAATTGGAAATCGCATATCCAAGGACTAAAAAATAGATTACTATTGGTCTCTAGAAAATTATATGTACTACGTCTATATTGTCCACAAAATTTACTGAGGATCATATACTTTGCCTTAGCTGACTCAATTATGCAATATGGTCTATCATGTTGGGGTAGTGCATGTAAATCTATATTACATCCTATATACGTAAGGCAAAAACAATTATTAAGAATTATCTGCTTCAAACCATCATACTCACCTTCGTGGCCTATATTTGAAAGTCTAACTATACTACCGCTACGACATATTTTTGTTTTCAAAATTTTAAGAATATTTTTTGTTAAAAGTGGAAATAATTTTGTGACTCATACAGGTCATAACCTACGAACAAATCAACTATACAAAAAGCAAATCCCAAAGTTTAACCTCGACCTGCGTAAAAAGTTTTTTACTATCGCTTCGCCAATAATTTATAATAATTTACCATTAGACATAAGAAAGTGCAGTAGCTTTTCCAATTTTCCAAAAACTTTAAAACAATGGCTACACCAAACGAAAGATATCGACCACCACTTTTTCTTATTGAATTTTTATTTTCTTATTGAATTTTATTTTATCTGCTAAAATTTTTATTATTTTTTATTTAAATATTACTATTTATAAATCACTTATTTTAAATTTTATATAAATTAATAAATATATATATTTTCTACTTTGTAATCAGTGAGTCAGTCACGTGATCTATATGATCCAATGGTTCACTTATCTTACCACTATCATTGTTATGTTAATATTATTGTATATATCTGTTATTAAATAAAGCTGGTAATGAATTTAAAAAAAAAATATATATATATATATATATATATATAAACATACATATATACAAATCTATGTATAGTGCTATTTACTTTAATATGTGGCGTTCAGAGCAGCTCAAACAAATCGCAAATTAGCTCACGCCACACGCAATACATAAAATCGATATTTCGAGTTAAGTTCTTGTAATTCACTAGTACTGTCGCGTCACAACTGAATACATACGAATCGCACAGTAAGAACATTAAGTCCGGTAGCATATGTCTGATGAGATGGATTTGATCTTTTCGATCACTCAGTCATTCACTGACGTCATCATCAGATCGAAACCGGCCTAGTGGATTACAAGAACAAGCAAACAACTCGAAGTACAAACACCCATTCAAAAAATTATATAAAGCTTTTAAGCGCTTCAAATACTAGGAGACAGAGAAAAAAACAAGATCATGGACCAAACTTATTACGTCACACCAAAAAAATTAAATAATTTCATCCTACAACAACCAAAAATTTAACTTGAATAAATATTTTTTTAAAGTTCATTGAACTCGTTTTATGATGACGTTGTAGTCAGGTACGGACATAAAAACAAAAATCTCACAGCTGTGTGGAATAATATGCAATTTTTGTTTAATTTTTTGTTTTTTAAGTTGCAGTCGTAACAACATGGATTCAAAAACATTTTTGGTGTCCGGGTCTCCCTATATATTGTAACCGGATGGCATGGGTCATTGACCTACATGTGACGGCACACTAATGCGGGTAGCAGCAGCGGCTTGGGTGGTCCGTTGATCATGTGCAGGCCTGCCATCTTACAAATAAAAAAAAAAAAGGTGCCATTCACTACAGAAGAATTACATTAGCGAAGCTACCTGTAGGGACCACATGGTCTGTAACCTAACCCCCCATGACCCTTAAATCCTAGCACATCATGAAGTATTGGCGACTAGAAAAATAAAGCAAATATATTTTGCGGAGTACGAGGCATGACTTGATATTTTTCTCTAACCGTACCCAGTTGTTTCAAAAACAAAAAAAATACTAATCTTACAATATTCTTATATTTTATAAATTGAGATGAACGAAATAAACCAACCAAAATCTATAATTAATTTAAGAAATAAAAAAAAAACAAAACAAAACGCATGCAATACTGATATATAAATCCCGTTTCCCGAATTTCGGCACCCTCTGAGCATATTTCGGCACCCTCAATGTCTTGATGACCGAACCCTGGTCCGCAATGGTTGGGTTACCCGTCGATTCTCACGTTGCCAAAATAGAACAAAGAAATCCTAAATGATTATCGCCCTGAGTTGTAATGTAATTGGTTTTGTCGAACACTTTCGCTCCCAATGGTTCCCGGAGTTGGTTTTATTCGGTGGTGGTTAATTATAGTAATATTTATATTAATATCTAGGTATATATCAGGTACATCTCATATACTATAAATAAAGCTGATTTGGTTGAGGTATTCAATACTTTGCCGAATACGCTACCAACAGGTTACTTTTACAAATTTTATTTTTGTTCATTCATAAATAATACACTATACACTTTCAATTTCAACCTTTCATTCACAAAGTTTTTTTTCTTTATTTCTATTTGCGTGTATATATATATATATATATATATATATATATATATATATATATATATATATATATATATATATATATATATATATATATATATATATATTTTACAATTTTCCAGTCATATTTTTTTTTATTTTGATTATCACAATAGAGTCAATTTATGCTTTGCTTTTTTTTTGCTGAATTCAATTTACATCTATTACATTTTAATTCACTTAGCACAAAGTTAATCTACATGATTAGATTCATCTCTTACATCGTTTTTTTTTTCACGATTAATATTTTTAATTTATTTTATTATTTTTATTTTTCTAATTTTTGAACCTCTTGGGTCACTGTCCAAAATTCAACTCCCGTCCCAAAATCGCCAAGCCATGACTAGTTCGTTTTCTTCTTGTTTTTTTTATTTTTTTTTTTCGCGCGCTTTCTTCCGGATTTAATTTTGCAAAAGAAATTCCCGTATACAATTTTTTTTTTTATTGTCCACACCAAATTTCAATTTACCCATACCATACAACAAATATATATCGTTTACAACAAACATACCTTCGTCATATCCAATTATACGTCACGGGTCGACCAATAATTGTAGGACAGTACAAAATTATGTGACCAACATATAAATACAAAAAAAACAGAAGGTTTAGGGCGATCGTTACAATATTTCGAAATGAGATATTTTATCTATGCGAATAGAATTTGAAGCGTGCAAGCTTTATGTAATTTTGAATAGTAATCGAGAGAATGAGTTGTGAGTTGTCATCCGGAGTTGTTGCTTGTATCTTATCATGTATTTCACTAGGCCGGTTTCGATCTGACGATGACGTCATTTAATGACTATGTGATCGAAAAGATTGTAACATCCGACATAAATAGGTCGATTATTACGAGAAATTTGTATCATTTCAGAGGATCCAGGAGAACGGTCGTTACGCCGGCTAAGGCTCAGGAGAATAAGGGTGGGCTTTCTGGACCATGAAGCGATCTGTAATGACCGTATAAAAGTGAAAAAAAATAGAAAAAAAACAAAAGAAAAAAAAACATCCTATTACCAATCACACTAGCATACTCACCAACCCATCAGCTTACACTATAATTCCAAAAAAAATTTTTTAACCGAACATCTTATGAGAGATCATACAATCGTGAAAAAAAAATGAACACATTGCTTACGGGTTTAAATTTAAAAAAATATGTTTAAGATATATTCATTGAATTAATATACATTTATATATGTATATATGTAAATATGATTATTGAATGTAATGAAATAATAATTGATTAAATAAAAACTTACCCAACACACCCACAGCAAAGCGCTTTACGTTTGGCGGCGGTCTAAATTTTTCTAATTTCTAAATTATGAAATTATTTAATAAATAAACTTAAAACTACTAGTATTTGATTAATACAATATTGTTTAATATAAAAATTATAAAAAAATTAGTTATTTATTAAGAAATTAATTAAGGATAAGATAAGATTTATAACATAAGAGTAATTATATATAAAAAAAATATAATGATAGATAGTAAAATATGAATTGTATATGACTGAAAATATTACAAACTTCCAGTAAACCAGTGGTTAAGTGGAATTCCATTCGATTACAAGTAATTGTATAACACTCATACTTTAACGACTACACAATATGATGGTCACTTGTATTACCAGCTTGCAGTTATATGTATACGTATACTATAGTAAACTGTACGCTGTTTACACTTACTTTTGTATACGGTTACACTATGAACTCGCTAATCTCGGGCGCGTGGTTTTTTCGACCTTGTGTTGGTAAACTATTTATTTCAACTGATCGTTTACTGAAGCACTTGCATACAGTTCCAACTCTATAGATGACAAAAAAAACCTTCGTTCCCTTTGGCTTTGATACTGTTTAAATACAGCAGATACAGCTATGACGCTGTTGTGTATATCGATACTACACTGTTTCGATTTCCCCTGAGATATGAATTTAAAAACGCTATCGTTGTCATTACTGGTTTCTTCCTCCCACCTTATAACATAATACGAAAACGGTGACTACTGAGATGATTTAAAGGGAAGAAGAAAACAGAATATATATAGTCTCGCACTTGTGTTGTTGAAGCTAATTAAGTACAATTAGACAAACAAATTGAACTATACAAAATTAGATTAGTTTAAATAAATAAAATGTATTTATAATAAAAGGTGAACTAATGTCTTTATTAATAAATTTGTTTAATAATAATTATAAACAAAAGTTAAGATGTTTTAATAAATAATAAATACAATAAAAGTATCATACTATCATCTTTTTACTACATCTGGTGGCAGCGTTATTTTATCGGTAAATGGTTGTATGAATACTTAAGTGAATCATAATCATAATTGAAAAAAATATAATCTAAAACGTTCTAAATAATGATTATACATAATATAAATCTAAATCAAATTAAAACAATATCGAAAATGTTTAATAAATAAAAATAATAAAATTAAGTTTGATATTAAAATATTTACTATAGTCGATATTACAAACTATGCATATCATATTAAATATAATATTAAGTGCTGTGAATAAAAACATGAATTTATCATAGACTTAAAATAATCAAAAATTTTCATCTTATATCTACGAAATTGTGAATCATAATCTGCAAATGGACGGTACAAATATATAATAATGAAAATATCGTATTATTATCGCAGTATATCACAACACAACAGTTATACTATATTTCGAATAACACACTGCAAATTACAAGTTTACTACTTATTTCTGTTCATAATATT
Source organism: Tipula lateralis (assembly GCA_963932295.1). Lineage (NCBI taxonomy): Eukaryota > Metazoa > Arthropoda > Insecta > Diptera > Tipulidae > Tipula > Tipula lateralis. The sequence goes on along the minus strand of OZ010739.1, from coordinate 29,554,404 downwards.
AAATGTAAACTCAACTTCAACAAGGACAAACCAAATTTTGACGTATTATTTTCACCGTATCAATATATGGATTTTCAACATTAATTATTCAACCTAAATTCCACTGTACATCTTAACGGGCTACTACAGGCATCAAATTCAACTGTTCATCTTATTCATTGCTATCATCAACCATAAACGGATTGTTTTAATGAGGAATGTATAATTCAGTTTTCTAAATTTTTATATTATTTTGGAAACAATTCTAATTAATTTTTCTATATACAATTTATTTTAGTACATATCATATACTTATTGATTCATGAACTCACATGACGGATAATATTGTTAAAAATTTTATTCAATTGCGCAACAGAAAAATCAAAAGGAAATCCAAATCAGTTTCTGATATTCAACAGTACACAGTAAGTGATAAATATAATAATTGTTACAAAAACTATTTTACGGAAACAGATCAATCAATAGATTTTACTATGTCTAAAAATTCAGAAAGTTCTAATTCACAAAATAATCCTATAATGAATAGTGATTCCAAATCAAACAATGCAAACGCTAACTTTTCCGTTTTAAATCCAACTCTATTCTTTAAAATTGTCCCAGAATTTGACGGCAATCATCACCAAATTCACAAATTTTTTTCTAGTTGTGATTTGATGTACAAGCCACTAATTAATGACGATGATAAATTATTGTTTCTCAATTTAGTTCAAAATAGATTGATCGGTGCTGCTTATGATATTGTCAAATACCGTAAATTTAAATCATGGCACGAATTAAAAGTAGTACTTGAAAATGAATTTTCAAAGAAACAATCTATTGAGCTATTACAGTTAGAGCTTTTTAGAGTTCGTCAAAATTTAAATGAAGATGTTCGAACTTTTGGTAGTAGAGTTGAACATATACTTTCTGACCTTAATGATGCATGCATATCGCAGGAAGGTGAAGCTGCTATTCCTTATATTCAAAACTTGAACAGTCAAACTGCCTTAAATTCTTTTATTAAAGGATTAAAAAATCCTATTAAAACAATTTTAAAAGCAGGAAAGTTTACCACAGTTGCTGAAGCAGTAAAAAAAGCAGTAGAAGAAGAAACGTTATATGCTCTTGAAACTTTAAATCCATTTCAGCAAAATACATCTAAAATTATATATCAGTTATGTAACAAGCAAGGTCACAAAGCTAACACCTGTTACTCTTTTGCGCGGCCTAATAATTCAACAAGTTTACAAGCTTCTAATAGTAATCAAAATCAAAAGCCACAACTTACTTGGTCGCAAAATGCAGGTAATTTTAGAACTCCTTTAAACAAATCAAATGTGAACAACCATACACCTAATCAAGCCATTTGACAAGTATCATTATACTGTAGGTATTGTCGTAGGAAAGGTCACCAGTTAAGTAATTGTTTAAAACGAAATCGAAGTAGTTCTGAACCAGTACAATCTGATGTCAAGACGTCTATTCCAGATCATAATGCTAACATTAATTCGGAAAACTTACACCTACTCAATCAGCAAGCAAGCACGACTGGTCGAGTAGACGAAATTTAAATTCGTGCTCATTTTTTAATTTTAATGCAGAACAAATGAAGCAGTCAGTCGACATTGATAATTCTTTTTCAGATTCCTTAAATTCACAAGGTCCTCTTATCAATTACAGTTCTTGTGAATCTTCTGAATTTATCACTGATCCTTTTGTTAATTCTTATAGTTTCGAAACGAACAATCAAACTATTTTTACAAATGCTTCGAATTCAAAATATGTTTCAATTAATTTAGACATTCTTAAATCAACACCATCGAAGTTCTTATTCGATACAGGTGCTGATATAAGCATTATCAAAAAAAATATATTATGGGTAACACGGAATGTTTTCCAAATATCAAATGTAATATTAAAGGTATTACTTGCCACAATATTCAGACTCTGGCGGTGTGCAAAGCTAATTTCATATTTCCAAATTCTCTTGGTTTTTCTCATATGTTTCATATTGTACCTGACTCGTTTTCCTTAGAGTGTACAGGCATAATAGGAAAAGATTTTTTCGAAATCAATAATTGTAAAATAGATTATGGCAAAAGACACATTGAAATTTATCCAAATCCACAAAATCAAATAATTGTAAAATTTTTGGGTAATATTTTTCCGGATATAACTATACCAGCTCGTGTAGAGAAAATTTTAAAAGTACCATTCAATGTTAACCACGATGGTGAGTACATTTGTGAGTCTCAGGAAATTCAAAAGGGTGTTTTTTTGGTGGATCTCTGGTCAATGTAACAAACCGTTTTGGTTTGGTGTGTATATTGAATACAAATGACGCGGATATCACACTAAAAGCGTTTACAGTCAACCCAAAGTCTAGTCATAATTATGAAATTTATTGTATCAACCAATTGGCAAACGAAGACTTACTTGAAGATCGTTTCAAAATATTAAACTCGTTACTTAACACCGAAAATCTTAATAACGAAGAATTAAATTCAATTCAAGAAATATGTAGAAATTTCAATGACGTGTTTTATTTGCCTGGTGATAAACTATCTACAACAAGCGCTTCTCATCATGAAATAACATTGGTTCCAAATTCTCGTCCAGTTAACATTAAACCATACCGTTTACCTCATGCAACAAAAACAATCAGGTTCAACAAATGTTAGATGAGGGTGTGATCGAAAATTCAATCAGTCCGTGGAATTCACCATTATTAATAGTTCCAAAAAAATCCTCAACACAAGAAAAAAAGTGGAGGATTGTCATGGATTTTCGACGTTTAAATGATATGACAGTAAACGATGTATACCCATTACCGAATATAACTGACATTCTCGACCAATTAGGCCAATCAAACTATTTTTCTACCTTAGATTTGGCTAATGGTTACCACCAAATTCCTCTGGCTCCAAACGATATTACGAAAACTGCGTTTAGTACAGAGCGTGGTCATTTTCACTTCCTAAGAATGCCCTTTGGGTTAAAAGGTGCGCCAGCAACATTTCAGAGACTTATGGATACTGTTCTTTCTGGCTTAAATGGAATACGATGTTTCGTTTACCTAGACGATATAGTTATTTATGGTGTAAATTTGAGTGACCACAACAAAAAATTGGTTGACGTTCTAACCCGTTTTCGAAAATATAATTTGAAACTCCAACCTACAAAGTGTCAGTTTCTCAGAAAAGAAATTTCATACCTAGGTCACGTCATTACTAGTGATGGTATAAAACCAGACCCATCAAAAATAATGTCCATTGAAAACTACGCGAGACCTAGTAACACTAAAGAGATAAAAGCTTTTCTCGGTCTTTGTGGCTATTACCGCCGATTCATAAAGAATTTTTCAAAAATTTCAGAACCTTTAAATGCGTTATTAAGAAAGAACATCAGATTTAAGTGGGATGCATTTACTGAAGAATCCTTTAACACACAGAATCACTTTTAATTAAACCTCCTATACTTCGATATCCAGATTTTTCTCTTCAATTCACCGTAACAACAGATGCAAGTAACAATGCTATAGGGGCCGTTTTATCGCAAGAATTTAGTTTAATTGAGTATCCAATTTCCTTTGCTTGTCGAATCTTAAACGGAGCAGAACGAAACTATTCAACGGTGGAAAAAGAGCTGTTAGCCATTGTTTGGGCCGTAAAACGGTTTCGACCATACTTGTATGGTAGACAATTTGTTATACAAACGGATCACAAACCTCTTATATGGTTACATAAGAGCTCTAATCCTACATCACGATTAATTCGCTGGAGAGTAATAATGGATGAGTACGACTATAAAATTGTGTACAAATCTGGCAATACTAATTTAGTAGCAGATGCACTTAGTCGATCCGTATCTTGTAATGTCGAAGAACCACAAAACAAAGATATAGCAATTGTAACTCGCTCGAAAACTAAAACCCAGGATAAATTTGATTCTTCTTCACCATCTCACAGTAGTGATAGTAAAAATAGGCAAAACGCAACAACTTCATCCTTACCTATTATGAGTAATCCAAATAAAAATAATGTTCAAATGGTAACTGATGAAAATGAAATAACTCGTGTGCTTACGGAGTTCCAAACGAGTTGTTAATATCGCTTATTTGTCACTAGCGATATATCTGTTTTAGACTAGAAAGATTACTACGGGTGAGGTCTTACTAGTCAAACGAATTGTTATATATCAGATAAGGTACTAACCTTATTTAAAACTTGTAATCTCTTTTATAGAAGAATATTGCTTACTATAGCAGATTATATGTTCTATGTAATGTTACAAGAATATAAAATAATATAAATTTAGCATATTATGCATTTAAAAATGTTATATGTGCAATATATTGTTATATGTGCGATATATATATGTGCGATAAAATGATGTTTCTTATTTCAATAAAAATAATAATTAATAATAAGTAATAATTTGAACCTATGTTTTATGTTATGCATATTTGCATGTTAAGTGGGTCATGCATATTTGTATTTATGCATAGATAGATGTGTTAACATATTCCGGGGCAGCGATGATGACAGAATTTCTCCAGCTATCTAAACTTGAGATCCCATGTCGGGCCTTGGAAGAGGTTCCAGAGGCTGTGCCAATCCTTTAAATTTAGGGTACACCACGGCGAAGAGAACAATAAATATGGCTATTGTTGAATATGAAATCGTGTAGTGATGCACATCGTGGTTGTTCATTTCTGTTGGAAGTTGCTCATCTTCTTGTTGCAAACGAATCCTGTTTTTTAAATCTGTGATTGTGCTGTCTTTCCAATGTTGTTTTGGATTATCTATTTGAAGTGTGGTCATATTTAATTCATCATTAACAAAGGTTAGATTAAAGGCAGGCAAGTATGATGACTTTATTTCGTTCGTATTGTATGTGACTGCATTTATTACGAAAGAATTTCCTCTTAATACGCAGTTTGATGAGAACGAAAAGCTGCCAGTCCCATTTAATCTTATTATTTCATTACCTCTATTACAAAAGAGGTCGAAAGATGTTTCATTTTTCAAGGAGAAAATCCATTTGTTTGATTCTTATGTTTTGATCCACACATTTTTAGCTTCAGACGTTTCTAATTTGCAGCTATGATGAATATTTGTATTATGCTGTAGGAAGTTAAGTTCACATGCACTGATCGACGATTGTTTATTGTATATAGGAGAGGCATCGCATAGGTATTGATTTTCTCTGAAGAAAATACATTCATCGAATTCTGGTTGAGAAATTGGAGTATATCGTTCTCTCTGTTGGTTAATTGCTAAATATCTCGTAGAAGGAGTGATCCATTGTGATGAGTTTCCATGAAAAACAGGAACTGCTAGTTGATTGAAAAGTTGGAAGCTTTCTATATGTACCAGCGGTACTTGAATGATAAATACGATCCTGCTATTTGTGATCCTATATTTGACGCTCATTATGCTATATATATCTGCCAGGTTGTTGAGATTGTTTCCTCCCGGAAATTGATTGTCTGGAGGAATATGTTCTAATATCTTTCTCAGCTCTTCTTCTAATTGCTGCGGTGTAAGAAGCAGTGGATGGATTTTACCATGTTGAGAATGGGTTAGTACATCGATTATCGCATTTTGAGTGTCCTGTAGTTCTTTCATAACAAGCATGATTTGAAATGCAAAAATAATTGTTGATTGAATTTTGTTTTGTCGTCGATGTTCACCCATCAGAAGGTTGCTGGTATTGCCTAATGTTTCGATATCCTTATGAAGCAGATCAAAATGCTTTGCGCTCACGTCATGATCGTGTTTCACGATATTGATGGTTGTATCAACTATTGAAGTTTGATTTTTTAGAAGGTTAATTAAATGCTCTTCGTTGTGTCTAGTTTGAATAATTGCATTTTCATAATGTTCAGCTTCTCTCTGTGTTAATACTCCGAACATGTCACCAAGCACAAAACCCACAGAATCGCCAATCCCCCTTTTGGGACGACGGAGCTGTTTGTTAAACTTCTGAATTAACCTGTTTTGTTGATTTATAGTTATAAGTTGTCTGCTTAGTTGTTGGTGGATTACTCCGCATATTGTGTGTCTATCTTCTTCAGACCGTAGATAGTTGCATGTTTTATTAAGCGTATGAATGTACCCCATAATGTTACTAATTTCTTTAAAGTAGCCATTAAGATCATAATGTACCAAAATTTTCCATTTCGATGCTAGAAGTCTGATGGTGCCTATTTCTTCAAAGTAGATGCCAGGTGTATTATTCCAGAATGATACTTGGTAGTCTTCTGTAGCTTTTACATTAAGTGGCGCAATAACCATGAGCATTGACAGAAAACACATAACTATGTTTATTTTTGTTGTAAAGCTTGCTTTTGTTGTTGGTTGTTGTACTTCTGGTGTTAAAGGCCCCTTTTGTATTGTTTCTGGTACTGGATTTTCTAGTGTTACCGGGTTGTTTTGGTTGGCTGCCTCCTCTGATTCACCAGATATTGGTAGTCTGCATATTTTGGTTATGTTCCTTGTCAAACACTTATCACCTTGTTTTACTGTTACAACTCTTACAAGATCATCTGAACCACGATGTAGTTTAATAATTCTTGCGAGCGGCCATCTTGTTGTAGGAAGTTGTTCATCCTTTATCATAACTAACTCTCCTTCCTTCATATTAGGTTGTTCTTTCAACCATTTAGGTCGCTTTTGAAGCCGAGATAGATATTCTGAGCTCCACTTCTTCCAAAACAGTTGTGTTAATTTAGCAAGTAAATGCCACCTGCTGACATATTTCACATTCGTCATGTCTGGCTCTGGTATTGATATGATTGGCCTGCCTATTAAAAAGTGTCCTGGAGTTAACGCTGAATCATCATCTCTGTCATTGCTTAACGGAGCTAAAGGTCTTGAATTCAGACACGCTTCAATTTGAGCTAATATGGTTGAGTATTCTTCAAAGGTTAGTATATGACCCCCAAGAATCTTTCTGAGATGTTGTTTTGTCGATTTTACTCCGGCTTCCCATAGTCCTCCAAAGTGGGGACTGCCCGGAGGAATGAAGTGCCATTCGGTTCCCTTTTCTGCTAGCCTGGCTCCTAATTCTTTACCTTGTTGTTGAGCTTGCTTCTTAAGTGTATTACTCGCACCCACAAAATTAGTGCCACAATCGCTGAATAGTTTTAGGCAAAGACCTCTTCTGGATGTGAAGCGTTTAAAAGCCGCTAGAAAAGCTTCCGTTGTTAGATCGCTGACAAGTTCAAGGTGAATCGCCTTTGTGGCCATGCATATGAATACAGCGATGTATCCCTTGCAGATTTTGTTGCAGCGCCCTTTGTATAGCTTCAAACTTATAGGGCCTGCGTAATCAACTCCACTGTTGGTGAATGGGGATGATGGCAGAACTCTTTCAGCTGGTAAAATTCCCATTAATTGTTGTGAGGTCGATGCTTTTGTTCTGCTACATAACAGGCAGTTGTGAATTATAGAACGGATTGAATTTTTTGCATTTATTATCCAATAGTTCCGTCTTAAGTAGCCTAAAGTGGCCTGGTTTCCACCATGAAGTGTTTTGTGGTGTGCTTCCTTGATGATCAATTTCGTGAACTGATGAGTTCTAGGCAATATTATTGGATATTTCTCATCAAATGTTAGGTTAGCATTGCCGAGTCTTCCTCCTACTCTTAGTATACCTTCGCCATCGACAAACGGATTAAGTGTTATTATTGTACTATCTTTCGATAAACCTTGTTTGTTGGCTAATGCTTCGATTTCCTTTCGAAAGCATTGTTGTTGTACAACTTTGACGATTGATTTTAATGCAGCTTTTAATTCACCAGGTTTAAGATGGGATCCATCCCTTGTTTTCGTTTTTAGGTTTGTTATGAAACGATAACAGAATGCCATGGAGCGCACCAATCGCACTATAGAAGAAAATCTATCGAAGTCTATTATAGAAATCTTTACGTTTGCGACGAAAACGTGAATTGGTTTTCTTTCAAGATCACCGATCGTTTCTAGCTCTTGAATTCTTATACTGTTTATTGGGTATGTTGATAGTTTTAACCACGTTGGACCTCCCCACCAGAGTGGATGGTTGATTAGTTGTTTGGGGTATAATCCCCTTGAAGCACAGTCAGCTGGGTTTTCACAGGAGGCTACATGATGCCATTGGCTTGGGTGCGTGCTTGCTTGAATCTCTGTTATCCTGTTGGCTACAAATGTCTTGTAATTATGGGGTTTCCCTTTTATCCAGCCCAACACCGCCATAGAGTCACTCCAGCAGTATGTTTTGTTTTCATTGCCGAAATCCAAGGCTATTTTCACTTTGGTGAGTAGCTTAGATAATAATAAGGCTGCATTTAACTCCAGTCTTGGAAGTGAGATTGTCTGATTTAATGGTGCTACCTTTGTTTTTGCGGCAATGATGCGTATTACATCTTTAGATCTGGCATAAACTATTGCAGCGTATGCTTGACTTGATGTGTCGCAAAACCCATGTAGTTCTATATTTGAGTTTTCTGTGTAGTTTATCCAACGATCAATTTTAATCTTCTCTAGGTCTGGTAGTTCCTCTTTGTAACTCAACCATTTTTTCTCGATACTTGGTTGAACCTTGACGTCCCAATCGATTCCGGAAGCCCATAGATCCTGAAGAAGGATTTTTGCTGTTATCACCACTGGAGCTAACCATCCTAGCGGGTCGAAGATTTTTGATGCTTCTGATAGTATATTACGTTTTGTAACTCCAGCACCAGATTTCGGCATTGTCACCTTTATTTGAAATACATCTATGGATGAATTCCAATGCAATCCTAGAGTTTTTACGGTGTTGTCAAACTCGATTGGATGAAGTCCAGATTCTTTGTACTCACATGATAAATGCTTTATAATTTCTTCATTGTTGCTGTTCCATTTTCTTAAGTTAAACCCTCCTCCTGATAATAATTCAAATATTTGTTTCTGAGCAGTTACTGCTCTTTCAATACTATGTGCGCCCGTCAAAAGATCATCCACGTAAAAATCTCTTAAGACATGTTGGAATCCAACAGGGTATTTTGCAGCGTCATCTAGAGCTAGTTGTTTTAGTGTTCTTGTTGCCAAATATGTTGCAGATGCCGTTCCGTATGTTACGGTATTAAGTCTAAACGTTTGAATTTTCTGGTTCTCCGAAGGTCGCCATAATATTAGTTGGAAATTAGAATCTGGTTCGGCTATGTTGATTTGCCGGAACATTTTTTCGATATCAGCAGTAAAGGCGTAACGATATTTCCTCCATCTAATTAGTATTGTTGTTAAGTCATCTTGAATCGTTGGTCCGATATGCATCAGCTCGTTGAGAGAAACATTTGTAGTTGTTTTACATGAAGCATCGAAAACTACTCGCATTTTGGTAGTTGTACTTTCGGTTTTAATAACGGCATGATGCGGTAAGTAATAAGAACGTGATGGGTCCAACGTCGAATCGTCGTGAATTCGCTCCATATGTTTAAGTTGAATGTATTCATTCATGAACTTATGATACTCTCTTTTAAATTCTGCGTCTCTATTGAATCGCTTTTCCATGTGTATCAGTCTTGCAGCTGCCCTTTGCTTTGATTCTCCTAGATTCTTTTCATTGAGAACGTTACTGTTAAATGGAATTTGGACTTCGTAGCGGCCATCTGGCAATCTTTTGTGGGTCTTCTTGTAGTGTTCCTCACATTGTATCTCATCAGTTGTTATTGCGCGTTGCGGATGCAGTTCTTCTGATTCCCAGAATTGTTTTAGCTGTTTATCTATATCAGCTAGTGTGACAAGGCTGTGAAGTTTCGTGACTGGCACTTTATTGTTGAAGCTTAGACGACCAGATAGTATCCACCCGAGTTCAGTTTTTTGTGCAATGCAATCGTGAAAGGGATCCTTTTTTATACCTTCAAGGATTATTCCACTATAAATGTCTGCGCCTAGTAACATGTCAATGGGTCCCGGTCTGTCGAAAGTTGGATCTGCGAGCAGCCTTTCATCTTGAAATTCGTTGCTTAAACCTATTACGGTTTTATCTGGTAGTGGTTTTGTGATTGTTTTTAAAACCAGTGCTTGCGTATGAGTTTTAAATGATGATGGAAATCTAGGGTATATATCAATGTTAATTTGGTGGTGTGAATTGCCTTTTGATGCTGAAATTCCTGAGACCTCGGCTATAACTTTTGTTCTTGGTAAGCCTAATTGCTGTGCTGCGTCTTCGGTTATGAACGTTGCTTGTGAACCTGGGTCGATTAGAGTTCGTAGTATGTTGAAACTACCATGAATGTTACCTACTTTTACCAGTGCTGTTGCTAGTAGTACGGTATTATTATCGGTATTAATTCTTGACGTTATGTTGAGCTTCGTCATATAGCTGATTCCTTGGTCTGGCTGAGTAAGGTGTAGTAATGTATGATGTCCTCCTTTACAGCTGGAACATTTTATATTACTGCGACAGTTTACTGTTGTGTGGTCTTGTGAAAGACAGAGCCTACATAACTTATGTAGCATAACCATTTGATTCTTCTCGCTGTGACTCAATCCCTTGAAACGCGAACATGTTTCAATTTTATGATTTTTTAGACAACATACGCATATAATGTATGTACTAGGTGGTTTTGTTGTTGTTATAAATGCTCGTCTTAGAGGTTGAATAGGTACATTCCTGGTGACTACACCTGTTGTTTCCAGAGATTGGAAACGTCTTTCTAAGAAGCTTAAAAAGTTGCTGGTAGTTTGAATGGATCTTGGATTGTCCAGTGAGTTTTCATACAAGCGCCGTGATTCATAATCCATTTTTTTGATATTATCAAAATGATGAAAGGACTCCATGAATCAGTGGCTATTCCCATATTTCGAATTGCATGTAAACACTCGGTGGTTGTGTCATGCAGTTGTTTTATTGCGTTGGCTGATTCAGCGTTACTGGAAGGTTGATTGAGAATGGTGTTTAATAAGGTGGAGACTAGTAATCTTTTGTTGTTAAATCTGTTCTCCAATATTTCCCATGCTGCCTCATAATTGTTTCCAGTAGCTTCTAAGTGGCTTAATAGTTTGCTTGCTGATCCTACCACGTGGGTTTTCAAATAGTTCATTTTGTGAGTAGCCGTTAGTTGTTTGTTGTTGTGAACTAACGTTTTGAAAGTATCCGAAAATCCTACCCACTTAGTATAATCTCCATGAAAAGTTGGGATTTCTATTGGTTTGAGCTTAATCTCCATCGGCTTAATTGAACTTTCTTCGTTCATCTCGGTTGCTATGTGAACGGCAATGTTGTCGTATCGGCTATTTATATTTTCATAGTGATTTTCTATGAAATATATGATGTCGGCTTCATCTTGATCTGATGCGTTCATAGAAATTTTTTCGTTTAAATCTGTTATCTGCGTCATCATGTTCTCCATTTTTTTTTGTTTTAAAACAAGAGCTGGTTTGGATCTGTTGTTTTCCAGAATATCTTCGACCGATATAATCTCCCTATACAGAGCTCTAATCCGAAAGTCTTGTTGTTTGAGCATTTGTTGTAAATTGCTCATTGAAGAAAAAATAGGTTTCGTCGTGTTGTCATCTGACGTAAGTGTGAAGCTCGTTCCTGATTGACTTGCCAGTGGAATAGTTGGAGTTGTTGGTGCCCCATTGAGACGTGTTCGCATGTCCGTGATGAATGTTTCATATAGATTCACCGTGTCTTGTCGTTCTTTAAAGTATTGATGGGATTGATCCAAAGAATAGCTTCTAATTTTATCATCGTTGTTAACATAATCATTGTAGATTTGTTTTAAAGAAGCAATCTTGTCTTCTAAATACCTCTTTGTTTTACGAGTACCACTATCTTTTTTGTAGTTTTTGTAGAGCTGGTTTATTTTCTCAGCTGTTGTTTTTTGATTATTTATTGTATCTTCCATCTTCGACTGTTGTTGTTTTGTATAGCGTGGCTTGGTTGTTGTATTGCCTTGGAACTGTTGTTGCTGGTTTATGTTTTTGACTCGAAGGACCAATGTTAATATCGCTTATTTGTCACTAGCGATATATCTGTTTTAGACTAGAAAGATTACTACGGGTGAGGTCTTACTAGTCAAACGAATTGTTATATATCAGATAAGGTACTAACCTTATTTAAAACTTGTAATCTCTTTTATAGAAGAATATTGCTTACTATAGCAGATTATATGTTCTATGTAATGTTACAAGAATATAAAATAATATAAATTTAGCATATTATGCATTTAAAAATGTTATATGTGCAATATATTGTTATATGTGCGATATATATATGTGCGATAAAATGATGTTTCTTATTTCAATAAAAATAATAATTAATAATAAGTAATAATTTGAACCTATGTTTTATGTTATGCATATTTGCATGTTAAGTGGGTCATGCATATTTGTATTTTCCTCTTGGCGGCCATCAGGGAGTCATGCGAACTTATAAAAGAATTAAACAATACTATCATTTTCCTAACATGATGAGTAGGATTAACAAATTTATTCGAAAATGTGAATCTTGTCAAAAAACTAAATATTCGCGGCTTACCAAATGTCCATTAAAAATAACTTCCACCTCAAATTCAGCATTTTCAAAGATTTTTCTTGATATTGTCGGGCCTATGCCTTTAACACATTCTGGAAATCGATACATTTTAACTATGATGGATGATCTGTCAAAGTTTTCTGTGGCTGTACCAATTGAATCTCAAGATACAACTACAGTTGCTCGGGCTTTTGTTGAAAATTTTATATGCAAATTCGGATCACCTGACAGTATTCTCACAGATCAAGGGAGTAATTTTATGAGCGAGATGTTCAAAAAAATGTGCAAGATTCTAGATATCAGAAATAATAACACCACAGCTTACCATCCGGAATCAAATGGCTCTTTAGAACGTTCACATAGGACCCTTGGAGAATATTTTAGAAATTATTCGCAAAATGATCCTTTAAATTGGGATAATTGGGTCAATTTTGCTACATTTGCATACAATTCTACACCACACTCTTCCACCGGTCTAATGCCGTTTGAGTTAGTATACGGATTCAAGCCAAATATACCAATTTCTATCAAACGCCCTCAACAACCTATTTATAATCATGATGATTACTGTGATGAATTGAAGTATCGGCTACGTCACTCTTGGAAAGAAGCCAAGGAAAACATATTAAAATCTAAGGAACAATCTAAATTTTCTTACGACACATCTTTGAATGTCCCTAATTTTCAAATAGATGATCAAGTTTTGCTAAAAAATGAAAACCGAAGTAAACTCTAACCCCTTTGGTTGGGTCCTTATAGAATAATTAGTATTGACTCACCAGAGAATTCCACAATAAAGGTCAACAGAAAGAATGTTAGAGTACACAATAATCGTTTAAAGAAATTTATTGATTGATATTGTATACCATTAGGTTTTCTTATTAAATAATTATATTTATTACATTTCATATTTAGTTTAATTTTATTGTACTTTTGTTTTATTTAACTTATTGAATAAAGTTAATAATACAATCCAATTTGAATTCATGAAACTTTAATATAAACTTATTGTAATTAAGATCAACTAAGATTAATAAGTTAAGAAAAAATATGTAAAAAAAAAAAAATAAAAATTTTTATATATGTTTATAAACCATTTATATTTTATGGTTTATCTTCTCAGGGGGAAGGTGTTGTGTATATCGATACTACACTGTATCGATTTCCCCTGAGATATGAATTTAAAAACGCTATCGTTGTCATTACTGGTTTCTTCCTCCCACCTTATAATAACATAATACGAAAACGGTGACTACTGAGATGATTTAAAGGGAAGAAGAAAACAGAATATATATAGTCTCGCACTTGTGTTGTTGAAGCTAATTAAGTACAATTAGACAAACAAATTGAACTATACAAAATTAGATTAGTTTAAATAAATAAAATGTATTTATAATAAAAGGTGAACTAATGTCTTTATTAATAAATTTGTTTAATAATAATTATAAACAAAAGTTAAGATGTTTTAATAAATAATAAATACAATAAAAGTATCATACTACCATCTTTTTACTACAAAGCGTTCAGGTTCCACAAATATTGATGGAAAAGAATGCACTGATCACACACTATGCAGTCGCCGTGAATTACACTATATGTTATATATGTACTTTTTATGTTTCTTATATTTAGTTGATATATTTCTTTATTTTTTTTTAGATATGAATTAACGAATTAACCAACTTATCACTTACGAGTATTTACTTCCAAAAAGATCGATTACAATTGATTTTTATTTCAATTTTTAGAAAAGTTAAAAATAAAACTCACATACGATAAATCTTTACTCAACGGGAGGAAAAAACGAGTTAATTTGATTGTCATACCGTAGCAATACCCCTACCTGTTAACCCATCATTGAACGAAGATTATCAAAATTATAATCAGACGTTACAAGATCAAATCCATCTCATCAGGCATATGCTACCTGACTTGATGTCTACACTGTGCGATTCGTGTATATACGTTCAGTCGTGACGCGACTTAATCTTAAATATGACAAAACCGATAGTAAAATGTTACTTATTCTTAATTTTCTTCGTTCATGTCATCAAACCCATTAAAATCATCAATAAGATTACTTAACACTTTCGTTATGAATTTTATTGCACTCTTTGGATCAAAATAAATGATTTTTAAATGAAACAAACAGTGAGCATTTTCGATAAACTGTCATATGTAGCTACTTCGCTAAACATTTTTATGTGTTGACTATAAAATTTAATATCAGAAGAAAAGTTTATAAACACTTTTCACTTTTAATAAAACAATTAATTTTACAAGCAAATTCGTCAAAGTAATTAAAGTCGTATTGAAATAAAAGGAACATAAAATCTTCAATTTGAGTTTAATGTAACTTTCTAATTATTTACAAGTTCTGGTTCAAGTTGGACCTTGATTTATATAAAAACGATATTGGCATAGACATATACGATTGTGTTATTCGCTTATCATCTCATTCAATGCGATATAGTCAATTTCCATTTAGGACTAATTACGCCTAAATGAGACGGCCGGTGTGTGGTAGATATTGCTGAGAAAATACAGAGTTTTACCTGAAGATCAACTTTCATCACATCAGTATGGGTTGGACTTAACATTGACCAGTCAACTTATAACTGAAATGGACTCAATCAAATAATTTTCACTATTATACTAGGATCCTTTCTGTTTTAGGTGGAGGAGAATTATAGTGTAAAATTGGAACTCAATAAAAGCCGATCAAAATGTATACGCTCACATAAACACAATAAGATTACCAATATGGTCGATATACAAATCTTTTCACATATCATTGGATTACAACATTTTCTATTGTAAGGTAATTACGGTAAGTTTTCCAGGAACATCCATATTTACCAAAAGTTTTCTTTTACATCATCCTCGATTAAGTTCTATCATAGAAACATAAATAAAGAATCAATAAGTTACATCAATAAGTGGCGACGTCTTTTTTTTTTGTTTTATTTATCGGTTTTTACAGGCCATTATTGGCCCGTACCGTGTCAACAATCTGACTCCATCAGTTTCGAACACGAGCCTGCTCTTCAAATGGTTGCAAGCAACCAGAAGATGCCAGATCGCTCTCTACGCCGTGGAGCCATCGTCGCCGACAGCGACCTCTTCGCCTACTGAAAGGCGGTTCTCCCTTATGATACAGTGAACCTTGCTGTATCATTTGGTTCGGATCAGCACGCAAAACGTGACCGAGCTAGCGTATTCGCTGTATTTTGATTTCATGCACGATATCAGGAATTTGCATTCAATTCCTGATCTCGTGATTGAAAAGAACTCGGTCTGTGCCATCGACGTCGCGTTTTGGGCCATATATCACACGCATGATTGTTCTCTGGAATGTTAGAAGCCATCTTTCGTACTCATCCGTCAAGGTCCAACTCTCACATCCATACATGACAACGAGTCTGATCAACACTCTGTACAGTTTCAGCTTATCCGTATTCGCAAGATATTTTGATTTCAGCAGTGGACGTAGAGGATACAAAGCCCGATTGCCAGCAGCAAGGCGAACCTTGATATTCTCTCCCACACTATTACCGTGAGTAATGAGAGATCTAAGATACTTGAATCTCATCACTCCTTCAAACGTGTGGTTTCCACTACTGAAATCACTTGCGTCTTGGTCTCTAAAACCAGAGATCAAATATATTTTTTTGGACTCATTGATTTTAAGACCAACGGAAGCTGAAAACTATTACAGTGGATCAAGTATCTCTTTCACACCGTTGCCATTTAATCCAATCACACAGATATCATCTGCATATGCAAGAAGTTGATTGGATTGTCGGAATAAGATGTTGTCCTGAGGTGTTGCACTTTTACGAAGGATGCGCATACCATCATATCTCTCGATTGATCGAGTCATAGGCTTGCTTGAAATCCAGGAACACCTGGTGTACACCGCGAGATGTTTCATAGTACTTGGAAAGAATCATCCGTAGCGAAAAAAATTGATCAGTGACATACCGATTTGGACGGAATCCTCCTTGGTAGTCACCGACAATTTCCTCTGCTAGAGGAGTTATTCTTCCCTAAATAATGTATGACAGTAACTTGTATGCTGTGCAAAGGAGAGCTATACTTTTTGAATACTGGGCATAACGCGGCCACTTTCCGTTCATCAGGCATAACTTCATTTCGCCATACCAATCGAACAAGGTCGAAAAGACAGTTCCACAAAGTTAGCCCTCTGAATATCAAGAGCTCTGAATTAATGCAATCAACCCCTGGTGAACGATTTTTATTTAATCTCTGCATGGCCATTGTGAATTCTTCATAGGATGGATCCTCAATGAACATCTCCGCGGTATGTATTTGAGAGTATTCAATTACAGTTTGTGATAAATGTGGAACATTGAGTAGATCAGAAAAATGTTCACGCCATGTATCGAGTACCGCATCGACGTTAACACAGAGGTTTCCATCCTGGTCCCGAATAGCAGTTGACCGAGATCTTAAGGTAAGGTGAAATTCGGTGATTACCTTTAAAGAAACCACGCGAGTTGTGCTCATTGCTGAGTTGTTGTACTCTTAAGACCATGGTCTTCCACCATTCGCGCTTCTTCTGTCTACAAATCCGTTTAGCTGTCCTCCTAGCAAGAACTGCCTTGTGTTTCCTTGCAATTGTTAAACGAGTCTGCGCTTCATTGTGGGCTTTATTGCGTTGCTCAACAGCAAGACGACACTCCTCATCAAACCAATCAGTTTTGGGCTTAGTTTTCACTATACCGAGAGTGGGCTGGGCAGCATCGACAACCGAGGTTTTCAATACTTCCCAGACACTGTTCACATCATCAGATTGGTAGTTGGATCGTAAAATGCTATTGCTGACAAGATCTTGGTATTTTCGTACCGTTTCTTCATTTATCAGACCTTCACAGGAGAATCGCGTTGTATATTCCGCTCTCCTCCCTGACTTGTACGAAAATTTCCATCGTAGCTTTGCAGCAACCATAAAATGGTCACTACCTACGAATTTTGTTGACGACCGATACGATCTCACGTCTTGAACAACCCGAGCCAGGTCTTTTGAAATCAACACATGGTCAATTTGGCTTCGGGATGTTTTACGTGGATGTGTTCATGTTTCCAGAGATTGAAGCTTGGTGGCGAAGGTGGTGGCAAAAGACAGGTGGAGCATCGGTTCTTTCTCAAATATTAAAACATCATCTTCTATAGAAAAAACTGAAAATTATCCTAGTCCACCTTAAACATATCTTCAGAGCAAGTTTGGCCCTGTGGTACATTTCAAGATCAAGGAGAAAAGTCGGGGTAGTGCTCATCCCATAGGATGGAAAGCCAATATATGACCCATTTAAACACTTCCATCTATAATTTTCTGACCCTCGAAGTTCTTTGGAGATAAGCCACTTTGACATTTTTCTTATGGGATGGGATATAGTGAAATGTATAAGAAATAATTTGTAAGGTTTTTTTACTCTGGTTTTATATGTATACTATTATTAAATCCTGAGATGGGATAGAGTAGTGTTGTCCGATGAGAATTTCTAATTTTTCTAGGTTTTCTAGTAGTTTTTGCCCATTTATAGAAAACCGCCTAGTTATTCAAAACTGGCATATCTTGAACAATGTCATGCATGGCAAACTCGTTCCAAATATTCTGTCTGTTAGTTTCTCGTTAGACTATCTGCGCTTAAATCTCCATGCTTTTTTATACCCAACTCGATTATTTTTTATATTTTAAAGACAACTATAAATATTCCAGATCTTAATCGATGTCATTTCATCTCCTGCCTCCTTTTGATATTTTTTGATTATTCTATAACCGAATTTCGGGAAATGAGAGGCACATCATTGAATACAAATTTTATTCACCACCAATTAAATAAATTTTCGTTCGAAACTTAAGGCCAAGTGGGGCCAAGAAATCACGATTCAAAAATATTTAAACAAATGACAACACTTAATTGTTACAAATGCCGCAAATTATCAGTTTTGTTGTTACCACAAAACACATCTTTCAATAATTTGCCTAAATCTCCCTTAAATTATAACACTTATTCGAATTAAGTATTTACATTGCGCACGTTTCCAATAGCTGATTACGAATCATCATCGATATGTAATTTCGAAACCAGACGCACTTACGTTACACCAGATTTTCAATTATCTTACATACATATACATACATGTTATAATTGATATGCTTATCCATCAAAGTTTCACATTTTAAAATATGTAAAACAACAACAATACTACAATCTTTATTTCTTAAAGAATATATGTAACTACTATCTAATATATGTTGTCGTATATGTAATCAGTTTGGAAAATTAACAAATAAACATTCAGGTGTACCACGGTCATCCCTTATTGAAGTTTCAGGTGATGTCATTATACGGAATGATTTTAATTCAACATCGCCAACACTATCCGGAATTATGCTTGGAGACCCCTTTTTTCCACCACAACACAACACGCTCTTAAGCCAGTTCCACATTGTTAGATTTATCTACATAGATGAGGTCACAAATATTAATCACATATAACCGATATTCACGATTTATACTTACAATAAGATTTAAATTTACTTGATTTGTCTGACACGAAAATGAAACTAAACTTAAAGTATTTTGGAATAATAGCTACACGTAGAATTTACGTACAAAATAATTAATTCGCAAATGTTTTCGGTAGTTAAATTTTTTTTTTACACAATATACAGTTTGGCCGGTATATGTAAACGCTCTACAGTATAACACTATTAAAACACTTTGAAAACTATGTAAGGTAGAAGTTAAGATTTTAGTGATTGAATAAGATGGCTGATCACCCGATGAGACCACCGAACAGGAACTAGTTTAGTTTAAGTAAGGCACTGGTACGACATATATTAAAAATATTGGCATAGTTAGAATAGTTTATAGTTCTGTTATAATGATGTATCGATTTTCGTTTATTGGCCAATTCCGCTTGATGGATTACCGAAGACAGGAGTGTAGCCAGATTGGATAACCAAGATTGAACTAAGATTTTATTACATTGTTTGTACAAAATTACTACGAACAACTCATTGTGTCATGCTTTATGATATATCCAAACAGAAAATGAATGCAGAGATGAGACAGCTGTGGAATTACATATAATGATCTTCGGAAGTGCTCAACATAGAATGCTCTTCGGAAGTTAAAGCTACTGGTGGCTATGTATCGGTATAATAGCTGACCGCTAAGGAATCACGTTCGTCGTATCGTTAAACAGTAAAAACCATGTATACTGAGAAGCAACATGATGGATAGTAAGCTCGATCTGTATGTAAAACGATTCCACCATTTATTAATTGCAAAGAGTATTATAGTTTTTATAAATTTGGTAACCACAAAACCATAAACAATCGTCACAGTCGAATTCAAGGCAGTCATCGTAAAGCAATCACAAAAATAACATATGATTCAATCACTGAATTTGAAATACTAAAATTTAAACTATAAGTTGGACCGTTGATCTATTACCTACACCATGTCTCGGCGATCCTTACATAAGGTTCTGGCTCAGATCGCACATTGAAACGGTCAGTATTGACGATTTAGCAATTGTTAAATTCACTGTTCCAACCATATCGGTCATTCCGCTTAAGAAATCACTGAAATCGCAACTGTGAGTCATATCAATCTTTAACCTTCACCTTGTCCTTATGGCTCAATTTGTTGGAGTTCAGTTGAATAATCAAATCCACACCTAATTTCGCTGTATTTAAGATTGTGCATCTAAATTAAGAGGAAAATTCTTTTCAAGGGTATATAACAACAACATAGCAACAACAAAAACAATAACTACCTATTTTGGTTTCTCTGTAGAGCGAAAATAAATCAAATCTTTTAGACACGTGATTTTCATTTTCATTCATTTCATTGTTGTGAAAAGTTACAACAACTCATTATTTTGTTTCTGTTATAATTGTTTGGAATGAAACTGTAACGAATACGAGTATGTGACGTCATACAAGTTCAAATGTGCATAAAATATAATCGAGAGTGATGTACATGAAAACGTTTTGGCAAATATAGATTTTTCCGGAAAACTTGTAATTATCTCATAATAGGATATGTTGTATTCTAATTATAGGCGAAACGATTAGTATCGATCATTGAACGAAACGGTAAGTTGTGTGTGTACAAATTTTGATTGGCTTTTATTGATAAGTTCATCCCGTACTAATGTGATAAAGGTTCATCCTCGGGTGAAACTCTGTTCTTTCCCAGCAATATTTCGCATGCACCGAGTGTTTTGTCGAATTCATATTTCGAATTCGGTGATTAATTGAGATGAAAGGTGGATCGATTTGAACTATGCCAACATCGTTAACATCTATCTTGAATAAATAAAGTAATTTATAAAATTAACACAAACCGCGATAAATGAAGCATCTCGGTAAATAATTTTATTAGAGAGTTAAATTGAACTCACATACACATTGAAGATTTTATGTTTTTCTTATTTCAATTCGACTTTAATAGTTTATCGAATGAGTTGTTGTTTTTGTAAACACTTTTCTTCTAACTTTAAATTATATATTCAACACATACAAGTTTTTCATCGTAGTGAAGTATTTTGGAATTGTGCTACATGTTTGTCTTATCGAAATTTTTCAAGGTTTGAATTTTTTCGCGGTATCAATCACAAATCAGAAGTTGTATAAAATCGAATATCGAACCGACCATTAACAGAATGACCATTTAATTTTGGTCCAAAGAGTGCAATAAAATTCATAACGAAAGTGTTAAATCATCTTATGATGAATTCAATGAGATTGATGACATGAAGGAAGAAAATTAAGACTTAGTTAAATATTTATATAATTTAAAAATTAAT
Source organism: Tipula lateralis (assembly GCA_963932295.1). Lineage (NCBI taxonomy): Eukaryota > Metazoa > Arthropoda > Insecta > Diptera > Tipulidae > Tipula > Tipula lateralis. The sequence continues at coordinate 29,533,068 of OZ010739.1, read as the reverse complement.
CGATTATATTTTATTATTGTTTCAAATGTCCTGTTCTAACAACTAAGTAAACCACATAGTTTTAAACATTTTGGGCGAAACGGAATATAATTAAAAAAAATAAGGAAAGATTTTTTTTATTTAAAGATCCCAAGATGAAGGATCTTAATTCTGAACATAAAAGGTTTATTGAACCAAAATTACTATCTACTGCTTTGTAAATTGTCAAAGGAAGTCGGATCCAAAAAACATAAATGATGAAGTTGTAATGTTATTCAAACCTATTTGTTCAAAGCAAAAAATAAAGATTTTGGTCGAGACGATCATGTTTTACCGTTAACAATTTGCTTTGATCTAGGAAGTCGTTTCGGGTTACAAAAACTAGGACCAGTTTATGTAAACATGTCTTGCTTTCCTCCGGAGTGCTCATTCAAACTATAAAACAGATTTATTTCACACTATTGATAGAAAACTTACTGAAATTAATTTCTTACATAATTAATTCGCAGCAGGAATGTCATCAATGTTGATTGCGAATATCATCCCATTTGAATCCGTTTGATTGGGCGATCTATATAAACTAATTTAAAAAGGATTTTATTAGGAAGTGAAAGTTGGAGTGGTCTTTGAGAAAATTTCGTACATCTGATGTCGAGCGCACGGTATGTGGTCTTTATTGAATATACACACTACACATTGCAACTTGAATGCTTGTTCGAACTGGTAGCGCTTGAAGTAGACTTTGTTAGCACTAATATGTCGGGTCTGCGTGCTTTGAGATGCTGATTTTAATTAGTCACGAGTCCACGGACATTGGCAAAATGGATGGTAAGGCTATCAATTGTATCTTTACGAGGATTATGCCTCGCCCCGCGATCCGAACAGGCATTTTTTGGGGATTTTTTTAATGTTACTACTCATTATTAAAAAACATTTTTGTACGCAAAAGTGTGTAAAAAACCGACCCAACAAAAAATAAAAATTGAAATAATTAAAGCAAAACTACAAAATTAATAATAAAATTTATTGCAAAATTAATTGAACGTAAATAACGAGTAAAAATTATGAGGCAAAAATAAAATAAAAAGTTTTACGGATGTGGGTGAATCCCAACAATCCAACCATTGTGGGAGCTGTGGTTGGGACAGGGGACATAAAAAAATATCATATCATAAGTTTTTTATGCCACCGTACGCTGGAAAAGTGGTTCAGTGATTCATGCATAAAGCAAATTCTGTAGTTTTATAAATTTCTGTGCATAAGCAAAATAAGAAAAGTGACAGTTTTAAAAAGAAGAAAAGTTCGTTCAAAAATCGTTTTTTAAACTTTTTGTGCTTCTGAAGCTTTTATAGAAATCTTTACCAAACCTTACTTAAACCAAAGCTCCTAGGAGCTTTGGTTTAAGTAAGGTTTGGTAAAGATTTCTATAAAAGCTTCAGAAGCACAAAAAGTTTACAAAACGATTTTTGAACGAACTTTTCTTCTTTTTAAAACTGTCACTTTTCTTATTTTGCTTATGCACAGAAATTTATACAAGCCGCACACATCAAAATTTAACTTAAAAAGTTTATACCCTTTATTTATCAACACATTCATAATTGGTGACGTCATGAAAAACGAAATTGAACCGCCTACATTTCATTACTATTACTGAAAATTTAACAGTGTCCAGAAAATAAATTTGTTTTTATTTCAAATGTCAATTTTGGTTTTGTTTGTTTTTGTTGTCACAATTGTGAGTGTAAATAAATAAATAAAACATTATATTTAAATTAATTTATGTGAGGTCAATAACAATTATGATATAAATAGATAATGAACCCCTTATGTGATATAAATATTAACTTAATTGTGATAATATTCTGTGCAACACAAAAAAGCAAAATCGAAAAGTATTTGGTTATGTTACATTCCAGTTTGAATGTTTACATTCCATTACGATTCAAAAACGATTGCCATAATGACTATTTAAAATGTTTTGACTTATGAGTTAACGTCACAAGCCATTCGGATAAACAACAGCATTTGAACGAAAGTATATATAATATATACTTAATCAATTGGGTCAGCTATTTGATAATCCAGGCCAATGGGTTCAAAATTATGAAAACCTTTTTGTATGGGTAAAATCAAACGGATCGAGTCAAGATCGAATATGAAATATAGGTATAAGTTTTGCTGCTCAATCATATTCTGAATAGATAACCTGAAACCGGATTTTCGATATTTCTTTTGAAATGGCCGACAAAAGTCACGATCCACAAGGCGTTGTATATAACGGTATACGTGCAAACGGCAGAACTCTAAAATGGTTCTTACGAGCTGAGTCGGTTGTACATAGCTGGAAATAATATGATTTGAACTTTTGTTTTCAAAATTTAGAACCAAGTAGTCTATATTTACACCTTGGTCGGTCTTAACCATCTATCAGCTCAATAGTGATTGGATTAAACACTATTTTCTAATCGTGGAAGAGGGTAGTCCCATATAGCTTCGATGGTTGCAAAATTAAACATGTTCATTATTTTTTCTTTAATCTTTCAGCTGGATTATACTAGTGCATTTTTCACATGGCTGTGATGATTTTCAAGGCCTAATGAGTCCATTAACCACACCGTTAAACAATAACAGTTGTTCGAGTGATGGGTATCATTCGTAATCAACTGTACGACGATATTTGTGCTGGACTCATTATTTCGTATCATATGTTGTACTGTAAGTATGTATGCCAAGTTAAAACCAAAATTTGATTTTCAATGTGGTAGGATCAACCACTGGAAGTTTGTGACATACTTTTCAGTAGTCAAACGGTCGACGAACTAACAATAAATTTGGATAGTGCGGTGCCTAAAGATTTACACGATTCGTCCGATTTATCTCCATTTGGTGATGTGGAATGGCAAGTAGCCAATCAGGTATGTTTTAAGGGCTGTGTGCTGCAATTGGTTTTACAAATTAATTGTTTTTGTCTATTTTAGCTTCACTATTTGAAGAGTAAATCCATCCCCGACCCAAACTTAATTTAAAAATTTTTGGTATACGTAAAACAAAACATACATGTTATGTATATGTATATGCATATGTCGTCGGATATAGCTTAATGGCTAAGAGAGTTTCTCATCACGCCGCGTTCTCGAGTTCGATTCCCACAGTTGACCAAAAATTAACATGCAACCGGATGACGTAAAAACGCGATTGTGTGTAAAAACATTCGTTAGGCTGACCACCTACAATGTGCACCAATCGTTAAATAGGTTCATAAGGGCTCAGTTGTGAAGCGGTAAGGGCCGTTTACGGTCTCTAAACCATAGATTTCATTAAAATATGCATATGTATTATGTATATGTATATGTATTCGTATATGTATGTGTATATGTATATGTTTATGTTTATGTATATATATATATGTATATATATATATATATATATATATATATATATATTTATATATATATATATATATATATATATATATATATATATATATATATATATATATAAATATATATATATATATATATATATATATATATATATATATATATATATGTATGTATGTATATGTTTATGTATATATATATATATGTTTGTATGTATGTATATATATATATATATATATATATATATATATATATATATATATATATATATATATATATATATATATATATATATATATATTCATTTATTTATTCCGAATAATATATTATAAGAAAACTGGCATTATTTATTGTAATTTTAAATCAAATTTGAAATAAATATTAGTAATGTGTGAACTTTGTTATATAATGTATAATGAAAAAATTTATAATTTCAATCCACACACTTTTAATTTAATATATCAAATACAGTTGTACGTCAAGCCATAGTTGGCTTTCCAATAAAAACATACTAATTTTAAATTTATACGTTAAAATTCGATGTAAAAAATATTGTTAAAAATGTTTAAAACAAAATTTAATTATTTTATTTAATAAATAATAAAAAATATTGAAACAAATTGATTTTAATTTCATTTTCAATCATAGAATTGAGTTTCATGGCGAAATGTAAAAAAATCCTCCTCAACTTTAATATTTTAAATAACATGCTGTTTGATCGTGAGATGTAAATAATCTAAATTTTTGAGATAGTATTCAGATCGACAGCGAGCAAGTTTTTTTTTGGTTAAAAATTAGTTGTGTTCAATTTTCTTAATGTTACAAAGCTTTCAGAATCATTACGTAATAGTTGTTGGCACCAAACATAACACATCCAGACTATTACGCGGGCTACTCACATCGCTTTTCCACTACCTCGTCGTTGCTTGATCGGATTCTTATAGTCAAAAATCAATCTTATACTAAAACATTGATGATTTCCTTGATCTGATTGATTATTTTTGCTATCCACTGTCACAAATAATTATTTTGTAGCCAAAAAATCGGTTATATATTTAAATTTAAATTTGCAGATGTTGCAGAAGTTTAACAACATAAATTAAGTTGGTTAAAAAAACCATACATGAATGCTTCATATTCATCTGAAGTGAAACGTCTTCATAGTAATAATGACAATTTTAAATTTAACGAAGTTTTTCGGTAATACAACAAGACAAAAATAAAACCGCTGAATATAAATCTTTGTGGACGGTGCTATTGGTACCGCTTTATTGTTAAATGCAATTTGTATCTAAATAATGTATTTTAATATTAAAAAATAATACAAATACTTCATATTATTTTAAAAATTCACACTGTTAAAAACAGTAACGATTTTTTTAGTGCCATCTTGTATCAAGTACAAGAATTGTATGGGCATAAAAAAAACAATTAATTGTTCAAGTATTTACTTTCATTTACCTAATTGGATGTTTTTATTGTGTACTTTGTATTATAGCATTAATAATATGCTTTAAAATATCAATAAATACAATTATATTTTTAAAGTTATAAAGTGCCATCTATTATCCAATACTTAAAGTAAGTGTTGTTTTTTCGTAGTTCATACGTCATTGATCTCGTTTTATATATTTTTATACGGCGTTTAGAACCAATTATAACATATACTTGCATAAGAATTGAATAAATCAAACCGTTTTTATTTTTATCATAACTATTTAAATAATTCGTATTTTCATTTGGCTTCCATATATGTTATATGAAAATGTTTGATTTAAATATTGATATAAAAATTATTTTCGTTTTCAGTATTTTTCATTCATTAAATTTGATTCAAAAAACTTCAATTTAACATTAGTTCTTATGGAAAGTATCAAAATCTATACCCCTTAAAAAGCTATAAATTTAAAGGGTCTTTGTGTTCTGCTTGTATTATTTAGGATGCTTTGCTTAAACAAAGGTAACATGAACGTTGTTTGCTTACAGTTTTTCACTAACACAACAACAAAACGTGATTTTGTTTCTTTTATTCTTTAACTGTTAAGATTAGAATTTTTCTCAGAATCACGAAACAATTAAACAGAACTTTTGTCATGAGAGTGAGTGAATGTTGTTTTGTTGCAAAAACTCTTATACACACCAAGTTGTCAGACACCAATCCATTGAAAGGTTTATGTAGTTAAAGTGATTAATTCGTTGCTTTTGTTCATGTAAGACACTTTAGATAATACTGAACCTGCCCACCAATGAGACTACCACCCCTTACCACAACACCATTATGTCAAATATTATGGTTTACACTAGCATAGTTCATATACGATTTATATCATTTCATTGAATCGATGAATTCGAAATGCGAAAATCTACACTGAGAAAACTCATATTCGCCACACTTTATATGTCTTCCTTACAAAGGAAATTCTTTATAGATTATAAGGAAACAAAAGGTAAGATTAAGTTTATCTTGTTTTGGTTAATGTATATTTGTGTGCTGATTGTATTTGTTCATTGGATCATTGGATGTTTGATTGACAGCAGATATAAATCTTCGGTAAAAATAAAGATTTTTTAGAACGATATTGAAATAAGATTTCGATCATACTCATTATTATTACATTCAAGAAGAAAATTTTATTTTCGATTAAGACAAAAACTATTTTTATCGAAGAACATTTTTATAGGATGTCACCCAAAATCCAAAAGACAAAATCCAAAAACAAGTTTTGTAACGAACGTCTGTTTAGTAAATAGTTTACTTTATTAAGCATTACTATGTCGATGATAATTCCATCCGCATTACTTTATAAAAAAAATGTTGGTCACCCATTACGTTGTGAATATAGCTTTTATACATTTTTGGTTGCATATAATGTACATATTAATTATAATTATTGTGTAATTGGGTGGACTAAAGTGATTGGCTTACGCATTTTTTCTATGAATGTATCTGTGACGCTGATTTGCAATATAGAAAAATAATAATTCCCAAATCATCCCAAATCATTCTTGGTTTACATCAGGCTACCGTTCAAATAAATCATAGTGACATAATATAAAAAATGTTTAACTCCAAATAGTGATTGTATAACTTTGATTTGAACCAACCTAAACCTAATAAAAAACATATATAATTAATATATATATATATATATATATATATATATATATATATATATATATATATATATATATATATATATATATATATATATATATATATATATATATTATATGCTATATATATGATCATATAAGTTCATCGAATGTTGTGTGAGCTTTGGAAACGCTGAACTGAGCTTTGTGTGATATTAAGACGCCATATGTAAGTCATCTTGTTCTAATAGAGTGCTAATTGGTATCATCCATTGTATTAAGTGGTTTTATTTATATATTTTTCTATAGTTTGCACTTGATGCATATATGGCGCGTTTGGGCTGAGAGAAAGTCTACAGGATGGAAGCTAAGTTTTTTTTTATAGCAGTTAGCTACCTTTTTAATAGGAGTTGAGTGAAGGAGTGAAATAACATAATCATACATATGTAGATTTACATACATAGTATATATACTCGTATACATATCGAATTTATGATTTTTTTTTTAAATTGATTTTGTTTAATAATATATTAAGTTTAAATTATTATTATAGTTTATAGTTATATTTATCTTCTATTTCATATTACATAAATTAATTGCATTGTGAATCAGTGTATATAAAAACAAGACAGGGTACAAATTGTTTTCAGGTTTACCGCCATACAACCAGAGAGCTCTGTGGAAGCACAGGTGAGTTTTTTTATTAAATAATGTATATCTTTGTTTTTGTGTTCTACTGATTCATATTTTCTTACAATATTCATATCTTAATAGTTTTATTTTGTTTAACATATATAAATTAAATACATTAATTTTATGAATTAAATATGAAAATTTAAGTTATTTCTATTGTGGATGATGTTGATGATACTGGAACTTAAATGAACGATTATTCTTATTTTCACGTATTTCTTTTGTGGTATTCCTTAAGACCCAGTAACAAATGAACCCCTCAATTTCCACTACAGCTACTATACTCAGGTGTGATCGTAACTGGGGGAGAACCGTTACAGTTTTTATAAAAATCCAAACGACAAAATCCAAATTTTTTATTCTTTTTCTTATTCTTCGTCTTTATTTTAATAATTCTATTTTTATATTTTATATTAGTTTTATATTTTATATTAGTTTATATAAATAAATATTAGTTTATATGTAATTCGCTACTATGTGCGGCACGCAGTACGACATGTTTGCTGATCCCGGCTCCTACGTCTCTCGAAGTTGAAATCTAAATCCCCTCGGAGGGCTAAGCAGGGAGGGGCGCAACGACCTCCCGTTTGCCCGTGAGAGTTAGCGAAGCCGTTAGCCTCTACAATTCCAAGTAAAATTACTACAATTTGTAAAATGAATTGAGGGATTTTCCTGGGATTACGAGATTTTGTACTTTTGGGATTTTTTTTGTTTGGGTTCTCTTTGGTTTCATTTGACAAGATCCTTTGTTATTATGCTTCTTATTTTCTGTTTAATAATCAGCTATTTAAACAAAAAAATCCAAAAAGTATGGATTTTTTTTTAATTTGTTTTTTGGATTTTGTCTTGTTGGGATTTTGTCTTTTGGCTTTTGTGAGTTTGGATTTTGGCTTTTGGATTATTTTTTTTCGATTTTGTCTTTCGGGATTATGATGCACAACCATTTTTATAGTTTTTAGATTTTGCTCTTCAAACTGCACATCGACGTTTATATTTTATGTGAAATAAAATTATTTTCGAACTATAATTACGTTAAGTTGGAAAATCAAAAAGTCTGGCTTGTCTGTCTATATGTTTCTATCTTTGGAATTTATTTTGGGGCTTAAAGGTCAATACATATTTGATAGTCAAATCGCCAATTACATAGTCAAATCGAGGACGTACGGGTTTGGATTGGCTTGGGGCCTGGCTTATAGCTCCGATTTACGATTGCATAGCTCCACCCATGCCAGGCTGTAGTTGTGACATGGTTGGCCCATGGTGAATAAATTTAGAAATAAGGTCGACCTATTTCAAATGAGATATATAAACATGGATTCAAATACATTTTTGGTGTTCGGTCGATATATGAGATATTTCATGTATGCGAATAGAATTCAGCGTGTAAAGCTTTCTATAATTTTGAATAATAATTGAGAGAGTGAGTGTGAGTTGTGATCCAGAGTTGTTGCTTGCATCTAATCTTATCTTAGGACTGTTTCGATTTGACGATGACGTCATTGAATGACAATGCGATCGAAAAGATCAAATCCATCTCATCATGCATATGCTACCCGACTTGATGTTTACACTGAGCGATTCGTGTATACACAAAAAAATAAGGCGGTGTAAATGTGTTTCAATCCAGAAAAAGTTCCCTATTGTTATCCTTTAGGATAAAATTAACACCACAGCTTTGTGTTCAAAATGTAAATTATCCGAAATGATAAACTAATATTTTGTTCGCACAATTCGGTGTTAAAATTAAAGTTATCGCAAAAATATTAAAATATGTTCGGGGATTTTTTTAAAAAGTACATCCCACAGCAAATTTTGAAACTTATAGAGTGTTAAATTAACACAATCTGGAGTTATCATAGGCGAAGATTTTTTGGGTCAATTTTTTGAATTTCGGATTTGACTTTCATTCCATACATTAGCAGTCCCGAATAATTTTAGTTTCGTGTTAATATTCAAAATGATCGCTTGTTGTTTATACAAAATATTGTAAGTGCATTTAAATATTTTTATTGATAAATAAATAAAATGTACATGTGATTATGTGACGTAATGATTTGTGTGAATGCTGTTTAAATAAGTGACCATAAGATAAGAGACAATTTAATCTTCATTGTGTCTCATATTCGGAACTTTTATTTGATAACTTTCGCGTTCAACTAAGTCCAACATACAGGTAAGAATTACAAAAATTTAAATTAATTAAATTAATATTTGTGGAGTTATTTAAAATTAAAATAAAAATTTCAATAAGTGTAAAACTCTGTCGAACTGTTCATCAATTATTATAATAGCTTTGATGTGAAATATTGCTGTTTTTCTTTATTTTCAGAATCATACTATCAAAAGATGCCAGACCTACGAGTAGAAACCTAAACGTGAGTATTAAGTTTTTAATTTTATTAGCAATAAACATCTTTCAATACTAGTTTAATTACTTCTTTCAGATATGTTCATGAACAGACGGGATGATTTAAACAACGAACATGATTCATCCCATTTTAGTACGGCGTGAACTGCAGTCCAACAAGAGGAACCACTTGCATCAAATCACATATATGGTGGAGCTAACAAATTTATATTTTATTTTATAACATAAACTCTTTGTACTTTATAATTTTAAATATTTTAAATAAATGAAATTAAATATGTTAACAAATCATATAGCATTAATTTAATTAATCCGAAAAATCAATTCTTTACACTTCTTTGGTATCGTTTATTTAACTCCGAATGTTCTAAATAAAAACCTTTTTTGGGTGTGCTTTGACACCATATGAATAATTTTGTTTTATCGTATGTGCGCAAATATATATATCCGAAAATATAAAAAATTCACTGAACGGATAAAATAAATTTGTCCGTCTGATGTATAAAGATCTATTCTTAAAAAGTAATTTTCATTCGTTAGGTGTGAATAACTCAATCCAAAAAAAGTGAAAACTGATCAAACTAAATAATCCGATCGGATGAAAAAAATTGTATCCGATCGGTGGGATATTATTTGACACCGATTCGGAGTCAGGAGAACTCCACTTTATATACGTTCCATATATATACGTTCAGTCGTGACGCGACTTTATCTTAAATATGACAACACCGACAGTAAAATGTTTCTTATTCTTAATTTTCTTCCTTCATGCCATCAAACCCATTAAATTCATCAATAAAATGATTTAACACTTTCGTTATGATTTTTATTGAACTCTTTGGATCAAAATAAATGATTTTTAAATGAAACAAACAGTGAAAATTTTCGATAAGCATGTCTTATGTAGCACAAGTCTAAGATACTTCGCTAAAAATGTTTATGTATTGACTATAAAATTTAAAATCAGAAGAAAAGTTTATAAACACTTTTCACTTTTCATAAAACAACAATTAATTTTATAAGCAAATTTGTCAAAGTGATTAAACTTGTATTGAAATAAAAGAAACAGAAAATTTTCAATTTGAGTTTAATGCACTCTCTAATGAAATTATTTATCGAGTTGAATCATTTATCGCATTTTGTATCAATTAAGTTGTTGGTTCAAGTTGGATCTTGATATAAATAGTAACGATATTGGCATAGATCATTTATGATTGTGTTATCCACCTATCATCTCATTCAATCAATGAATTTGAAGTATGCGATATTGTAAATTTCCATTTAGGACTAATTACGCCTAGACAAGATGGTCGGTGTGAAGTAGATATTGCTGAGAATATACAGAGTTTTACCTGAAGATGAGCTTTCATCACATTAATATGGGTTGGACTTGACATTGACCAGTCATCTAATAACTGAGATGGACTCAACCGAATAATTTTCACTATAAGATAAAATTCTTCACTTCCCAATCTGTTTAAATCAACCCATGTGACATTTACACTTCGACACAAAAATAACAATCTACGCTTATACCTCAATGGAGCGCAAGTGCCGCAGGCTGATTCGGCAAAATACCTTGGTCTGCATTTAGATTCAAGGCTCAACTGGAAACATCACGTAAGACAAAAAGCTGAACAGATACGATTTAAACAACGTCAAATGTACTGGTTAATTGGGCATCATTCCAAAATGAACCTGTATTGCAAAAGACTAGTCTATCAAACTATCTTCAAACCAATATGGATGTATGGCGCGCAGCTATGGGGTTGTACTCATAAGTCTAATAGAGACATTATACAACGTAGTCAAAATAAATTTCTTCGAATGATCACCAACGCTTACCGATTCGTGACTAACCGGGAAATACACAATGATCTAGAAATTCAATTGATTGACGACGTCATCCGCGAATGTGCCATAAGACATGAGAAGAGACTTCTTACCCATACCAACGTCGAGGCCGTACAACTACTGGACAGTACAAACGAAGTAAGGCGGCTCCAACGAATGAAACCACATGAGTTAACCGTATGAATATTATATAACAAGGGAACTGGACACTGGTTCAGCAGACCCAAACAAGTTGTATGCTTATCTCATAAGTACTAATGTCAACCCTACTAATAAATTAAGTAATAATATTTAAGATTGTAGTAGTCATATTAATAAAGGTGTTATTTTAAAAAAAAAACTTCCCAATCTGTTTTTAGTGGAAGAGAATTAAAGTATAAAATTGAGTACGATTGGGTTTTAATGAGTTCCAATTTTTCTCCATTTTCTCCACTCAAACAGAATTGAAGGTTTCCAGTCTTCTATTGAAAATAATCCGGTTGCGTCCAGCTCAATAAATAGATGACAGGTCAATGTTAAATCCAACCGTTGCTGATGTGATAAATGTTCATCTACAGGTAAAACTCTTTATTTTCTCAGCAATATCTAGAAACCGTTCGCTTGATTATTATTGTAAGTAGAGATCTTAGTCATAGCCACTACCGTTCTTTCCAGCTCTGTCTGTAATTTTAATGGTAAGTCCGGAAGAACATCCACGAAATTCAGTTGGAAAGGCATACTAAGCAGGAAGGATGGTCGATGCCACCATAAATTATTGTTCATTGCTTCTTTTAGGAGTTTTGCAACGTGAGCCAATATCTGGTGATTTTCTTGAGATTTCACATGATGCCATGTTGTTGAGGGATGCCACATGATCCCTTCAATCTAACTTAGTGGGTCTCCTTTAATCGAAAATAGTGTTATTGTTAAATCCGGCCGAGTGTATGTGAAAACATCTTCAAGTTTCATGGTGTCTTATACGTGTTTCTTGACTTCATGTTGATCAATCTCGGAATTTTTAGATTTGATATTTCATTCAGATCATTCTTGTACTTCTGCCATTTAGTATTTATTTTTTCTGGTAAGATGTTAATTCCAGTTTATTCCAGTTTTCCATACATCCTGGATTATAACCTTGGCCATGATAGTTATTCGTGAAAGCCATCCTATAGGATCAACACATTTTTGATGAGTCAGATAGGAATGATCGTTTAGTGGTGCGGTTGTAAGTAAGCTGCAGTCCGGTTGTATTAAATTTAAACACATCTTCTGTCGGGTTGTATAAAATACCAATCGTTTTAATGCGTTCATTTAGTTTTATTTGAATGTATGCGTTAGGTTGGAGCCAAAAATGTTATGTACAATTTTGAGTGAGTTGACTATCAAACATTTCCTTAGACGAAATTCACTCAGGTCTTATAGCTTTTGTATTGCTACAAAACTCTCCTCAATGTTGTCTGCCCCCAGTGGGTGAGTCATCTACATAGAAGTCGGTCAACATCATTTTAGCCACTAGAAGGTTTCTTTCTTCATAATATACGGTCAAAAGATTTGATTTTCCGTATTGGGACAGACTTAAGGAAACCTTTTTTTCGATATAATCTGTTATGACAAACTTGTTTTTTCTCAATAGTAATAGTATGTCGGCCAAATCCTCTTGAAGTTCGGAACCATTCATCATAATGTCGATTAATGAAAACTGGAGTTGGTTTTGATGATGCATCAAACACCACTTGAAGTTTGGTTGTGGTACTGTCTGGTTTGAGAACACCATGATGAGGTAGGTACAGTGTACATTTTCTTTTAGTTCATCTTTTGGTTTTTCTTGTGTTCACTCTATATGATTTAGATCGATATATTTTGGTATGAATTGTCGATATAATTGCTTGTATTCTGCATCCTTGATAAATCTTTTCTCAATCTACAGAAGTCTGACTGATGCTCCTCTTCTAGGCTCAAGCTTGACGTGATTGTGTTTAAATAGAATTTTTACTATGGTAATGAAAGCGTCCATGGTAATGATGCAGTTTCAATGTTGGTTGGAATGCTTCTTCGATTTGATCTTATTCCGCGCGACTCCTTTCATCAGGAATGTGATCAAACGATACAAATAGTTTTAGTAGTGCCCTGCACAACCAAATTTCGGATTCCTCTCGAATAAGAACTGACCCTCTCGAAAGAACCTATTGCCACGTAATCTATTAAGTATAAAATTATATATTAACGATAAAATGCACCAATTTGTTATAAATACAAGTAATCATTACATCAAAGAAGGAATAGCAGTGTGCCGCTAGGCATCATCTAAAAAAATAGGACCAAAATTTCAAGTTCTAGAATAAAACAGTTTGCAACCCTTATGTTTGTAACCCTTGTGTAACCCTTATAGTTAGACCCTGATACTATATTGCAATACATGAATCCATTAGTATCGAGTTCCAACACGCGTTGAAGAAGAATTATATCCATATTCAAAATTATATCTAGAAAATTATAAACGATTCCAGAGGAAATTTTAGAAAGTCCACAATGCTTCCTATAGTTACCAAAACAAATTTTAAGTTCGCCCACTTATTTGATCCACAATTAATGAACGCAGCGTCATCATCTTAGACGATACTCAGAATGTCAACCCAGATCATAATACTGATGGGTTTGGAGCTCGGTTGAACACCTTCACCAACATATATACCATCGAGAACAGTAACAACTACAAAGCAGTACCCTGCTAGCAGATCAACAAAAATCTATCAAATAGATGTCACAACATTAGCAGGAACAATGTAAGTCTTGTGAACTATCAAGAGTCCCTTGAGTTCGGTTGAACTTCAAGTGACATTTGAGATGAGCGAAGATTATCTTGTGTTCCTTCGCCACCCCATTGATTTCTAAACAAGAGTCAAAATCATGACTTATCGAATTCTGAAATAATCTTGACCGTCTTCTTTCCAGAGCTGTGTAACTCATCAAGATCATCAGACACAGCAGATTTTTCAGACAGAGTGTAACGACCTTCCGCGGTATGAATTGGTCCAGCTATAAAAATTATATGGTCTTCCCTATGAATACCGAATCGTTATCAGAATTAGTTTTAGTTATTCATTACTAAGAGGCTTCGCGGTGGTTTTCTGAGATCACAACTATGGCTCAATGAATGGGGTGATTTGTGCGAAGCATTAGCAATCGAGCTTTACCGCCATGAAATGCTTAACGAATTTATTTTATAGTTAATAAGTTTTGATGGGACAGAAGAAATCAAAACCCGACAATGATACTAACCTTGATCAAACTTCGTACTTACAACACAGTTAACATCCTCCTATAAAGTTCCAGACTTATTTCATTACACAATTTGCAGAATCAGAAATAACAAAAACACCAATGACCACGATAAGAGGAATCCCCATATATGAATTGAATTATACAAAAAATAAATAACACCATTTAGTATGGATAAATTTCAGTACACAATAAAATAACTATTTTTATTAATTTCATATGGAGATCAAACTTATGAAAAAAAAATATTTAGTAATTAATGAAAGAAAAAAAATGAATAATTGTGTAAAAAAGATGTACTTAACCTAAAAAAAAATATGTTTTTACCAACTCATTCATAATAATGAAAACTCAACAATAATAATAATAATTCTTATTATAAATAATTTACTAAAGAAAAAAATATATATATAAATCTAATTAAAAAAATTTCTTAAATTAAATAAACAATATATATAATAATAACTAATAATAAAAAAAAATTTAACTTGCGCAATTTACGAAGCCAGTGTACACTGTATAATCGTTCATGACCACCATTTTATCTTTCCAAATTTGGTCTTTAATTTTCCGTAGTCCAACAATCCAATCAATTAATTAATTTGTACACGCTATTTAAACTTTAAGCATATCACATTTACCATATTTTGTTCTTAACTTGTCCACTGTATGTTTTCATTCAATATGATCGTTAATTCATAAGGATTGTAATTTCGTTTTTTTTTCCACTTTACAATCCGATTTTCGTTCATTCAATATTTCAAATTTTATTTTATTTAGTCTTTTAACTTACGTTAGTGCATTGCTTGTTATGGTTTTATTATTACTATATTATATATATATATATATATATATATATATATATATATATATATATATATATATATATATATATATATATATATATATAAATATATAAATATAAAAATTGTTTTTAGTGCATATAGCATTAACATTTATCACATTTTGACTTTCATGCTTCATGCAGTAATTTGCTCTTTAATTTAGGTTGTCGCATGTTTACTTTTTACTATAGTTGTTAAACACTCGTAGTATATATTTATTTTAGCTTTTAATACACTATAATTTTCATGTTACTTAAGGTTAATATTTTAATTTAATTTAATGAATGTATCTATTATTATTATAATTTTAATATTAAAATTAACAAATTAGTATAATTTTTCATAAATTTTTTTTTTCAACTCCATTTTTCTGATGTTTAAAATTAAAATTACTTAGTTCAATTCGAATTTCCAAATGTCACTCCCCCCCGCATGGTCATTATTTGCCTTTTATATCTTCCCAACCAAAAAAAACCCGTTCGTAATCTTTATTTTTTTTTATTTACATTTACTCTCCGTTGAATTTATTCGCCGGACCAATCACCTAATTACACATTTCGAAGAGAAACGAGATCTCTTACCATAAAAATTGGCAGGGGTCATCAACCCAAAAAAAAATTGTAGCGAACGTTACAAGAGCTTCTCGAACATTGTCGATATTCGAGTATTACCGGAACAATACGATTTGTGACCTTCATCTGCAATCGGAATAATTCATACAAAGCAGAGGAAAAATATACTGAAATGGTGAAGCAACAACAAGAAAAATACACAGGGGAATCAAAACTTCCGCGACTGATCCTTAAAACTTGATGTATTGAAAAAAAAACAAATTCCAAAAAATCGTTCGCAAATCTGTACTTATCGACATGTTGAATAAGATCAAATATTTACCATATATGGATTGGAGTCTACATAACTTTGTGATCAAGGTTAAGAGCTTGAGGCGACGCTGGTTCTTGTAGAGGTAAGTAAGGATTGGGTGGTCCCATGAGAGTTTAAAAACCGACACATTTAACTATCGATTCAAACCTGACACCAATATTGCGATTTATAAAAACCCATTCCTCCTTATAAAATGTAAAATGTCCTCGCATCGCTACAACAACAATATTGCTAGTCAAAATTTGTGTTTAAATACCAAGTTATACAAGACGAGCAGAAAATCAAAGAAGGATTTTTTTATAGTTTTAATCCACTCAAGCGCAAAATTCCAACAATTATAAAAACGGTTTCCCCTTCTTAAGGAGAAATAGAATTCATTCCCATTATTTTTCCCCTTAAGTAGGTGTGGTATATAAAATATTTCATGAAATGTTTCATCTACGCCTAAATGTCGATTAGACAATTTACTTCTCTGATTTTATGCTCGCCTGGTATACATTGGTACTTTTCATATAAATTTTGACTAAAAAATTTACAATGTTGTTTTTGTAGCGGAGACACATTACCTTTATCTCTTTGTTTTCTTATCAACATTTTTTTGTATTGACGATTAAGATCAAAGAAAGTATTCTATACAACCAAATTTTTTCAATTTCAAAGTCCCTGCCAGGTTCAGTCCGTTGTTGATGATTAATTAATATTAATGTTGGACACATCGAGAAAGTGGCTATTGAAAGTGTCTTTTGAGGCTAATAAATTCAAATATAACGTAAAAATATTTTGTTTTGATAAGCCAAATTGTTGTGTATATTGAAGTGTTTGCACGATGACTTTCGAATGGTTGCTGCAACTGGTCGTTTATGTGACTTAATATTCTGAATTCTTGTGGAAATAACAAATCGATTATTGCAAGACACATGAGTTATTTTTAGTAATACCCTGAATGTAATAAAAAAAATATTGCCTTCCTCAGGCCACTTCCAGTTTTGGCCTCTCGTTCCCTTTACTTTGTCAAACACTTCACTCTTTTTTAATTACTAAAACAAAACCTAGATAATATTCATCTTCTTGTATAAAATTAATAATATCAAAGCCGTGAAAAAATAACATTTGCCACATATTCGTAGAATACTTCCCCGTCTTGATTCAATCTTGATCCTGAGCAATCCGTGCCCCAACAACGCTTCGCCCTAATACAAACGGTATTCGTTTATATTAAGATACCATGGTCGGAAAGCACTCGTTTTCACCATTGCCGACCATATTATAACCCGCTTCCCTCTTTTTCTAGAACCCTCTCGTACTTTCTTCTTCCCGGTCTTCCATCTTTAAAACTGTTGATTTTTCAGGAGTTATGTTGAACTATCTCTTGTTTAATTTCTCGTTCTTCTTCGGTAGTCAATACTGTTGAATGGCCAATCGATGCGCATATACGAGGGTAGCCTTTTATATTTCAGGATTTGGCAATCCTTGTGTTGCAATCTTCAACTGACAGTTCTATCGTAAAGTTAGACGTTTTGGAGGTTATACGTACTCAGAACGTTTTGACATACGAGCGCTATTTGTGTTGTTTACAGTAAATTAAAAGATTCATCTGCCCTCAAGAATGAAATTAAATCGTGAACATTTTCGTGCGATTATTTTGTACAACTTTTTTAACTCAGCAGCAGTGCATGAATGAACTAAATTCAACTTTTGGCGATGAAGCTCCATCAAGAACCAGTATTTATCGATGGTATAGTGAATTCAATCGTGGTCGGAGATCACTCCGAGACGAATTTCGTAAAGGTCGTCCAAATTCAGTTGTTGTTCCGAAAAACATTGATGCTGTGCGCGAACTGATATTGCAAGATCGTCATGTGGCCTATCGTGCGATAGAGACAACCTTAGGCATTAGTGGGACCAGCATACACTCAATATTGCATGAACATTTAACTGTCAAAAAAATTTGTCCGCGTTGGATTCCACACAATTCATTTGTAATGAAGTTTTGATGGCGGAGATTGCTAATGAAGGAATTTTTGGTAAGTTTTTCATGAATAAGGACAAATTCGTATTAGGGATTGGATTAGTAAGTTAAAGTATGGTAATGCTATTACAAATGAATATGACATAGCCAATCGTCAGGTGAATTATGCTGGAGCATCGAACAAGTTTTTAGTAAATGGAATGGAGGTACTGGAACACAAAGGTTATTGGCCAATACAAAAATCATTTAAAAGACGACGGTCAACGACAAATTGAGAAATATAGACAAATATGAACAACAGGATCCAAGTGAAAAGACTAAAGCTTGGTTTGAACTCGGCACCTTCCGCTCAATCCAAATCAGTGTTAACCACTGAGCCACTCGCTTATATTGATTTGGGTTTATTAAACATAATTCTTCGATCTGATTTTTATAAAATTCAATACAAATCCAATTGAAATTTTTAAAAATGTAATTTGGATTAGTAATTACACTGTTAAATTTTATATAAAAGAGAGAAAAAGCACAAAACTGAAAAGAGATAGAATCAAAATATGTTATCTTATTCTAACAAAACTTATAGTGAGGCCTAGAAAATTAATTCAATTACTTAATAAATTAAAATTAAAATGAATTATGGTCAAATAATCCGTCAAAAGTAATTAATTCTGGTCATTGCATTATTTCTTACTGAACGTAGCTAAAGTTCTAGATATCACATTGACATGAATTACTCACACATTTATTTTTTTATTTTTATTTATTTATTTATTCTTCATTGTATCACTGATTATCAAGTGGACAGGAGCCCTTTAAAGGTTAATCAGTGATACATTATAATTTTTATATAAAAACATATAATTCCAATATAATTATTTTTACCTTTATACAAAAACAATATTATACTCATAACTTATGTGACATAAAATATATTCGTACTTATTTTAACAATTTTACTTTTAAAGTGCATAGAAACTAATGATTTTAAATAATTTTTTAAATTGAACTTAAACTTTAAAAATGACTCTGATTTCTTTATTTTATCTGGTATTTTATTAAAAACTAATGGACCAAGTAATGCAATAGATTTTCTCCCATATTTTGTTTTTATATGATGAATACTAAAGCTTGTCGGAGTGTCTAGTTATATAATTGTGATTACTGTTAATAAACTTAATATTAGACAATGATATTCCATTAAGAATTTTATACATATAAATAGCAATTTGAAATTCATGTAAAATGATAATGGGCAAAACTAAATGATCTTCTCTAGTATATACATAGTTCTTTAGTAAAGAATAAAATAGGCAGTTTAAAAACTGCTTTCAAACTTTTATTTTGCATGATTTGTAGTTGCTTAATCCTTGATGCATAAGCATATACAAGAATACCATAATTAATTCTTGAGTAAATAAATGAAAAATAAATTTTTAGCAGAACATACGTAGGAAGAAACCATGATAATTTCCTAATGAGACCAACAAGTGAAGCAATTTTATTACAAGTAGTATTAATGTGCTCCTGCCACGACATACGTTCATCTAATATTACTTCGAGGTATTTCACGGAATTTACTCTTTCAATACCAATATCACAGACTTGCAGTGGAGGCAAACAGCTAACTGATTTATGCGGAGAGTGAAACACAATACATTTAGTTTTAGCCACATTCAGTGAAATCATGTTGGATTTAAAATACTCTAAAAGCACATCAAAATCATGCTTAATGTCATCCACAATGCCAAAAGGATTTTCTTTTTCGTAAAACAAAGCAGTATCATCTGCAAATATTCTAATTTGACCAATCAGCGGTAGATATGATATGTCATTAATGAATATAAGAAATAAAAGTGGTCCCAGTACACTACCCTGAGGAACACCACATTTGATATCTAATACTTTACTACAAACTCCATCAACCACAACATACTGTTTCCTGTTTTCTAAATAACTTTAAAGCAAGTTAAATATGACACCACGAATACCGTAACTATACAATTTATCTAAAAGAAGATCATGGTCGATGCAATCAAATGCTTTTTGCAGATCTAAGAATAATGCTCCAACTAATTTTTGTCTATATTTTGACTTAAATATATGAAAAAATGTGAGATTCGATGAGTGTTTTCTTAATCGGCCATTAACAAGACATCCAAGATATTTTACCAGAACGCCACTATATACAATTGATTTCTACATACTTAATGTATCCAATGTGCCACACTACATTTCCCAACGGAGGGGAACACTAACATTTATTTTAACTTGAATATTTGACTGCATCTTCATCCATGGGAGTTTTGATCAACTCATATTGCTTATGTTTTATGAGTTAAAGCTTTGACTGTCAATACTGTGACCCGAAAGATGGTGAAATACCCCTGATCAGGTCGAAGTCAGGGGATACACTGATAGCCCGGAAATAGTCTTATATCTGGTAAAGCGAATGATAAGAGAAGTTTGGGCTCTTTCTTGATTGAACTCATTAAAGGTTCTTTAATTATATATTGTGCCCATGGTGGGCCAATTTTGGTAAGCAGAACTGGCGCTGTGGAATGAACCGCACGTTATGCCTTGGTCGTAGTAGCAAAAAATCTAATGAGATCTTAGACGACTGATGTATGGAAAAGTTTCGTGTGAACAGTGATTGATCACGAATAAGTCGGTCCCAAGCTCTATGAGAAAGCTGTCATAAACAAGAATATTTTTTATTATAGTATTATACAAATACTTTTATTGAAAGTGAAAGGTAATACGGTTCAAATCCGGTAACCTGTTTCAATTCAAAATAAATGTAAGTGTTCCCCTCCGTTGGAAAATGTCAAGTGGCACATTGGAAACATTAGGCATGTAGAAATCAATTGTATATAGTGGCGTTCTGGTAAAACCTCTTGGATGGCTTGTTAATGGCCGATTAAGAAAACACTCATCGAATCTCACTTTTTTCATATGTTCATGTCCATGATGTTTATTTTTTCATACAATATTTAAGTTATTTATTTGTTTATTATTTTATTTATAAGTTTATTACCGGTTTCTTGTTTTTTGTTATTTGGTAAAAACTTCATATCTGTTTAAATTTATTAAATATTTAAGATTTTTGAATAACAGATAAATAACATATCTACTGATGCAAGCTCTAACATACATGGATAACTCGCTTCCTAAGAAGATCCCTGTTTTCCAGTAGTTTCTGCCCATTTATAGAAAACCGTCTAGTTATGCAAAGCTAGCATATCCTGAACAATGTCATGTATTGCAAACTGGTTCCAAATATTCTATCTATTAGTTTCTCGTTCGACTATCTGCGCTTACATCTCCATACTATTCATACCCTATTCGATTATATTTGTCATTTTTTATAAAATATGGCTAAATATTCCAGATCTTAATCAATGTCATTTCATCTCCTGCCTCCTCTTTATATTTCTTGATTATTTAAATCATTATTCGATAACCGACTTTCGGAATCCTCGAACAAAGCTCGCCATCATCGCAGAGAAAATCTGAGCCTCAGTTCAAGTTCTAAAATAGAACAATTATGTTAAGACCGGGATGCCATAATCTTGATTTCTATATCGTACCTACATGAATCCTTTGATATCGCGCTCCAAAACTCGAAGAAGTAGAATTATATCCATGTTCAGTTCATAGTTCTGTTATAATGTAGTATCGATGTTGGTTTATTGGCCAATTCTGCTTGATGGATTACCGAAGACAGGAGTGTAACCAAATTGGATAACCAAGATTGAACTAAGATTTTATTACATTGTTGATTTGTTTGTACAAAATTACTACGAGCAACTCATTGTGTCATGCTTTATGATATATCTGCCCAGAAGATGAATGCAGAGATGAGACAGCTGTGGAATTACATAGAATGCTCTTCGGAATTGCTGAACATAGAATGCTCTTCGGCAGTTTAAGCTACTTGTGGCTATTCTTCGGTATAAACGGTGGCCGCTAAGGAATCACAGTCGTCGAATCGTTGAACAGTTAAAACCATTCATTGAGAATCAACATGATGGACAGAAAGCCCGATCTGTATGTGCTAAAATTTAATCGCGATCAACTTGCTGTAATTTAAACAATAAAGAGATTCCACCATTTCAATATTTATAGTACATACACGACAGTAAAAATTATAACTTATGATGCCAAAAAACCATAAACAATCGTCACAGTGGAATTCAAGGCAGTCATCGTTAAGTAATTGCCAGAACAACTATCATTCAATCACTAAATTCGAAATATTAAAATCTAAACTATAAGTTGGACCGTTAATCTATAACCTTCATATGTCTCAGTGGTCCTTCATAAGGTTCAGGTTCAAATCGTACTTGATACGGCCAGTATTGACGATTTGGCAATGGTTAAATTCACTGTTCCAACCATATCGGTCATTCCGCTTAAGAAATCACTGAAACCGCAACTGTGAGTCGTATCAATCTTTAACCTTCACCTTGTTCTTATGGCCCAATTTGTTGGAGTTCAGTTGAATAATCAAATCCACACCTAATTTCGCTGTATTTAAGATTGTGCATCTAAATTAAGACGAAAATTCTTTTCAAGGGTATATAACAACAACAAAAACAATAACTACCTATTTTGGTTTCTCTGTAGAGCGAAAATAAACATAATCTTTAAAACACGTGATTTTCATTTTCATTCATTTCATTGTTGTGAAAAATTACAACAACTCATTATTTCGTTTCTGTTATAATTGTTTCGAATGAAACTGTATCGAATACGAGTATGTTGCGTCATACATGTTCAAAACATAATCGAGAGTGATGTACATGAAAACGTTTTGGTAAATATAGATTTTTCCGGAAAACTTGTAATTATCTCATAATAGGATATGTTGTATTCTAATTATAGGCGAAACGATTAATATCGATCATGTTGTTAATCTTATTGTGTGTATGTATGCGTACAAATTTTGATTGGCTTTTATTGAGATCTAATTTTTCACCAAATTTTTTCACCCAAGAATGGGTGGACGGCGAAGACGTTAGGTCCACTAGTGGAAATCAACCGGTTGTGACCAGCTCAGTAATTAGAAAACTGGACAATGATAAGTTCAACCCATATTGATGTGATAAAGGTCCACACGAAGGTTTTCGGGTTAAGCTCTGTGCTTTCCCAGCCATATCTAGTACACAGAGAGCGTTTTGTTGAATTCATATTTCGAATTCGGTGCTTAATTGAGATGAAATCGGTATGACCTAAGCCAACATCGCTAGTATCTATCTCATAAACATAAAGTAATTTATAAAATTAACACAAACCGCGATAAATGATGCATCTCGCTAAATAGTTTTATTATAGAGTTAAATTGAACTCACATTCACATTCAACATTTTATGTTTTTCTTATTTCAATTCGACTTTAATAGTTCATCGATTCAGTTGTTGTTTTTGTAAACACTTTTCTTCTTACTTTAAATTATATATTCAACACATACAATTTTTTCATCGTAGCGAAGTATTTTGGAATTGTGTTACATGCTTGTCTTATCCAAAATTTGGACGGTTTGAAATTTTTCGCGGTATCAATCAAAAATCAGAAGTTGTACAAAATCGAATATCGAACAGACCAGAAACTTACCATTAACAGAATGACCAGTTAATTTTGGTTCAGTTCATTTTGATTTAGAATTGTCGAAAGTTGTATTTTGAATTGCGCTGACGGTTTTCATTTTATATAGAAAATTATGCTGTCGTTATTATGTACAAAATTTTCGAAGGAATGGAGCATTATAAATTGCAACAAATGGCGCAGTGGTTAAAGCTGTGGTAGTTGGAGTGGGAGGTACCGGGTTCGCATTTCGATAAGGACAGCATGCAAAAGGGATTTTTCACCATTTGATTACGATCGGTGGTGTGAATGAACACATGTATCTATGAACCCCTGTGGGAATTCATAGGCCAACCCATCTTCCAGGTCAGAACTAGCTATGGGCTAGCTCGGAGCTATGTAATGTGCAAATCGTTCAACATAAATCGAACCTATATAGTCGTACGATATGAAATGGTGTTAAAATAGTGGTAAATAAGCGAACCGCGAAAGAGTTGGGAGAGCCTTGAGGTCCAAAACAGATTACAAAACTAGAAACAAATAACGTAACCAGATAACGTTTCGATTTCATAGATAACGTAATTATAGTTTGAAAATAATTTTAATTCAAAATTTAGGCCATCCGATCCTACGCAACATCCATAAAGCTGTCACAATATGCTCTTATGTTATAACAAAGCATCCTAAATAATACAAGCAGAACACAAAGACCCTTTAAATTTATAGAGCTTTTTTAAGGGGTATAGATTTTGATACTTTCCATAAGAACTAATGTAAAATTGAAGTTTTTTGAATCAAATTTAATGAATGAAAAATACTGAAAACGAAAACTATTTTTATATCAATATTTAAATCAAACATTTTCATATAACATATATGGAAACCAAATGAAAATACGAATTATTTTAATAGTTATGTATAATATTTAATAGTTGATTTATTCAATTCTTATGCAAGTATATGTTATAATTGGTTCTTATCGCCGTATAAAAATATATAAACCGAGATCAATGACGTATGAACTACGAAAAAAAACCACTTACTTCAAGTATTGGATAATAGATGGCACTTTATAACTTTAAAAATATAATCATATTTATTGATATTTTAAAGCATATTATTAATGCTATAATACAAAGTACACAATAAAAATATCCAATTAGGTAAATGAAAGTAAATACTTGAACAATTAATTGTTTTTTTTATGCCCATACAATTCTTGTACTTGATACAGGATGGCACTAAAAAAATCGTTACTGTTTTTAATAGTGTGAATTTTTAAAATAATTATAAGTATTTGTACTATTTTTTATTATTAAAATACATATTTTATTAAGATGCAAATTGCATTTAACAATAAAACGGTACCAATAGCATCGTCCACAAAGATTTATATTCAGCGGTTTTATTTTTGTCTTGTTGTATTACCAAAAAAGTTAGTTAAATTTAAAATTGTCATCATTACTATGGAGACGTTTCACTTCAGATGAATATAAAGCATTCATGTATGGTTTTGTTAACTAACTTAATTTATTATGTTGTTAAACTTCTGCAACATCTGAAAATTTAAATATAAATATATAACCGATTTTTTGGCTACAAAATAATTATTTGTGACAGTGGATAGCAAAAATAATCAATCAGATCAAGGAAATTATCAATGTTTTAGTATTAGATTGATTTTTGACTATTAGAATCCGACCAAGCAACGACAAGGTAGTGGAAAAGCGATGTGAGTAGCCCGCGTAATAGTCTGGATGTGTTATGTTTGGTGCCAACTACTATCACGTAATTATTCTGAAAGCTTTGTAACATTAAGAAAATTGAACACAACTAATTTTTAACCAAAAAAAAACTTGCTCGCTGTCGATGTGAATACTATCTCAAAAATTTAGATTACTTACATCTCACGATCAAACAGCATGTTATTTAAAATATTAAAGTTGAGGAGGATTTTTTTACATTTCGCCATGGAACTCAATTCTGTGATTGAAAATGAAATTAAAATCAATTTGTTTCAATATTTATTATTTATAAAATAAAATAATTAAATTTTTTTTTAAAACATTTATAACAATTTTTTTTACATCGAATTTTAACGTATAAATTTCAAATTTGTTTATTTTTATTGGAAAGCCAACTATGGCTTGACATTCTAATACAACTGTATTTGATATTTAATATATTATTATATATATATATATTAAAAGTGTGTGGATTGAAATTACACATTATTAATATTTATTTCAAATTTTATTTTAAATTACAATAAATAATGCCAGTTTTCTTATAATATATTATTCGAAATAAATAAATGAATATATATATATATATATATATATATATATATATATATTATATATATATATATATATATATATATATATATATATATATATATATATATATATATATATATATATAATATATATACATATATATACATACATACATATACATACATAAATATATACATATACATATGCATAATACATATGCATATTTTAATCTTATCTATGGTTTAGAGGCCGTAAACGGCCCTTACCGCTTCACAACTGAGACCTTATGAACTAATTAAACGATTGGTGCACATTGTAGGTGGTCAGCCCAACGAATGTTTTTATACACAATCGCGTTTTTATGTCATCCGGTTGCATGATAATTTTTGGTCAACGGTGAGAATTGAACTCGAGAATGCGGCGTGATGAGAAACTCTCTTAACCATTAAGCTATACCCGGCGACATATGCATATACATATACATAATATGTATGTTTTGTTTTACATATACCAAAAATTTTTCAATTAAGTTTGGATTGGGGATGGATCAACTCTTCAAATAGTTGAGCTAAAATAGACAAAAACAATTAATTAGTAAAAACAATTGCAGCACACATCCCTCAAAACATACCTGATTGGCTACTTGCCATTCCACATCACCAAATGGAGATAAATCGGACGAATCGTGTAAATCTATAGGCACCGCACTATCCAAATTTATGTAACGTGCACACTGTGTCGCGGTTGTGGCTTGGGAAGACAAAAAAAAATAAAATTTCGTTGGACGCCAGTCTACTAGCACGTGTGTCCGGCTTTGCTCTGTATATGAGCAAGTGGACTCGGGCGGGGTACCTGCTGATACCACAAAAAAACCACCACGCAACTCGTATAGGTAATCAATCCGGTGACGGACAGAAGGAAAGTGTATAGGGTCGGATAAAAGTAAATGAAAAAAAAATAACGGGAAAGTGGGATATACACGGAAAACTCACCTGTATCGCTGTCGTATAATCCACTGCAGCTAAGTGACCGCTCTCCCGCACGTATCTTCGATGACGAACAGTTCTGTGATGGAATGAGAATGCCCTTTACACTCGTTCTTAACACAGTTGACACCATGTAACACTTCCATATAAAAATAAAATAAAAAAGAATGTTTTTTTGATGAAATCGGTTACTCTATTGCCCAGCTCAGTCGTGGTAGACGTAATCTCTTGGTCGTGGGAATCAATATTTCACCAATCCATCATAAAGAGAATAAGAACTATACACATTACCACTTTATCCACACTAGGTCACATCACAAGGTCAATCCAATTTCATTTATGTACTCATGGAATTAAAACAAAAACTCCCGAAAAAAAATAAAAGACCGATAATTAATAGTAAGAGCACTTCAATTTCAATTCAAAACTTCAAACAAATTTGTTTATAATAATCAATATATAACGAAACAAAATTATATAAAAAAAATAATTACCGCAAAAAAATTATTACTATATTCAAGAAAAACAAAATTCTTATTTAAAGGTATTGATGAATTACATAAGATGTGCTAAATGAATTATAAGTAAATTCAAAAACTTTTGTTACATTTCCCAATTCAAAATAAAACCATTTAACAAAGAAAAAAAAATTTTAAGCGTTAATAAGGAACAAAAACATTATATATGTATTTAAAATAAATGAATACCTGTGAAGTGCATCTCCGAAGAAACGCTTCGTCGAAGGTTTTACTGAAACACTAAGTTTTTTTAATAATATATAATAACAAAAAAATCACTTAAAATTTGACCCTATAGCAATAATTATGAAAAGAAAATTAACAAAAATAATTGATCACCTATAAACTTTACAAATCAATATTGCCAAATAGAATTAAAATTTTCACCAAAACCAAAAAAAAATTCTTTTACAGAAAGACAAAATTATATATACAAAAAAAATTAATTTTCCCAATTAATTAATCACAATTAATGGATTTTTGAAAATATATCAATAATAATAATGATAATAATCAATCAATAATAATAATAATATTAAAACGCCAATGATGATCACCAATCCGCCATTCGCATCAACGAAATTCTCATCAGCACGCTTCGAAATTCCATCCGAAATAAAGATCCATCAAAAACGTGTTCAAATTAAACACACCATTTTTCATCATACATATATATTTCATTTAATGCAAGTGCACAGGCTAACGAAATTCAGAATTTACAGCACCAATTTGAATGTTTATGGAACAATATATTTGTCTTTTGAAACCATCCAGAAAATTTCGAAATTTGGGTTCAGCTCACAAATTTCTAACTTTACGGCATCCACATATACTCGTACTCGTTTCTTTTTATCAGTACTTGTTCCACAAAATTTAGAAATTGTTTTTTTTTATTGATTTTTTTACCAAATCTCGACAAAGACTGACTAAAATTAAAAAAGACCCTACACCTCGCCACAACAAAAATAAACCGGATATCTCCCATAATAAAAAAAAATCAATCCAAATCAATATATATGTCTAGCTTGACTCACGCCGTGATATAAAAAAACCTCTTCAAATATAATATCTCTCTTTGAACATAGTTTCAACTAAATTTCACCCAGTTACAACGTTACTCATTCTCATTTTTTTAATTTCACGACTGTACGATCACATCAACCAAAAAAACATTGTTTACAGTTTATGAATGATCACCAATAAAAAAAATGTCATTCACTTTAACACTTAAGCTTGTTATTTGTTTTTGTGTTATCACTGTAATTTATCACATCACCTTTTTTAGTCTTTCATCGCTTAAGCACTCGTCGAAAACAAAAGAAATGCAAAATTTGCATCTTGGACAAGAAAAACAAAACAACACCATGAACATTACAAATATATATATTTATACTAAGTATATTATATTTACACAGTTTTTTTTTAAAGTCTTGATTTAAGTTTGGATGCGGTTATTACTCATCCCACCGTCATCCAATTCAAGCTCGTTTTTTTTTCTTTGTTTTGTTCCGCCACTTTCGAAGGTCCAAATTATTCTCCCATCTTTTTGCCTCGTCACCTTCTTCGTTTTCTTATAGCTCCTGGTTGGTAACCCGAGAAGTTTCCAATTCAGCGGATCGAGATTTCGCGAACCTCGAAACTCTCGAACGACGTTTCTCTCACCCATCTGTTCCGCCATCTAGCCTTCCCTTGCTTAATTAAGACTCCACCTAAATCTTGACCATCTCCTCGCCGCTACGGGCACCTCTCGTGGTCTCTCGCAGAATATCACATGAAATAAATAAATATACGAGATTACTTTGACTGTTAATCGACAACATTTGTATGGTTCTGTTTTTTGTTGTTGTTATACAGGTGAGCTTCGTATTTGGGTAAGGTAAAATATTGGAACGCGGATATCAACAACGGATGCCACCAATCGATTCCCCGTGGTGGCTAAGTTTGCTCGACCGAGCCCACCCGGTAACGCTACATTTATTGTAAATTCGTCGACCGTTTTACTGCTGTATAGTATGTCACAAACTTCCAGTGGTTGATCCAACCACATTGAAAATAAAATTTTGGTTTTAACTTGGCATACATACTTGGTAGTTGTGAAAACCCTTCTTATTTTGTACAATTCTTACAGTACAACATATGATACGAAATAATGAGTCCAGCACAAATATCGTCGTACAGTGAATCAGTTGATTCCGAATGATACCCATCACTCGAACAACTGTTCTTGTTTAACGGTGTGGTTAATGGACTCATTAGGCCTTGAAAATCATCACAGCCATGTGAAAAATGCACTAGTATAATCCATCTGAAAGATTAAAGAAAAAATAATTGAACATGTTTAATTTTACAACCATACTTTTACATTTCATATTCGATCTGGACTCGATCCGTTTGATTTTACCAATACAGAAAGGTTTTCATCATTTTAAACCCATTGGCCTGGATTATCAAATAGTTGACTCAATTGATTAAGTATATATTATATATACTTTCGTTCAAATGCTGTTGTTTATCCGAATGGCTTGTGACGTTAACTCATAAGTCAAAACATTTTAAATAGTCATTATGGCAATCGATTTTGAATCGTAATGGAATGTAAACATTCATACTGGAATGTAACATAACCAAATACTTTTCGATTTTGTTTTTTTGTGTTGCACTGAATATTATCACAATTAAGTTTATATTTATATCCCATTTGGGGTTCATTATTTATTTATATCAAAATTGTTATGACCTCACATAAATTAATTTAAATATAATGTTTTATTTATTTATTTACACTCAAAATTGTAACAACAAAAACAAACAAAACCAAAATTGACATTTGAAATAAAAACAAATTTATTTTCTGGACACTGTTAAATTTTCAGTAATAGTAATGAAATGTAGGCGGTTCAATTTCGTTTTTCATGACGTCACCAATTATGAATGTGTTGGTAAATAAAGGGTATAAACTTTTTAAGCTCAATTTTGATGTGTGCGGCTTGTATCAGAGCCATCTTTATTAGAGCCGTAATAATATGACGTATTTTTTGTTGAGCTTTTTTTAGAGGAGGTACATTTTTCATTTTCCCATAAGAATCAATGTAAAAATCACATTTTTCGAAATAATTTTTATCAATAAAAAATTATATACTTGATCTCTATTTTTACAGTGTTAAGTACATAAAATGTTGAAGTTAATCATATCTGAAAATCAGTTACCTAAATATCTTAAAAATTTAATAAAACATAAATTAAAATTCAATATGAATTTACAATATTGAATGCACAGTAAAATATGTATATGTGTATGTGATGTTGATTTTAAAGTTAAAGAAGATTTCAATAAGAGCAGTTCATTTTTTTAATCTAACCGCACACGTTTACTTTTATTTTGCAGCAAAATGTCCGTAGCTGTATTGAAATATATTTAGACATAAGAAATTATGTTTTTGCACATAAATAAAATTTAATAACTACAATAAACAATAATTTTAATTATATAATAAAAAAATGATTTTGCGCTTTTAGTGTTACCTACTAAAAACGAAACTAAAAAATAAAAAAAAAAATTTTATGTCGATCTAAAAGAAAAAAAGGGTGTTCCATACGAACAGCACATTTTATTTTTATCTGACTGCATCATTTTCTTTTAATTTCGAATCAAAATAACCGTAACTTCTTTGAAATACATTTATATTCTAGAAATTATAAAAATAAAACATAATTATTGTTAAAAAAATAATTTTAATTATAAAATAATAAATTGATGGAATGTTTATAGGTGTACCTTATACTATAAAAAACAAACCAGAAACATGACATGGCGGAAAAGCTTTACAAGAGACATCTGACATTCATAATAAAATTAATTTATTTGTTTCACATATCATAATAATTATTAATTATAATTATTATATTCAATATAGATAAAAGTAAATCTATTGAAATTTAATTTATTCAGGGTAAAATGTTAAGTTTTAGTACTTTCGTTTTAGTACTTACGATCTTTCAATAGATGTCAGCTGGGCGTTATTTTTTTTACCCAAAAAGTCGTTAGATTTAAAAAAAATTTCTAATGGATTTGGTTTTACCAATTCAAGTTAACAAGTTAACGGTTAAATTTTATATGTAAGTATATATACATACATACATACTCGTTTATATCTTTATAAAATCAAATTTTCCTCCAACTCGAAAAAAATGCTAACCTTAAAATTCTTACATATATAAGTTTCTTGACAAAACACACAATTTTATCAGCAAATACTCGATTTCATACGGATTTTAGAATATGTTAAAGTATTTTATCCTGTAAAATGTAATAACATTTATGATAAAATTTGGTACAATATAATTCTACTGTACGATTCTAGTTTTAATTCCTATAGAATTATAGTGGGATTCTAGTAGTTTGACCGTTTTTAGATAAACGTTTTAGTAAATGAGTATATATTTTAAATCTAAATTAAATTTATTTATTTATTTTA
This sequence comes from Tipula lateralis, assembly GCA_963932295.1. NCBI lineage: Eukaryota > Metazoa > Arthropoda > Insecta > Diptera > Tipulidae > Tipula > Tipula lateralis. Next base: position 29,500,903 of record OZ010739.1, on the reverse strand, counting down.
CATTAGTTTGGATTAATTTCGAAATTTTGAATTTTGATAATCAAAAAGTTTTTTGTCAAAAACAAAGTAGCTTTTTAGTAGTAGTTTTAATTTTTCCAGAGATGACTCTGTTGTCATTGATCGCACTCGATCGATATTTCATATTGCACATGCGTATAAATGAGAATATTTTTTTTTCATATGATACGAGTATGTATGTATTTGTGCGTATACATATTAAAAGTTCTAATGCGATATTTGAATTTAATGGTTTATTTATTTAATTATTTATATTATATTCAATTGATTTTATTCAAAAATATTTAAATGGTATATTATATAAATAGTTTTTGTATGATTTCAACATTAAAATGTTTATTTTGTCATACTTTTCATTGAAATATTTCATTTTAAAAAAATGTTTACTTTCCATATATTTTGTATGGGAATTTACGTTTTTTCCTCTATTTTACTTCCTCTAATTTAAGCTCAATTTTTAATATTTAGGCTCTGTAAAATTAAGATGGCTCTGCTTGTATATCTAGGAGCTTTGGTTATAAACATATGATACTGGTTCAAGTTTTGCATTGTATTAACTGTTTTGGCATGCCATACGAACTGTTATTGTCACATTGTCCAATTTATCAACCAACCGGTGAAATCAAAGTAAAATAATCTAACAATAAGTCGTATCGATTTATGTTTTAGATTTTGTTCTGAAGAGTTGCATTGGATCAAAAAAATGTCATTTTCGTTTGGGTAAACCTTTTTATGCCACTGTACGATCAAAAGGTGGTTAAGTGATTCAAGCATTAAGCAAATTCTGTAGTTCTATGGATTTCTGTGCATAGCCATAGTAAGGAAAGTGAAATTTACTGTTAACTGTTTTAAAAAGAAAAAAGTTCTTTAAAAAATCGTTTTTTGCACTTTTTGTGCTTCCGAAGCTTTTATAGAAATCCCTACCGACCCTAACTAAAACAAATGTAATTTACACGTTGTTTGTTTACAGTTTTTTCAGTTTTTCACTAATACAACAACAAAACGTGATTTTGTTTCTTTTATTCTTTAACTGTTAAAATTAGAATTTTTCTCAGAATCATGAAACAATTAAACAGAGAATTTCTCATTAGAATGAGTGTATGTTGTTTTTATTGCAAAATTTCTTATATACCAAGTCGTCAAACACCAATGCATTGAAAGGTTTATGTGGTTCTAGTGATTAATCCGTTGCCGCTGAAGATGCCAGTCCATTTAGATAATATTAAACCGGTCCACCAATGAGACTTACCACAACATTCGCATAGTTCATATACGATTAATATCATTTCATTGAATCACTCAAATCGAAATACTAAAATCTACACTGAGAAAACTCGTAATCGGCACACTTTATATGTGTTCCTTACAAAGGAAATTCTTTATAGATTATAATGAAACAAAAGGTAAGCTTAAGTACATCTTGTTTTGATTTATGTATCTTTGGTGCTGATCGTATTTGTTTGACCATTGAATGTTTGATTGACAGAAGACATAAATCTTCGGTAAGAATAAAGTTTTTTTATAACGGTATTGAAATAAGATTTCGATTATACTCGTAATTATTACATTTTACAAGAAGAAATTTTTTTGTTCGATTAAGACAAAAACTATTTTTATCTAAGAACATTTTTATAGCTTTTACTCTTCAAACTGTACATCGACGTTTATATGTTTTTTTATTTTCGATTATTTATTTTATATTTATTTTAATTATTTTCGAACTATAATTACTGTATGTTAAGTTGGAAATTCAAAAAGTCTGTCATGTCTGTTTCTTTCTTTGGAATTTATTTTGGGGTTCAAGGTTACATATATCCCTCAACTCTTTTGCGTTTCGATTATTATCTACGTTCTTCTTAACGCCTACATGACATAGTCTAATCTAGGACGAACGGCTATAACGTTCGATTTACGTAGAACCATCTGCAACAATGCATTGACCGCCCAGTTTGCGGAGTGGAAAGGGAGGTTGTAACGAGGGCTATAAAATTTGTAAAAATTAGGAAAATGGAAAAAACAAATTAAAATGGAAAAAGAAAATTAGCCGCCGTTGAAATAAAAGATCTAACTGTGAAAGATTTTCGTTAAGTAAGCCAAACCACTCCCGGCTCAGTCGTTCGAGGTATCCTTGGTCGTAGGTATATAAGGATTCACAGTTATGTGGTAAGACTTAGTCCACATCCGTTATTATCATTCACCTCACCTCATGGTCTAATTACTTCTCTATTCTACCATGATTGAAATAAGTACACACACTATTTAGATTATTTTAACGATAATATAAAAATACAAAATTTATTATTTATAATAATTATAAGAATTTCACTCTTCGCTATATGATTACTCCGTTTAAACGAGGTTTGGGAAAAAAATACAGTAAAATATATTGAAAAAAATAAATAACTTAGAAATAACTAAACAATACCCAAATAAGTTATTTAATTAAAACTTGTTATATATGTATATATATATATATAATAATTTGAGCAATCAAATCTAAATACCAAAATTCAATTAATAAATAAATGTTACTTTTAAGTGATCGAAGACGGTAGAAGCGCTTCCATCCCTTGATCCTGAAAATAACGCTTAAATATTTGGTTGTATATAACAAAAAAGGCAAAAACCCATCAACATAATCTGAAAGCCTTTATTCAATATAACTTATCTAACATACATCAAGAAAGAAAAAATTAACATAAAACCAAAACCCACTATATCAGTAATTAATATAAACATAACATAAACTTTAAGAAAAATTAAAAGCAAAAACAAATATTTGTAAAAAAAAATTAAATTTTGCACCACGTTTTCAACCACAACAAACTACCGATATCCAGAGTAACGTTGTCTGCTTGATGATGACGCTGCATGCGGCCCGTAAGTCGATTTCAATAATTTACCGATTTGGTCTTGTCCCGCCACACGTGTGCAAATCAAAACTTCAATGAATTGTTCACCAACAACATAAAACTGCCCAAATTCCGACTTGATGGTTTACTTCAGCCACGCTGTTATTTTTTTTTTATTTCAGTTGAGGTAAGCATCCGTGTGCCGTCCCATCTTCCATGTCAGTACTATAGGCTGACATGGAGCTATGCAATGTGCAGATGGTTTCAATGTAAATCTGACCTATAGCCGGAACGTAAAGTAATATAGTGGGAAGTCACAATGGGCCACTAAAGCCTGAATGACAGATAACACTACAACAAAAAAAAACATTGCATAGCTCCATGCCAGGCCTGTAGTAGTGACATGTTTGGCCCATGGTGAATAAATTTAGAAATAAGGTCGACATATTTCCAATGAGATACATAAACATGGATTCAAATACATTTTTGGTGTCCGGTCTCCCTATATATTTCGAAATGAGATATTTTATACATGCGAATAGAATTTGAAGCGTGTAAGCTTAATGTAATTTTGAATAGTAATTGAGACAGTGAGTTGTGAGTTGTCATCCGGAGTTGTTGCTTGTATCTTATCTAGTATTTTATTAGGCCGGTTTCGTTCTGACGATGACGTCATTGAATGACTTTGTGATCGAAAAGATCAAATCCATCTCATCAGACATATGCTACCTAACTTGATGTTTACACTGTGCGATTCGTGTATATACGTTCAGTCGTGACGCGACATAATCTTAAATATGACAAAACCGACAGTAAAATGTCTCTTATTCTTAATTTTCTTCTTTCATGTTATCAATCCCCTTAAATTCATCAATAAAATGATTCAACACTTTCGTTATGATTTTTATTGAACTCTTTGGATCAAAATAAATGATTGTTAAAAGAAGCAAACAGTGAAAATTTTCCATAAGCATGTCTTATGTAGCACAAGTCTAAGATACATCGCTAAAAACTTTTATGTGTTGAATATAAAATTTAAAATCAGAAGAAAAGTTTATAAACACTTTTCACTTTTCATAAAACAACAATTAATTTTAGTAGCAAATTCGTCAAAGTGATTAAAGTCGTATTGAAATAAAAGGAACATAAAATCTTCATTTAAAGTTTAATGCACTCTCTTATGAAATTATTTATCGAGATGAATCATTTATCGCAATTGTAATGACCAGTGTGTGCCTAATCTCCAGGAACATTTTATGGATAAGCTCAATTCGGCTCGGGGGGTTGCTAATAGCACACAAGAAAGAATTGGTCACACAAAAAAAAATTATCTCACCTGGAGGAAAAAAAAAACTTTGTTCACCATTCCCATAAATCCCCACCAATACAGAATCACAAATTTAACAATTCATAATTTTAGAAATTTTATTGTATATAAAAAAAACATCAATTAAACAATTTGAAGCGGTCGATTCAAATCGATCTGATCGATTTATTAATTAAATTACATAATTATATTTGAATCGCGCTGTAGCTTATTTAATAATTATCATCGTCTTCTTACTACTCCACTGGATGTAGAATAATGAAACATAATATTAGCCAAGTCACTTTTCTAATTTATCGTGACGATTATACGCTTTACACACCATCTTCATTAAACTATTGGTTTGCGTATGGGCTAAATTAATTTTGCTATAAATATTTTGTTTAAGTTGATATCGCCATGATGGCCCATAGCTTTGTATAGGTCTATGTTGGCATGCGTGGTGCACTTATATTGTTATCCCTGTCGAATTGCTTAGATTTTGTGCGATTACAAATCTAGTTTTTTCTGGTAGTAGAAAAATATAAATGAACCACACACACAAGTATTTCTCACTACGGTACGTGATATTCTTTTGATCGGACGAGATCAAATAAAATATTAATTATATATAGTGGTGGTGAACAACCATTTTGTAAATTTGTTTAAATTGAACTTTAATTAATAATTATAAATAAAAAAAGCAAAGTGAATAAAAATCAAATAAGTGTTTCATAATACTCGACAATTGGTGACCCCGACGTGATGTGAACACGCAACCTTCTGATCTGGAGTCTACAAAGTAACTTAATAAAAATTCAAAATATCATATTATCCACGAAAATTAATGAATGCATATAAAAAAAATTGTTAAAATATTTCAAAATTAACCTTAAAATTAATTTTATTATTATAAAAAAAAGAAGAATTCTAACGAAAATAAAAAAAACTCACCCAGATCAGCTGACGAGCACTCACCAACGTAGATCTGTATGGAACAAAAACTTAATTATCTGAAAACTTAATAATCTGAAAACTTAATTAAGTTTACTAAATACTAAAACAATTTCCAAGCACTTCATTAATTAATTTTGTTTTAAACTCACTAATTAATTTATATACTTAATTATAGTTTTTTTTATATAAATCAAATGTATATATATATATATATATATATATATATATATATATATATATATATATATATATATAAATATATATATATATATATATATATATATATATATATATATATATATATATATATATATATATATATATATATTATATTATGATTTGAAAATGGAGTAAATCCTCGTAAATCATATGGCGGCCATCCGCATGGCGAAACTTTGGTAAATAAGTTTCCGTTTTCCCACTTTTTTTTTAACAATGACCAACAATCCGGTTATATCCCGTAATTTATTCATATGTAATCCAATTGTAAATTATAGAGTCCAAATATGTGGCTATTTTCCACATTGAAAATTGATTAATCCCACGCTCGTCACCACAATGTATATTGTAATAAGATTTATTCGGTGAAAGTATTTTCAAAGCATATTTCCACCCATTTATGCATGTACATATATATATGAGAGATCCAGAACGGACATCGAGCAGCATTCGATGATAATAAACGGCAATTCCATATACTCGTATATATTCCAATATTTAACGTACTCGGAAAAAAAATTATATATGATATGGATAACTTTATCCAAAATTTTACTTATTTAAAAATACAAAATAAATAATTGATCTCACACGGTCAAAAGTCAATTCCCAATTCCCAAATTTTTTTTGTTCTCCTCAAATAAAAGATTTATTATCTACCTCTCGTTTGTTTTTCTAGTATTTTTTTTTTTTGATTGCAACCAGATTATTAACTGGATTTGCAATTATTTTTAGAAGATTAAGAAGAAAACTCATAAAGTAGACTAACATCATTGATTCAACAAAAAAAAAAACAATCCAAATAACTTATAGTACATCTAAAAAGTATCGTACTATATTATTTTATTTTTGCTGACCATTACACATTTTGTATCAATTAAGCTCTTGGTTCAAGTTGGACCTTGATATATAGATATTAACGATATTGGCATAGCGCATATACGATTTTGTTATCCGCCATCATCTCATTCGATCACTGAATTCGAAGTATGCGATATAGTCAGTTTCCAATTAGGAAATATTACGCCTAGACAAGATGGTCGGTGTGAGGTAGATATTGCTGAGAATATACAGAGTTTTACCTGACGATGACCTTCCATCACATCAGTATGGGTTGGAGTTGACATTTACCAGTCAACTAATAACTGAGGTGGACTCAATCGAATAATTTTTTATTGCTATTGTTCATAGAAATTTTCGTCTAAATTTAGTCCTAGTTACTCAATCTTAAATACGCGATAGCAGGTGTGGGTAAACATTTTGATTGGGTTTAAATGAGTTCCAATTTTTCATCATTTTTCTTCACTTAAACGTCAGTGAAGGTTTATAGTCTTCTATTGAAATTAATCCGGTTGCGTCCCCCTCAATTCTAGGAAAAATGTTAAAATCAACCGTTGCTGATGTGATAAAAGTTCATCTCCGGGTAAAACTCTTTATTTTCTCAGCAATATCTAGTAACTGTATGCTTGATTTTATTGTAAGTAGAGATCTTATAGTCATAACCACTACCGGCAGTCAATTGGAAATACATTTTTAGAAGGAAGAATAGTCCATGCCACCATAAATTATTGTTACGTGAGACAATAACATCAACTGTCCTATACTATACCACTGCTGCATACGCATACGTAGACGCATGAGCAATGCCATGCAGTTCTTTTTTGCCACTTGATCAATCTCGGAATTTTTAGATTTGATATTTCACTCAGATCATTCTTGTACCTCTGCCATTTGGCGTTTATATTTTCTGGTAGGTATTAATCCCAGTTTATTCCAGTTTTTCATACATCCTGCATTATAATCTTGGCCATGATAGTTATTCGTGAAAGCCATCCTATAGGATTAAATAGTTTAAATGAAAAATATAGGAATGAGCGTTTAGTGGTGCGGTTGTAAGTTAGCTGCAGTCCGGTTGTATCAAATTTAAACACATCTTCTGCCGAGTTGTATAAAATACCAATCGTTTCAATGATTTCATTTAGTTTTCATTAAGTTTTATTTGAGTGTATGCTTTAGGTTGGAGACAGAAATGTTTTGTAAAGTTTTGGGTGAGTTGACTATCAAACATTTCCTAAGACGAAATCCACCCAGGTGTTGTTGCTCTTGTATTGCCACGAAAGTCTCCTTGATGTTGTCTGTCCCCAGTGAGTAAGTCATCTACATAGAAGTCGGTCAACATTATTTTAGCCGCTAGGGGATGCGTATGCTGTCCTTCCTTGGGTTATTGAATCAGTGAACTTACAGCTAGGTAGTTGGCAACTGTGGTTTCGTATGTAACAGTTTTAATTTTTGTACGCCTTCATAGGCTCAGAAGGTTCCTTTCTCCATAATGTAATAGTATTGTGACAGACTTGAGGAAACCTTTTTTCGATATAAGCTGTTGTAGATGTTCCCAGGTTGAATTATCAAAGAAATATAAAATACTTGTCGCAGAATATTATTTGATTTATGGTTTTATTAATTTATTAATTTGGTTAGCTCTGGTTGCTGGTTGTCGAAAAAGTGACGAGATACAAATACAATTTCAGTTGCATACATAAGTAAATATATAATTGGTAAGTATATAATGTAAATAAATTTGAAATATATTAACAGTTTGAGTTTATCATTTTGTGTTCATGTATATAGAAATTATGACGTATACAAACAGATGATGTGATGTATTAAAATTGGTGTATTCCAACTTGTTGATTGGTTTGTATTGCATAGCCATATAAATATAAACATAAAATTATACATCCTCCGGCCACAAGAAAATTGCATCTTCAATCATTAATAGGTAATATTGATAGTTTTACAACTGGTCGTTTCAAAATTCCAGATGATGTCTTCAAGGTGACTACTCGTACAATATTGTCTTCTCCGGGATGTAATGTTATTACTCGTCCCAGTTTAAATTTGCTTGTTATTAAGTTGCTATCGTGGATTAGAACAATATCATCGATCTTGATATCTGATGAGTTTGTTTGCCACTTGGTTCTTTTTTGAAGTGATGTTAGATAACTCAAATGCCATTTTTTCCAGAATTCTTGTCGTAGTCTCTGGAGGTATTGCTATCTCGATAAGTGAATTAGCTTGAGATGACTGGTATCTGGATCCGGTAGATAGGTGTATGGATGTCCAATCAAAAAATGTGCCGGTGTTAGTGGATCTAAGTCGTTGGCCGAATCAACACAGAGTGGTCGAGAGTTCAGGATGGATTCTATCTGTGCCAGGAGAGTCGTCATTTCCTCATAAGTAAATAATGCTTCCGTCAATACTCGTTTCAGGTGGTATTTTGTCGACTTCACTGCTGCATCATAAATTCCTCCAAAATGTGAACCTGATGGTGGGTTTAACTTCCAACAGAAAATTTGATATTTTAACATCCTCTACAATTTTGAATAATTCATTTAATTCTGATTTTGCGCCAATGAAGTTCGACCCGTTGTCGCTAATTATTTCACTACATAGGCCTCTACGAGCTATAAAACGTTGAAATGCTCCAATAAATGTGTCAGTCGATAAATCTCCAACCGACTCCAAATGTATAGCCTTGGTACTAAGACATACGAATACGGCAATGTATGACTTATTCGGTTTTAATCCTCTTCGTTTCGACGGTCTCACGTATATTGGTCCAGCGTAATCCACACCAGTCGACATAAATGGCCTAACAAGTGTAACCCGGTTAGTTGGTAAATTTGCCATCATTGGTTGGGTGCTCTTTGTCGTGTATCGAAAACATCTCATGCATCTTTTGATGACTCGACGAATTACAACCTTACAATTTACTATCCAATACTTTTGTTTTAACGTTGTAAACAGAAGTGAATGTCCTCCGCAGAGTAAGGCTTCATGGGTTGTGCGCACCAAAATTTCTGTGACTATATCTTCGTTGGGTAGTATTATGGGGTGTCTGACATCAATTGAAACTGCTGCTCGTTCGATTCGGCTGCCAACTCTAAAAATACCATTTTTATCTAGGTAGGGGTTACGGTTAATAAGTTTATGATTTTTGGATAGTGGTAAATTATCCTTAAGGATCCTTATTTCGGTATGAAAATGTTTTTCTTGAACATATTTAATTAAAATTAACTTCGAATCGTTTAATTCAATACAACTAAGAAATGATGTTTGTCTTTCATGAGGTTTTAACTTACAGTTTTTAATAAATCGGTTGCAGTAGGCTAACACTCGAATAATTTTATTGAAATTTGAATTATTGGCCACAATTAAATCAATCACTGCTGGAGATGACGTTAAATTACATGTGATAGTAGATTGAAAATTGATTGGCCACTCTGATACAGGTAATTGAAACCATTTCGGTCCTATCCACCACAGGTTATGATTAATTAATTCGGATGGAAGTATACCTCTGGAAGCGCAATCAGCTGGGTTTTGACTCGTAGTTATGTGATGCTAATATTTCCTGGGGTAATTAGTTGTAATTTCGCTTACACGGTTGCCTACAAAAACTTCGAGTGATCGTGGTAGAGTTTCCAGCCATTGTAAAACAATTGTTGAATCAGTCCACATATAAACAGTGGTTTCACGATCTGATAACAATTCCTTTACGCTGTCCATTAGTTTTGCAAGTAAAAGTGCCGCGCAGAGTTCGAGCTTCGGTATAGTAATTTGCTTTTGTGCTGGCGCAACCTTTGTTTTGGCTGATACAATAGTCACCTCCATTTTACCATCTTTATTGGTACAGGCAGCATATATCACCGCAGCGTAAGCACTCTTGGATGCATCTGAAAAACCGAGCAAATTAATATGGTTTGAAGTAAATTTGAGCCACCGCGGTATGGTTATAGACTCGATTAATGGTAATTGATTTCGAAATTTGCTCCAGTCGTCAAGTATATCTTGTGGCAATGGATCATCCCACTCTAACCCTTTTGCCCACGTTCTTTGGAATATGATTTTAACGTATATCGTGATAGGCGAAAGCCAACCTTGAGGGTCGAAAAGCTTAGCAGCTTCGGATAACAGTCCACGTTTGGTGTATACTGGTACATCCTTCAGTGCAATCTTGTATGTGAAATTGTCTGTTTTCGTGTTCCAAATAATGCCTAGAACCCTTGAGTGATGTGATTCTCGTTCATTATCAATAGGTTTTTTACATTCGGTTAAAGTTTCGCTGTCGGGTAGGCAGTTTGATAGCCATTTTCGTAAATTGAATCTGGCAGCCTTCATTATTTGTGTTATTTCGACCTTCAGGAGGATGAGTTGATCCATTGTGTCTGCTCCTGTCATCAGGTCGTCAACGTAGAAATCTCTGTCGATAATTGCTGCCGCGCTCGGAATTTTTTCTTGGTTGTCCTTAGCAATTTGTTTCAAAACTCGGGTGGACAAGAATGGCGCTGGTGATGTACCATACGTGACGGTCAGTAAACGGAACTCTTGTATGGGCTCTGACTGATCCTCTCGCCATACTATTCTCTGAAAATTGGTATGATCATCTGTAATTAATATTTGCCTAAACATCTTTTCCAAATCGGCTGTCATAACATAACGATGGAATCGGAAACGCAATAGTATTTGTTGCAGAGTTTGCTATATTGATGGGCCGACACACAAATTGTCATTTAGCGATCTGCCGGTTCTGGTTTTGGCCGACGCATCAAATACAACACGAACTCTGGTGGTGGTGCTGGTTTCCTTGGAGACTGAATGATGTGGTAGATAATACAACTGGTCACAAGGGATATCTAATTCGTTAATGCGTATACGTTCCATGTGTCCCAGTTTTTCGTATTCTCTCATAAATGAAATGTATTCTCCCTTCAGGTCAGGATCTCTTGCAAACCTACGTTCGATGGATTGGAGTCTTCGGACGGCTTGCGATCTAGATTCCCCAAGTGGTGCGGCCATGGGATGAAATGGTAATGCAACGACATATCTAACATCGTTTTTTCGTTTGAAATTGTCCACGAAATGATTCTCGCAATAAATTTCTTCCTTTGTTTGAGGTTTTGTTGCTTTAATTTCCTCTATTTCCCAAATTTTTGTAAGAGCTTTATCGATGTTAATTGAGGTACAAAGGTTTGTAACTTGCGACAGCTGGTTGTTGCTGAACCTTCCCGAAACTATCCAACCAAGAATTGTTTCTTGCGCTACTAAATTGTTATTGGGACTCTCAATGTGTCCTGGAAGTAGTAAAGCAAGATAGTGGTCACATCCAATTAAAATTTCTATTTTGCCAGGTTCGTGGAACGATGGATCTGCTAATGGAAGCTTTCTGAATTCTGCCCAATGGTAGTCAGGTATTCGTACCTGCGGTTGATGTGAGGTAATTGACGATAAAACAAGCGAGTCAATATGGAATGATGTTTGCTGTCTTGTTCGCGAAAACACTTCAATATTCACTCGTCCTCTGGAAGTGCCGACCCTTGTTGAACCTACTCCTTCGACTATAGTTCTCTGATTTCTCCGCGGTAGTCCTAATTTCTGAACGCACGACTCGGTAATAAAGGATGCTAAACTTCCGGAATCTAATAGTGCTCTGCACGTATATAACGAATTATTAGCTCCACGAATATCTACAAGTGCAGTTTGTAGAAGGCCGGTGATAACTATTGGTGACTGTGATTGGTGTGTATGCACAGTGGTGGTCGGTGCTAAATGAACTTATGTTTTTTCGGTATTGTTGGAAGCTGCTTGCTCGGTGTTAGCCTCAGCCTTGGTGTAGGTAGTATTGACGTTGTGATTGGATGGTAGGTGAAGCAATGTATTGTGACGTTTATTACATTTCATGCATGACCTTCTTGATTGGCATCTCGAGACCAAATGGGAATCACACAAACAATTGAAACATCGGTTGGCCCGTTGCATGAACTCTCGTCTAGATGTTATATCCATCTCTCTAAATTTAGCGCATTGAAATAAATTATGAGTGGTATTACAGAACGGACAATTTTTAACTGCTACTGTATGGCTTTGTATGCTGGTAGCTCGTGGTTGTGGTTTTCTCGATGGTGGTTGACAATTATCTAATGAATCGGCACGTTTGGTAACAAAATCCAAAAATGATTGCCAAGTTGGGAAATCAATATCTGATGTCTCATTTGCCCAACGTTGTTGTGTATCGTCATCCAATTTGCTCAAAATTAAATAGATTAACCATGGGTCTCGCCCATTTACACAGTTCCCCAACGCTCTTATACCACGAATGACTTCATCTGAGGTATCGCAAATTTGATGAAGTTGTTTACCGGTTGCTTGGCTGACTGACGGTTGGCTAATAAAAGTTTTAATAAATGAGTTTAATATTAGTTTTTTCTTACTGTACCTTTTGGTTAATTTCTGGTATGCCTCAATATAATTAGCTTCGGTTATTGCCAGGTATCTCAAAGATGCTCGCGCCTCTCCTCCTAATGAATCTTTAAGATATTGTAACTTTTGCACACCTGTAAGTCCAGGATTCTCATGTACAGTTGAAACAAACATGTCGTGATATGATTGCCATTCTTGGTAATTGCCATCAAAAGTTGGTAAGGCTAGGCGAGGTAATTTTATATCACAACGTGTTTGATTGAGCGTCCCGTTATTCCAAGTGGCAGTAACATCAAAATGTGGCGTGGTTTGTTGTATTTTCTTTAAATGTGTATTTAGTTGAGCGATAGTTTTGTAATATATTTCATCACATGCTACGGCCATTGATTCTGCTTCTCCATCTCGAGCAAATATTTCGTCCTCGGCATCTGTAAATGCCGTCATCAAACGTTGCAGGGTTTCTAATCGTGCCTTAACAGGTTCAATATCTTCAGCATCAGTAAGGTTAATGGCATATGTTTCAATTGCCTTTATTTGCATCAACGTGGTTTCGCGGCGTCGCAAAAACTGGTCTATCTTTGGTGGCATTTCAATCTGATTCACTATTTCACTTATCACTAACAAACACTTATTTTTCTTAATTTAACCCGACTATTTCGAATAGTAGCTAAATAGTATTCAAAATTCACAATAAATTTTTCGTTATAGAAATAAGAATTAAAATACCGAAATGAGGTGGATGAAAATACAACCGGGAAATGCAAAATGGAGAAATAAAATTTGGAAGATGGAAAAAAATAAATAAAAATGGTATACTTAAGATTTGTGAGTTGACAAATTTATAAAAAATGGTGTCCAAACAATAATTCCACGAGGTAATGGTGTTTGATGAATTCTCCTTAAATCGGTTACTGGTAAATCCAAGATGTAAAACTCTGGATCCGGCTCGAAGGACCAAAAAATGTAGATGTTCTCAGGTTGAATTATCAAAGAAATATAAAATACTTGTCGCAGAATATTATTTGATTTATGGTTTTATTAATTTATTAATTTGGTTAGCTCTGGTTGCTGGTTGTCGAAAAAGTGACGAGATACAAATACAATTTCAGTTGCATACATAAGTAAATATATAATTGGTAAGTATATAATGTAAATAAATTTGAAATATATTAACAGTTTGAGTTTATCATTTTGTGTTCATGTATATAGAAATTATAACGTATACAAACAGATGATGTGATGTATTAAAATTGGTGTATTCCAACTTGTTGATTGGTTTGTATTGCATAGACATATAAATATAAACATAAAATTATACAGCTGCTATGACAAACTTGTACTTTCTCATAATTCATCATAATGTCGTTTAATGAAACACCGTAGTTGGTTTTGATGATGCATCAAACACCACATGAAGTTTGTTTGTGGTGCTGTCTGGTTTGAGAACACCATGATGAGGTAGATAGTGTACATTTTCTTCGAGTTCATCTTTTGGTTTTTCTTGTGTTCACTCTATATGGTTTATAGATCGATATATTTTGGTATGAATTGTCGATATAATTGCTTGTATTCTGCATTCTTAAAAAAATCTTTTCTCAAACTACAGAAGTCTGGATGATGCTTTCCATCTAGACTTTCCAAGCTTGACGTGATTGTGTTTAAATGGAATTTTTACTATAAAGCGTCCATGGTTATGATGCAGTTTCAATGTTGTTTGGAATGCTTCTTCGATTTGATCTTATTCCGCTTGGCTTCTTTCATCAGGATTGTTATCAACCCCTACAAATAGTTTTAGTAGTGCTCTGATCAACTAAATTTCGGATTCCTCTCGAATAAGAACTGAGCCTCTCGAATAGAACCAATTGCCACGTAATCTGTTAAGTATAAAATTATATGTTAACGATTAAATGCACCAATTTGTTATAAATATAAGTAATCATTACATCAAAGAAGAAATAGCAGTGTGACGCTAGGCATCATCTAAGAAAATAGGACCATACTTTCAAGTTCTAGAATAAAACAGTTTGCAACCCTTATGTTTGTAACCCTTGTGTTACCATTATAGTTAGACCCTGATACTATATTACAATACATGAATCCATTAGTATCGAGTTCCAACACGCGTTGAAGAAGAATTATATCCATATTCAAAATTATATCTAGAAAATTATAAACGATTCCAGAGGAAATTTTAGACAGTCCACAATGCTTCCTATAGTTACCAAAACAAATTTTAAGTTCGTCCACTTATTTGATCCAGAATTAATGAACGCAGCGTCATCGACGATACTCAGAATGTCAACCCAGATCAAAATACTGATGGGTTTGGAGCTCGGTTGAACACCTTCACCAACATATATACCATCGAGAACAGTAACAATTACAAAGCAGTACCCTGCTGGCAGATCAACAAAAATCTATCAAATAGATGTCACAACATCAGCAGGAACAATGGAAGTCTTGTGAACTATCAAGAGTCCCTTGAGTTCGGTTGAACTTCAAGTGACATTTGAGATAAGAAAAAAGTATCTTGTGTTCCTTCGCCACCCCATTGATTTCTAAACAGGAGTCAAAATCATGACTTATCGAATTCTGAAATAATCTTGACCGTCTTCTTTCCAGAGCTATATAACTCATCAAGATCATCAGACACAGCAGATTTTTCAGACAGGGCTTCTCGAACATTGTCGATGTTCGAGTATAAGCGAATCAATACGATTTGTGACCTTCATCTGCAATCGGAATAATTCATACAAAGCAGAGGAAAAATATACTAAAATGGTGAAGCAACAACAAGAAAAATACACAGGGGAATCAAAACTTTCGCGTCTGATCCTTAAAACTTGATGTATTGAAAACCCAGTTCCAAAAAATCGTTCGCAAATCTGTACTTATCGACATGTTGAATTAGATCAAATACTTACCATATATGGATTGTAGTCTACATAACTTTGTGATCAAGGTTAAGAGCTTCAGGCGACGCTGATTCTTGTAGAGGTAAGTAAGGACTGGGTGGTCCCATGAGAGTTTAAAAACAGATACATTTAAATAATCGATTCGAACCTGACGCCAATATCGCAATTAATAAAAACGCATTCCTCTCTACAAAATGTAAAATGTCTTCTCATCGGTACAACAACAACATTGTTAGTCAAAATTTGTGTTTAAATACCAAGTTATAAAAGACGAGCAGAAAATCAAAGAAGGATTTCTTTTATAGTTATAAATCCACTCAGGCGCAAAATTTCAACAATTATAAAAACGGTTTCCCCTTCTTAAGGAAAAATAGAATTCATTCTTATTATATTTCCCCTTAAGTAGGTGTGGAATATAAAATATTTCATGAAATGTTTCATTTACGCCTAAATGTGGATTAGACAATTTACTTCTCTGATTTTCTGCTCGTCTGGCATACATTGGTACTTTTCATATAAATTTTAAATAGAAAATCTACAATGTTGTTTTTGTAGCGGAGACACATTTTACCTTTATCTATTTGTTTTCTTATCAACATTTTTTTGTACTGACGAATTTTGAACATGATAAGAAAAGTATTCTAAAACCCCAACTTTTTCCAATTTTGAAGGCCCTGCCAGGTTCAGGGTAGTCCGTTGTTGTTGGTTAATTAATATTAATGCTGGACACATCGAGAAAGTGGCTACTGAAAGTGTCTTCTGAGGCTAATAAATTCAAATATAACGTAAAAATATTTTGTTTTGATAAGCCAAATTGTTGTGTATATGTGAGTGTTTGCACGATGACTTTCGAATGGTTGCTGCAACTGGTCGTTTATGTGACTTAATATTCTGAATTCTTGTGGGAATCAGAAATTGATTATTGCAAGACACGTGAGTGGTTTTTAGTAATACCCTGAATGTAATAAAAAAATATTGCCTTTCTCAGGCCACTACCATTTTTGGCCTCTCGTTCCCTTTACTTTGTCAAACACTTCACTCTTTTAAAATGACAAAACCAAAACCTAGATAATATTCATCTTCTTGTATAAAATTAATAATATCAAAGCCGTGAAAAAATAACATTTGCCACATATCCGTAGAATACTTCCCCGTCTTGATTCAACCATCTTGATTCAGAGCAATCCATGCCCCAACAACGCTTCGCCCTAATACAAACGGTATTCGTTTATATTAAGATACCATGATCGGAAAGCGCTTGTTTTCGCCATTGCTGACCATATTATAACTCGCTACCCTCTTTTTCTAGAACCCTCTCGTGCTTTCTTCCTCGCGGTCTTCCATCTTTAAAACAGTTGATTTTTCAGGAGTTATGTTGAACTATCTCTTGTTTAATTTCTCGTTCTTCCTCGGTAGTCAATACTGTTGAATGGCCAATCGATGCGCATATACGAGGGTTGCCTTTTATATTTCGGGATTTGGCAACCCTTGTGTTGCAATCTGTCAACTGACAGCTCTATCGTAAAGTTAGAAGTTTTTTAGGTTATACGTACTCAGAACGTTTTGACATGCGAGCGCTATTTGTGTTGTTTACAGTAAATTAAAAGATTCATCTGCCCTCAAGAATGAAATTAAATCGTGAACATATTCGTGCGATTATTTTTTACAATTTTCGACGTGGATTAACTCAGCAGCAGTGCATGAAGGAACTTAATTCAACTTTTGGCGATGAAGCTCCATCAAGAACCAGTGTTTATCGATGGTATGGTGAATTCAATCGTGGTCGGAGCTCACTCCAAGACGAATTTCGGGAAGGCCGTCCAAAATCAGTTGTTGTTCCGAATAACATTGATGCTGTGCGCGAACTGATATTGCAAGATCGTCATGTGGCCTATCGTGAGATAGAGACAACCTTAGGCATTAGTGGGACCAGCATACACTCAATATTGCATGAACATTTAACTGTCAAAAAAATGTGTACGCGTTGGATCCCACACAATTCATTTGTAATGAAGTTTTGATGGCGGAGATTGCTGATGAAGGAATTTTTGGTAAGTACTTCATGAACAAGGACAAATTCGTATTAGGGATTGGATTAGTAAGTTAAAGTATGGTAATGCTATTACAAATGAATATGACATAGCCAATCGTCAGGTGAATTATGCTGGAGCATCGAACAAGTTTTTAGTAAATGGAATGGAGGTACTGGAACACAAAGATTATCGGCCAATACAAAAATCACTAAATAGAAGACGGTCAACGACAAATTGGGAAATATAAACAAATATGATTAACCGGATCCAAGTGAAAAGACTAAATCTTGGTTTGAACTCGGCACCTTCCGCTCAATCCAAATCAGTGTTAACCACTGAGCCACTCGCTTATATTGATTTGGGTTTATTAAACATAATTCTTCGATCTGATTTTTATAAAATTCAATACAAATCCAATTGAAATTTTTGATTATGTAATATGTATTAGTAATTACAGTGTTAAATTTTATATTAAAGAGAGAAAAAGCAAATAAATGAAAAGAGATAGAAAGAAAAAATGTAATCTAATTCTAACAAAACTTATAGTGAGGCTTAGAAAATTAATTCAATTCCAAAATAATATTAAATTAAAATAAATTATGGTCAAATAATCCGTCAAAAGTAATTAATTCTGGTCATTGTATTTTTTCTTACTAAACGTAGCTAAAGTTCTAGATGACTCACATTGACATGAATTACTGACACATTTATTTTGGCTTAAATATATGAAAAAATGTAAGATTCGAGAGTGTTTTCTTAATCGGCCATTAACAAGACATGCAAGAGATTTTATCAGAACGCGAATGTATGCAATTGATTTCTACATGCCTAATGTACCCAATGTGCCTCACTACATTTCCCAACGGAGGGGAACACTTACATTTATTTTAACTTGAATATATGACTGCATCTTCATCCATGGGAGTTTTGATCAACTCATTTTGCCTATGTTTTATGAGTTAAAGCATAATGTAAATTGACTGTAAATACTGTGACCCAAAAGATGGTGAACTACACCTGATCAGGTCGAAGTCAGGGGAAACCCTAATGGAAGATCGTAGCAGTTATGACGAGCAAATCGACTGTCAGAATTGGGTTTAGGGGCGGAGGACCATTCGAACCATCTAGTAGCTGGTTCCCCCCGACGTTTCTCTCAGGATAGCTGGTGCAGTAATATTTGGGGAAATAGTCTTATCTGGTAAAGCAAATGATAAGAGAAATTTTTGCTCGACTTTCTTGATTGAACTCATTAAAGGTTCTTCAATTATATATTGTGCCTGTAGTGGGCCAATTTTGGTAAGCAGAACTGGCGTTGTGGGATGAACCAAACGTTATGTCTTGGTGGTAGTAGCAAATAATCTAATGAGATCTTCGATGACTGATAAGAGTTGTAACGACGGCCGCGGCTGCAATCATCGTTCCCACCACTGACATTGCATTATAATTTCCCTCTTGGGATATTATTATTGTAGTAGATGGTACCTGCAATCAATCAGTACTCCCACCAACTTATTTGCGCCTCTGATACGATATAAAAGAGCGAGAGTAAGAGGGGAGGCGCTTCGTTTTGTTTTGAGATCAGTCAGTATATTTTGTTCGTGCAACAGCTGACTGATTAAGTTATTTATTAAATAATATTTAATGACTTAATTAAATAATAATATTTAAATCGTTTGAATTACTTTTTCTAAGAATCCCTGTAATATAAAAAAACAAAATTTCGTGTGGGGATCGCGAAAAATATTAAGTTTTAAGTGATCATATGCGAATATGTCGGAAATATTCCGAATATGGCGGAATGCTAACCTTTTAATAATGGATTTCCTTTTGTATTAAGTTTGGGAACAATATAAAATTTATAGTGAAATTAAAAGTTTTTTTTTCAAATCAAATTGTTATACATTTGATGGAATAAATATAATGAGGTTGTGTGTGTCTGTAACAAGTTAATGCAATCGATATTAAATAAATTATTGTTGGTAAACTGTGTATTATAACCAACGGCATAGACTAAAGATTAAATGGTTGCATATCAATTAATTCCATAAATGTACAAATTATGAACAATTATAATAAAATTACTTTTATTTGGGGTATGCAAATTTCTTTTAACGTTTACCAAACACACATTTCCCAAGTGAAGCTTAATAATCAAAAATAACCAGCAATAATACAATACAATAACAGTCTGGTGAAATCTGTGTGATGAATGAAAATTGCAATGATAGGCAGTGATCGTCTGAATTAAGTCGGCGTACGCTGATTATGAATGCATGCCTGTTTATTCGCATCGCTAAGAAGTGCACGAGTTATGAAGTAACCAGTCTACGGCTGCTATATATATCCACGCTACTATGGGCCGGACTTGCTGATATCATCATCGGATACCCGTTAATCAATTGTACGGTATTTACATTTTTTTTTCTTGATTTTTCACTATATTATTATATTAGTACGTTGTAATAGTTTACCAGATGCTTCTTAAGCTTTTCTAGAATTAAGTCATTTTCGATAGAGATAAGTTTAAGTCATTATTGTAATTTTTTTGATTTTTTTCGATATTAATTTTTACCATAAGATTTTCTATACAATTTAGATTTGTAAATTTAAATTTATTATTACTTTGTTGACCTTAGGTTTGGTTTTGTAAAATACAAAGTTTAGTTCCTGCGGTTGTTATTCTGAAATTCACTTAGATTATTTTACTGGTATGCTATACGCTCATTATATTTATTCATTTATTTTTCCCGCTAAACCAATGAATTTTGCAATGCATTAAACTAGTATAGTGATAGTGAGCTTGAGTTGACTCTCCCAGGCCATGATTCCTTCTGAACGGTGAATTTAAAGATTCTGCATGTTTCCACAACCCCCACGACCTACATATATATTAGCCAGGGAAATAAAACAAAGCGAGGAAACCGCTGCAAGGTCAAATCTGCTAGCTGAATTCGGACATATTTCAAATTCCGCTACAAAGTTTCGAGTAGAGAAGAGTTTCGTGTGAAAAGTGACTGATCACGAATAAGTCGGTCCCAAGCTCTATGAGAAGCCACTGTTGTCATATGTCCATGTCATGATATTTATTTTTCATACAATATTTAAGTTATTTATTTGTTTATTATTTTATTTATCACTTTATTAACGGTTTCTTTTCTTTAAATATTTTTGCTTATTATTAGAAATAAAATTTTATTATCATTATTATTTTCACTCAAATTTCTTATTAAAAAATATTGACAGTGTATTTACTAACTCTAACAAATTTTTTGTTATTTGGTAAAAACTTCACATCCGTTTAAATTTATTAAATATTTAAGATTTTTGAATAACAGATAAATAACATATCTACTGAAGCAATCTCTAACATACATAGATAACTCGATTCCTAACAAGATCCCTGTTTTCCAGTTGTTTCTGCCCATTTATAGAAACCCGTCCAGTAATGCAAAGCTAGCATATCCTGAACAATGTCATGCATGTTAAACTGGTTCCAAATATTCTGTCTGTTAGTTTCTCGTTCGACTATCTGCGCTTACATCTCCATGCTATACCCTACTCGATTATATTTGTCATTTTTTTATAAAATATGGCTAAATATTCCAGATCTTAATCAATGTCATTTCATTTCTGCCTCCTCTTTATATTTCTTGATTATTTAAATCATTATTCGATAACCGACTTTCGGAATCCTCGAACAAAGCTCGCCATCATCGCAGAGAAAATCTGAGCCTCAGTTCAAGTTCTAAAATAGAACAATTATGTTAAGACCGGGATGCCATAATCTTGATTTTTATATCGTACCTACATGAATCCTTTTATATCGCGTTCCAAAACTCGAAGAAGTAGAATTTGTTCAGTTCATAGTTCTGTTATAATGTAGTATTGATGTTGGTTTATTGGCAAATTCCGCTTGAAATATTACAGAAGACAGGAGTGTAGCCAGATTGGATTACCAAGATTGAACCAAGATTCTATTGTTGATTTGTTTGTACAAAATTACTACGAGCAACTCATTGTGTCATGATTTATGATATATCCAAACAGGAAATGAATGTAGAGATGAGACTGCCGTGGAATTACATGTGATGATCTTCGGAAGTGCTGAACATAGAATGCTCTCCGGAAGTTAAAGCTACTTGTGGCTATGTATCGGTATAATAGGTGGCCGCTAAGGAATCATAGTCGTCGAATCGTTGAACAGTAAAAACCATTTATATTGAGAAGCAACATGATGGATAGTAAGCCCGATCTGTATGTGCTAAAAATTAACCGCGAGACCAATAAAGCGATTCCACCATATCAATATTTATAGTAAACAGTATTATAGTTTTTATAATTCTGGGTGCCACAAAACTATAAACAATCGTCACAGTGGAATTCAAGGCAGTCATCGTTAAGCAATTGCCAGAACATTTATCATTCAATCACTGAATTCGAAATATTAAAATCTAAACTATAAGTCCGATCGTTGATCTATAACATACGCCATGTCTCAGTGGTCCTTCATAAGGTTCGGGTTCAAATCGTACATTGATACGACCATAGTATTGACAATTTGGCAATGTTTAAATTCACTGTTCCAACCATATCGACCATTCCTCTTAGGAAATCACTGAAATCGAAATACCAAAATCAAAACTGTTAGTCATATCAATCTTTAACCTTCACCTTGTCTTTATGGCCCAATTTGTTGGAGTTCAGTTGAATAATCAAATCCACACCTAATTTCGCTGTATTTAAGATTGTGCATCTAAATTAAGACGAAAATTCTTTTCAAGGGTATATAACAACAACATAGCAACAACAAAAACAATAACTACCTATTTTGGTTTCTCTGTAGAGCGAAAATAAACCAAATCTTTAAGACACGTGATTTTCATTTTCATTCATTTCATTGTTGTGAAAAATTACAACAACTCATTATTTCGTTTCTGTTATAATTGTTTCGAATGAAACTGTAACGAATACGAGTATGTGACGTCATATAAGTTCAAATGTGCATAAAACGTAATCGAGAGTGATTTACATGAAATCGTTTTGGTAAATATAGATTTTCCCGGAAAACTTGTAACTACCTCATAATAGGATATGTTGTATTCTTATTATAGGCGGAAAGATTAGTGTCGATCATGTGGTTAATCTTATTGTGTGTATGTGTGCGTACAAATGCTGATTGGCTTTTATTGAGATCCAAGTTTTTACCATTTTTCCTTATCCAACCAGGGTGAATGTCGAAGACGTGTTGTCCTCTAGTAGAAATTATCCGGTGTATCACTCCATTTTGTATAATAGAATGTTTTCAAAATGTCCATAAATGGATTTCGGGCGGTCAGTTGATTCCAGCGAGACTCAGGGCAATCGTAGGGTTTCCGAAATGTTTATGAACCTGTATTTGATTGCATTTATATCATAAAAGAAAACATGCTAAATTAAACAGAAACAATTTATTAAACCACTAGAAGTTTACTCTCTTTATCTAAATTCCAAATCATCCTTTCGATCACTTTACGGGAATTTCATTTCACAACAACAAAAACTTAACAATGTGATTTTAAATTCAACCGATTCATTTAATTAATGAAATTCATTTATTTCACAGTATGCGATTTTTAATCGATCATAAAAATAAAGTTAATTAATGGTTACAAAAGCTAAATATTTAAAACTAAAAATTAAACTTAACTAAAATGTATTTTCCTTAAATAAATTTCCCAACACCAAAATGCTAATTCTAACTTATGACTAATAAAAAATTTGATTTATTATAATATAAAAATTATCAAAAAAAATCATTTACATATCCAATGTGTTTTTATGTCCATCCATATGAACAAGTATTTGTAGAGCTTTATGTTGATGGTGATGATGCTGCGCAATACGTTTTATTATAAGCTTTTCGGTTTAATGCATATTTGTATTAAAATTATTATTAGATTGTATTATGGTTGTAGCGGTTAGTATTTGCAAAGCCCTCTCAATAAATAAAGCCAGAATGAATACTCACTTTTTGAAATGAGCTTTATTTAGTGTATCAATAATGTACGTTTTATCAAGAAACTCATACGAAACGTACAAATTTCTTTTTAAGTTTTACGCTATTGCAACTTAGAGCTTTTACAATTTTATTTCATAAAATGACTAAGAAAGGGTGAAATTAGATCTGAACATATCTCATTTTTTTCAAATCAAAATAAATCACGATCAAATTTAATTATAAATTGATCTAATTTTTATAAATTTTGTGCTTTTTATTTCAATATAAACGATATCCTCTAAAATATATTTTCCTCGCTCTAATTCTCGCTTGGTTGTACGACGAAAGTCAAACTCATTTTTTAATAAATTTAGAAAAATAATATTGACGAAAATACACATAATTGAACGCGAAAACATAAAAAATTAATAATTAATTTAGTTAAATGCAATTATGTATGCGAAAAAATTAACTAAAACCGAATTTATAAACATAAATCAGCTCAAAAGATATTTTCAACATGCAGTGGTCAATAATTAATATAATCAGCTGATTAATGTTTACACTTCAAAATGAACACATAACCTAATCACAATTTCTATTTTGCTACACATTTATTTACAATAACAGCACAACACTACACTATATTCTGAATCCTGAAATACAGAGAATCATTAAAAAAGGTTTATTTATGCTGTCTCAACATAAGAATAATATTTAATTGCATAATTATGCATTAAATACAAAACCAATCTTCATAATGACATAAATGTCATAACAACGGGAGAGAGAGAATATTTTTTTATATTGAATGATAGTTCGATGAAATGCCATTACTAGCGTCGCTGTTGTATAAAAATTTTGCAAGCCATTCATGTTAAAATCATACATGTGTGCATTAATCATTAAATCTAGTTAAATGTGTATATGAGATTTAGTGCATTGGTATTGTTCATTTTATTTAGGATCGCTTTGATTTTATACATCAAAGCAAAATACAAATTACAATACAACTTAACATTTAATGAAATTGATTTGTTTGGTGTAAAGTGCCATTTTGATTTATTCTCTTTGTGAGCATACTTAAAATAAAATATAGTTCTCGTAACCTTACTTTGTATCTGTCTCTGTTTACATTTTAAGTTATTAAAATACCATATTTTCATTTAATGAATAAAAGAAAATGGAAAAATAAATGGAAAAATGATCAATTTCAGGATGAAAATTGGAATTTCTGTTTTCAGTTGAATATAACCAAAGTTAAATTGGAACTACTTTTCATTCAAATATTTACTATATAGTAAAGCCTTACCTTTCATACATTTTGTATGAAACTGACGTTGATTTTTGTATTTTTTGTTACACTAAATAAAGCTCATTTTGAACATTCCTGCTTCAATCACTTCAAGACTGCTTTGGTATTTGGGAGGCACTATAATTTAAAAAATTGTGTGCTTAAAGTTGGATTAAAAAAAAAAAAAAAAAAAAATTAAGTTTAACACAGTTTCATTTCTCATATTTCCATTCTTTATAGTGTTGAGGTTATTTCACGGATATTTTGGAAAACATCATATCGAAGGGGTAAGAGATAATTGAAAAAAAATTTGAGTTGTATCCGTTATCGATGTATTTACCCCGCACGAGATTTTCTTTGATATGGCATTATCATTGTGTTGATTGCATATTAATGCGTTGCCTAGTTTTTTCTCTTGTATTGTTAATCAAACTTCTAAAGTTATTTCAGATTGTATAATGTACCAAAAAATTGAGATTTATTTGACGGAAATAGTATGTTTATATTGGTGTCTTGATCGGTTGGTTATGAAAAAATTTAAATATATAGATATATGTATATGTCTGTAAATACCTATAATTTTTTTGGAACAATGATTTCTTGTATCCCCTCCCTGATATGAAAATCTTTGTGATTTTGGAGGTAGAGAAGACAAAAAAAGTTCTTTTTGGATGGTGATGATCAACACGAACGGATCGCAAACGGGAGCAAGAGGAATAAACCGAGATAATAGAATGGATGGATTTTGATGCTGCTGATAAGCAAGAATAAAAAATTGGATTGTGATGACGGATGAGTATAAATCTAAATTAACAATATTTATAAGAACTTTTTTTTTTTGTTTTGGGACTTTTATTTTATAAGCTTATACTAGAACAATTATATATTATGAGTGAATTTTTATGATTTATGGTGGTTAACTGAGGTGTGCATAGTGAAGGCTATAAATTACTGTCTGTGTGTGTGTGTGTGTTATGGTTGCGTTGATACCAAAAGGTGTATTCATTGCAGAAAAAAAAGTAAAATTTTGATATCTATCAGTAGTTACCATATACATATTTAAAGTAAATAACTTGGATCAGAACAACAGAACGTTTTTTTCGTTTCCTTAAAATTAATTGTGTTTTTTTTGATTGGATAAATCGAGTGAATGTATGTTTTCTGGAGAACAAAACCACGTGTACTTCATAGGTACAACCATACTACATCGGTACAAATCAGCAGAACATCGCATCGTATAAAAAGAAGAAGAAGAAAACAAGAAAGTTATCACCCTGTCTTAGAGGTCACAATCGGGACAGTAATCAAAGGATACAAATGGAAGACTCCTTGGGTATGGTGAAGTTCGTGTGAATCTCCCTAGTCACGTATTTAGTTGTTCGTCCAGGAATTAACAATGATGATAAATGAAAACCTGGCATAAAAATTCGATGGATTTTTCTTAGGTTATAAAAACTAATTTTTATTTTTTTTATCTATTTTTCTTTCTTGAATTTTAAATAAAATTATGTAAGGTTTATAACTAAATTTAACACTTCGAGTTTTTTTGTTGTTCTGTTTGGTAGAAGACGCGTTACATGGTAAAAGTATATATTTATCGTATACTTATTATAAGATGTATTTATTATTTACTGTTTTATTATTAATTTATGAATTTAATTTTTAATATATATTAAAGACCTATTTTTCGTATATTTATCTTTAACTTAATTAATTGGAGTAATTAGTATGACAATTTTAAATTTAAGCACATTTTTTCAACCTTCAAGGTCATACATTGATTCTACATTGATTAAACTAATTTATTAATTATACTTCTTTTCACTTTAACTATAAGACTTCAATGTTCTTTATTATTATTATTTATTATTAGTTTATCATTACAACTATATACCTTAATTGTACATAAACATTAAGTCTAATTTTTATAACAAAAAAAAAATTTACAGATTTAGTTAAATTATTTTTGAGATAACATTCGATTATCTTTCCTCTCGATCAAAAATCCAACTGACCGCAAATCACCTCGTTTTCGTAATAGTTTTTCTTCTTCCCCCTTCTTTTTCTTGTACTCCCGTTTAAAACAAGCATAATTATCTTCAATACTTAATCCAAAAATAATAAAGTTCAACATGAAGCATTGCAATTTCAAACAGTCGAATTCGTTAATGGAATAAAAATTAAATTATGACGTTGCCTACGTCGCACCGGTTAGAAAACTGGACAGCGATAATTCAACCCACACTGATATGATAATGGTTCATCCTCGGGTTACGATCTGTTCTTTCCCAACAATATCTGGCATACAGAGAGCGTTTTGTCGAATTTATATTTCGTATTCGGTGATTAATTGAGATGAAAGGTGGATCGATATGAACTATGCCAACATCGTTAATATCTATCTTTTATACATAAAGTAATTTCTAAAATTGTTTTTATAAATTACTTTATGTATAAAAGATAGATATTAACGATGTTAAAATTTGTTAAAATTTTTGTAAACACTTTTCTTCTTACTTTAAATTATATATTCAACACATAAAAATTTTTCATCGCAGAGAGTATGTTGGAAATGTGCTTCATGCTTGTCTTATCGAAAATTTGGACGGTTTGAAATTTTTCGCGGTATCAATCCAAAATCAGACGTTGTATAAAATCGAATATCGAACCGTCAAGAAACTTACCATCAACAGAATGACCAATTAATGTTGGTCCAAAGAGTGCAATTAAATTCATAACAAAAGTGTTAACTCATCTTATTGATGAATTTAATGGGATTGATGACATGAAGAAAGAAAATTAAAATTAATCGACGACAGATACAAAATATGTTATCGTAGTAATGAACAAAATCAAAGCGATCCTAAATAAAGAAGCCGCAATCATCGAAATTGAACTTAAAAAGTTTATACCCCATATTTACTAACACATCAATAAGCTGTGACGTCATTAAAAAAATAATAAAATCGCCCTACAGTTCATATTTATTACTAACAAATTGAAAGCGTACAGGAAAGAAAAAATAAAAAAATATTTTTATTTTTGTTTTTCTTTGCTGTCAAAAATTGTTTACAAAATGTTTATAGGTTATACCCGCCCAGACAATAATAAATTATTTATTATAATAAAACATTTATATTATAATTAATAATTTATATGTAATTATATGTATTATATATAATATAAACATATTATATATATATATATATATATATATATATATATATATATATATATAAATATTTATATATATATATATATATATATATATATATATATATATATATATATATATATATATATATATATATATATATATATATATATAATATAAATATATAAATGTATTGTAATAGAAAAAAACATTTCAAATACTTAAAATTGTTTTCAAAATTCTCGCTGTTAAAAATCGTAACGACTTTTATGATGCCACCTTGTATCGAGTTTAACAACTGCTGTCTTTTATAATGCCATCTTGAATCGAGTATAACAATTGAATGGAAATCAAAAAAATTTAAATAATTTTTGAAGTATACACTTTCAATAACATGTTTGGGTATTTTAAGTGTGTACTTCGTATTATCGCATTAACAATATGCTTTAAAATACCAATAAATACGATTTATATTATTAAAGTTATAAAGTGCCATCTCTTATCCAATATTTGAAGTATAAGTTTCTTTTTCGTAGATCATACGTCATTGATCTCGTTTTATATATTTTTATACAGCGTTTAGAACCAATTATAACATATACATGTATAAAAATTAAATAAATCAAAACATTATTTTTATCATAACTATTAAAATAATTCGTATTTTCATTTGATTTCCATATATGTTATACGAAAATGTTTTATTTAAATTTTGATATAAAAATATTTTTTGTTTTCAGTATTTTTCATTCATAAAAGTTGAGCCAAAAATCTTCAATTTTACATTAGTTCTTATGGAGTGTATGAAAATCTAGACCCCATAAATAAGCTCGATAAATTTAAAGGGTCAATCATTGCGGCTTCTTTATTTAGGATCGCTTTGACAAAATACACGGAATTGTTGAAAGTTGTATTGTTGACGATTTTCATTCTATAGAGAAAATTATGCTGTCATTATTATGTATGTAAACTGACACTTTCGTTCAGTTGGAGTTTTTTATGCCACTGTACGCTGGAAATATGGTATAGTGATTCATGCATGTAGCATAGTCCATATATACGACTCATAACATTTCATTGAATCATTCAATTCGATATACTAAAATCTTCACAGATAAAACTCGTAATCGGCACACTTTATATGTGTTCCTTACAAAGGAAATTCTTTATAGATTATAATGAAACAAAAGGTAAGATTAAGTATATCTTCATCTTGTTTTCATTTATGTTTATTTGGTGCTGATTGTATTTGTTTGATCATTGAATGTTTGATTGACAGAAGACATAAATCTTCGGTAAGAATAAAGATTTTTTATAACAGTATTGAAATACGATTTCGATTACATTTTACAAAAAGAATTTTTTTGTTCGATTAATACAAAAACTATTTTTATTTAAGAACATTTTAATAGCTTTTGCTCTTCAAACTGCACATCGACGTTTATATTTTGTATGAAATAAAATTATTTTCGAACTATAATTACTGTACGTTAAGTTGGAAATTCAAAAAGTGTGTCTTGCCTTGTCGACGTCGTCAACGTTGATGGGGTAATTTCCCCTTTTCCACTTATTTCGCTCTTGTAAGGTATGTAAATAGTCTCTTGACCACGACTTCCAGAATGATTGAATTCGACGCTGAAAATTTTAGATTTGTGGGATCTTCATTTGACCGGCATAATGGTCTGGAGTTGAGTACACTCTCAATCTGCGTAAGCAACGTAGTTGTTTCTTCAAAATTGAGCCTGGCCTCTTTCATCGTTAGTTTGAAATGGTGCTTCACCGATTTTACGGCCGCCTCCCACAATCCACCGAAATGTGGGGCACTGGCGGGATTGAATTTAAAATTAATTCCTTTCTGTAATAGAAAAAATAGTATTATTGTGTTATTTTGTTGTTGGTTTATTTCGAGCCTTAGTCGTTTCAGCTCGTTAGTGGCTCCAATTAAATTGGATTCATTGTCGCAGAAAATATTATTTGTGACAAATCTTTTTAATGCCGCTAGAAAGGCATCTGTGTTGAGACTGCTCACTACCTCCAAATGAACAGCTTTTACGGCAAGACAAATAAACACGGCAACGTATGCTTTCGTTAGCGAGGCATTTCTATGTTGAAATGTTTTAACATAAATAGGGTCCATATAGTCAACCCCCGTATTTAGAAATGGTCTTATTTTATTGCACCTTTCGGCAGGTAGATCAACCATTTTTTGTTGTCCTTGAGTGTAACGATATCGAATGCAGGAAACACATGATTTAATATGACTTAATAAGATATCTTGCGCCAATTATCCAATATTTTTGTCTTAAAATACTCATCATTAAAGTACTGCCTGCATGTAAGTTACACATATGAACTTCGTTTATAATTAATTTGCTTACTACATGGTTTTTAGGTAAAATGATTGGATGTTGTACCGCGTAACTTAGATTTTCATTACTCAATCTTCCGCCTATCCGCAGAATGCCTCGTTGATCTATGAATGGATCTAGCGAGATTAATGCACTATTCGAGTCTAACATCCTATTCTTTCGTAATTGTTTTATTTCGTGACTAAAACCAGTAGCTTGGATTGCCCGTACAATATACTCTTCCGCAGTTTTATATTCTTCGTACGTTAAGTAGCCTTTATTCACTCCTCGCCTCGATATTTTGATGGTGTAAAGCGCAGAATATAGCACATTATTTTTTTATTTTAAACCACGATGAATGAGTATTCAACAACTGGTCGACAATTTGGTTAGAAGCCGTTTCCAATAGTACACATATCCCTTTATCCCGTTCCTCAGTATCCACTTCTTTTGTTGGATGAATGAATTTATTATTTGGCCACTCGGTTTCGTTTAGTTGTAGCCAAGTAGGGCCATACCACTGATTGAGTTTACGAATTTCAGTTGGAGCTATTCCTCTTGAGATGTAGTCCGCTGGGTTTTGTTTTGATTCTACATAGTTCCAGTGTTCTCTTGGGATGCTGTCCAAGATTGCGCTTGTTCTATTTGCGATGAAGGTTTTTCACCTTGCTGGAATGTCCGATAACCAGTGTAATACTACCATCGGATCGGTGTAGGCGTAGATGGTTACGTTTTCAAGAGGTAGGATTGACTGACAGTATTTAACTAAGTCTGCTAACAACACCGCTCCACACAGTTCCAATCTCGGCAAACTTATTTTCTTTAACGGTGCCACCTTGCTTTTAGAACAAATAATGCGACAGGTTATTACTCCATTTTCATACCTAGCTCGCAGATACACTACACAGCCGTAGGCAACCTCAGACGCATCACAGAACGCATGCAATTGTACGGATGATGTGTTCGCTGATTTTAAGACGTACCTAGGGATTTTGATTTGTTGGAGGTGCGGCAAATTGTAGTACAGTTTTCTCCATAAACATACTATATTAGTTGGTGCTTCTTCGTCCCAATTTTCCTTAGTTAGCGAAAGTTTCTGGAGTATAATTTTAAATTTAATAATTATTGGTGATACCCAACCTAGTGGATCATAAAGCTTGGAGCTTTCTGACAACATTTTTCGTTTTGTTCACTGTATATCTTCGGTTTGACTATAGTTATTTTGAAGGTAAGTATGTCACTCTGAGGGTGCCACATAATTCCTAGCGTCTTCGTGGTTTGATCATTCTCGATAAATTTGGGAATGTCCTCGGCATTATCTATTGTCAATGACTGCAAAAATTCTTGAGAGTTCGATTTCCACTTGCGAAGTCTAAAACCACAGCTACTTAGAATTTCCACTATCTGCATTTCTAGAGCAATTGCATCCTCTACGGTGGCACTCCCGGTTAGAAGATCATCCATATAAAAATGATTTCTAAAAACTGCAGCCACTTTCGGGTATTTTTTCTCATATATTCTGGCTAATTCTTCCAATGTTCGTATAGCAAGGAAAGGCGCACACGCTGTTCCATAGGTGACGGTCATACACTTGTACGGATTTAGTTCTTCGTCGGGACTCTTTCGCCATAAGATACACTGGAAGTTTGCATCTACCGGATCTTCCAATATCTGGCGATACATTTTTTTGATGTCGGCATTTATCGCTATGGCATGTAACCTAAATCGAAGTAATGTGGTTGTTAAATTTGGTTGAATTTTTGGTCCAGTCAGCAAACAATCATTAAGTGATACGGTTTTGGTGGTTTTACACGACGCATCAAAAACTACCCGTATGTTGGTGGTACTACTTTCCTTAAAAATAGCATGATGTGGCATAAAATATTTATGGTTGCTTTCTTGTGGTAGGTTTAACCAGGTGATTCGTTGCATATGTCCTAGTTTTATATATTCTTCTATGAAGTCGTTGTACTGCTTCTTATATCCGGGAGCCCTTGCGAATCTTCTTTCCAAGTTAACTAATCTTGACCTAGCCGTAGTAAATGAGTCCCCTAATTCTGGACGAAGATCTTTAAATGGCAATTTTACCTTAAATCGACCATCTTCATTTCTGGTGGTGGTGGTCTTAAATAAAACTTCACTGGAATCATTGTCTTCATTGACCCTTTTGTTCATTATTGTTTCTTCTACTTGCCAAAATTTTTTTAAAAGTTCCATTAAATTTTCGTTGCTTATGCTCGAATCGACATTGACGTTGTAGTTTTGGGTACTATGAACATGTTCTACTTTCTGGCATATTTTACCCGCTATTAACCAACCAAATTTGGATGACTGTAAAACAGGGAAAGCGTTAATATTTAATTTTTGTTCTCCTAATATCTCAAGAAAGAATTCAGCTCCTATTAGTAAATCCACGTTACCAGGTACGTTAAAATATGGATCTGCTAATTCCAAACGCCATACCTCATTGTTGTTTGGAATTTCTATCTTTCTCGCGGGTAGGGACGATGAGATTTTATCGATTATATGAACTGTAACTTCAATAGAGTAATGTGGAATTACCCGTGATTTTATTGTTATAGTTGTCTTTTCTCTCGTTTTTCCTGCAGAGCATGATGCTAGGCCGTATATAGAAATATGCGAGTATTTTCTTCGTAAACCTAGGCGTCGTACACACGATTCAGATATAAACGACGACTGAGAACCGGAATCGAGTATAGTGCTCTGGCTTGCATTAGTATCCCGTTGCTTGATTGTATATTTATCAAGGCTGTTGGCAATACTGTTTTAAGAGGCGTTTGATATTCATGCAAGGATGTTGTTTCGTTTATTTGTACTTTAGTTATGTTTGTTGGTGATGCTGTTGATTGTAGATTTGTCTGAATTGTTGATTGATGCGAGTTTAAAGTTGATGAATTAGCAGCTAAAGGTGAGTTAAATTGCTTAGTATCACAGCCAATTTCATTTGTTGCGTGTAGATTTGTTGATTGTTGATCTTTATGAAGTAACAAATGATGGCGCTTTCTTCATATTAAACATGAAGCCCGTGCGTAATATGAGTTTGTAAATGTCCGGTACGCAAGCAATTTGAACAACATTTCGAATTCTCAATGACCTTATATCGATTTTCCACATTCATACTTTTGAATAGCGGGCATTTGTATAATAAATGTCCTTAATTGCAAGCTGCACAATTCCATTTATTCGATTGAACGGTGTTAAAAGACCGTACATGTTTTGGTACTGCTCCTGTTGATTTTGTGACCGTTACACAAGATTCAAGAGCATCACATCTTGTTGCCAAAAATTTTAAAAATTTATTGACTGTGGGAAACGCATCATCTACCGCTTCTTTAGCCCACAGTTGCTTCGTATCAATATCGACCTTGTTTAATAACATGTGGATTAACCAAGGATCCCGCGTCTCAGCTTGATCTCCCAATGCCCGTAAACCTCTGATCACCTCATCTGAAGTATCGCATAATTTTCGGAGTTCACGATGATTGACTTGATTGCAGGTTTTTTGATCTAAATATAATTGAATCAAGCTGGACATTATCGACTTCGGTTTGTTGTATCTAGCCAGTAGTTTTGCCCAAGCTTCTTCGTAGTTTTGCTCGGTTACCTTCATGTGTCGTATTAATGCCGCCGCATCCCTCTTTAATAAACTATTTAAAATTTGTAGTTTGTGAACGCCGTTTAAAGCTGGATTATCGTGTACCGTCGTCACATACAAATCGTTAAAGGATGGCCATAGTTTGTACTCTCCAGAAAACGGTTCAATATTTATCTTTGGCAACCTTTTGTTTTGTGTTTGGTTGATTCCGTGGAGAAAACTTTGTTGTTGTCCAATAAACTGCCCAAGAGTAGCATTTAGGTCTTGTACTTCGATTTTATTTCCTGATGATCTTGAATTTATCGCTACTCTCAGCTTTGCCAGAGTATCGAGAGTCAGGTTTTCTACTTCTTCCATTTTGGATTCGTATCCTTCAAAGGCAAGTAGGTCCAATTCATACTCGTTAAAATCCTTGTAAAGTTTCTCGCATCGCTCTTCCCGAACTGTAAGTGCTTCGAGCGTAGTGTGGTTATCTATTTTTTCACTTAAAGATTTTATGATTTTTAACTGATTTATTGCACGGTCTCTAGCTCGTGTGAGTCTATCCATGATTAACTACTTATATCCAGTTCACAACACACTTCACTTCGTTTAATGATTAAATTCAAAGTTCATTTTATCTACTTTAATTAACTGGTTGTAAGCCGTTTGCTTTAGTATTTCCTACTTTAGAATAATTGGAACGAATACTGACAACGGTTTAGTTAAAAATACAACACAAGATGATATAAAATAATATAATAAAATGGCTACTTATCGTAATTCTGGAAAATTTGTTGTATGTTGAATTTGTAAAACTTCCACGTGCTGCTTCTACACGTCAAACCAACAGCATCCCGGGTTTCGGCACCAAAATGTTTATACAAGGTATTGTTTTTATAATAATTTAATATTGTCCCAAGTTGAACGAATTTTATTAATATATTTAATAATAAAGTATATCTAAGGTACAAATAATTGCAATTTTAATTGCTGTTTACTCCTTGGCCTTCGAATTTGATCTCATATACAAACATGACTTGCTTAATTTTCTAATTTTGTTTTAATTGTGTAAGTGCCTACGTAGTCTAACTACTTAATTCATCTTCCAACAACATTGCCCTCTACAAACGAGAAGTACACCTTTACAAAATTGTATCACTCGACTGACCTCTGTATTTAAATAGCATATTTGTTTTGATGGGTGGTGAATACAATACAATCATTTGTAGGTACTAATGTTGTGGATTACAATAATTTTGTTTAGTATAGTTGTCATTACACGTACAAATGTTTAACTAATATTAAAGGTCTAAGGTAAGTAGTTTATAATAACAAATATTTTGATTTCATTTTAGGATGGTACTTAACACAATTATAGTGAAGCATTTGCAGTGTTATATAATTAGACGGAATGGTGATAGTTCTATTTGGGTTTACGGTTCACAAACATATATATATATATATATATATATATATATATATATATATATATATATATATATATATATATATATATATATATATATATATATATATATATATATCACGCTCTGCAAATACTACATATGCTTTACTGAAACGATTTAAAGCTGTGTAATATTACATAATGCCTGGTAAATATTACTATGCTTAATAAAGCTTACACTTCAATTGTTCATTCATTATTAAATTATTGGTAAATGGGATAAACAGCAATTGTTAAATTTACCAAAGCTGTGTAAATATTACAAATCCATTTTATAAAAAACCATTTTGAGTAAATTATTGATTATTAAAATCTACTAAATGAACTGCGATTCTTATTAATTGATTCTTAGGTAAGGTTAGGTTAGGTTGAGTGGCTGCTACAGCACACTTAGACCGTCAACGGTCCGTTGTGATACCACAGGATCTTCCTCCCCTTTTACTCCTATGAGAACCAGTTAGAGCTGCTTACGTAGCGTAATAAGTCTCGCACATTACAGTTCTCGAGATCGGAAAGGCAGTCCATTAAAAACTTACCCAGATATTCATGTCTTTTGTGTGCCAAAGCCGGGCATGAGCATAGGAGGTGGACTTACGTCTCTTCCTCCTCCTCGTCCCTACAGCTTCTGCAAAAGTAATTTACTTCCAGACCCAGCCTTCTCGCATGTTCTCCAAGAAGGCAGTGTCCTGTGAGTATCCCCACGATCGTTTTAAGTTTAAAGAGAGCTCCAAGAGCGTTTCAAGTTCAGCTTTGGCCAGACTTGTCTTGCCACTCTACATGAGAGGGTGTTCGTCCACCTATTGTTCGCAGAGGCTTCCGCCTCTTTTTTAAGCACAGTCCTTAGTGCGTTAATGGGTCTCCCCAACTTCGCCCTTTCTGGTAGCAGTTGGAGAGTTGTACCGTGCCTCGCTAGTTCGTCCGCCCTGCAGTTTCCTATAACGTCTGAGTGGCCGGGGACCCAGACTACCTGGATGTTGAAATGCTCACTCATCTCATTAAGAGACGAGCGGTAACCCAACGCCACTCTAGACGTTAGAGAAACAGAACCCAGCGACTTGATTGCCGCCTGACTGTCCACATAAATTGCGATATCAGTCGAGGATACCACATTATGTTTCAACCAGTTCAGGACCTCTTCAATCGCTATCACTTCTGCCTGGTACACACTGCAGTGATCAGGAAGGCGAACTGCTATATCTACCTCTAGTTTATCACAGAAGACTCCAGCTCCTACTTTACCGTCTAGCTTGGAGTGTGTTTAGCCAAGAGATTCGGTTGTAGCCTTTCGTATATATATATATATATATATATATATATATATATATATATATATATATATATATATATATATAATTGATCACCGTTTAAGGTCCAGCTCCTTAAATCTCCTTTGTATGTTATTCGTCTGTTTGTTTAATTGAATCCGTTATCAATATCCGTTGTCCCAAGAAAGCCAAGGTAGAAATAATTTTGTTGCGGTATCTATCGTGTCCAGGTAGTGCGGGGTCAAAAAATACGAAGCGATATCCAATCGTTTCCAAATGGTAAATATTATGCGGTCAAATAGAATTAAGGTGGTATCCAATCGGGTCCAGAGTATAAGCCAAATAAATGAAAATCGCCGTTTCTTTAATATTTTTATTTGTTTTTAATTTTATCTCAAATTCTACTTATTCACTGATGTAGTTGATTCTCGAATGTGAATTTTTTTATTTTTTTTTTTTATTAGTTTTACAAAAAAAGACTTAAGCTATTAATGATAAAGTGACATCTAACGAAAGTTACCTTTGATTACATTATTTGATTAAACCTAGGATATTTGCTAAAATTATTTCTTATAGTGAATATATCTTCTACTACATTTTATTTTAATTAATTGTATTCATCTAACTGTCAAGAAATCAAATGTCAAGAAATCAAATAATAACAAAGGTAAATAATCATACTGTAAGAATAACAAAATTAGGAATTGTAGTACTATTTGTTTGTTATAATATTCGGAGTTTGTTTATAAATATATATTGGATACAGCTGATCAGATAAGTAAAAATTCCTTATTGCTGTAA
Organism: Tipula lateralis; assembly: GCA_963932295.1. Taxonomy (NCBI): domain Eukaryota; kingdom Metazoa; phylum Arthropoda; class Insecta; order Diptera; family Tipulidae; genus Tipula; species Tipula lateralis. The sequence continues at coordinate 29,463,441 of OZ010739.1, read as the reverse complement.
TAAAGAATAATCATTCTTTGTGTTCTCCGTTTCAGGTTTATTGGTGACGGATCATCTTAAACATACTCCCCCCCGTTGACGATGTAATCGTTAACCAATTGGTAATCTGCATACTTTGACTACCGGTCGTCGTAATGTCGTAGTTGATGTCTTGATAGTCACTACCCTCACTAAACCATCATTGCCGGGATGTATTTGGATTATTCGACCTAGAGGCCATTTTGATACGGGAGTGTCGTCGCCTTTTAAGAGTACAACATCATCTACTTGTAGTTCATTTTTAGTCGTTTGCCATTTATAACGCTGTTGTAGATTGTTCACGTAATCGACATGATATTTTTTCCAGAATGTTTGGATCCTCGCTTGAATCCTGTGCCATCGTGATGAATATGAATCCGAACTTGTAACTGGCTTTTCTGGAACAGACCCAATCGAACTTCCAATCAAAAAATGCGCTGGGGTAAGCACCTCGTAATCATCCCCTGCAGATGTTGTACACAATGGTCGCGAATTAAGTATGCTCTCGATTTGGTACAGAAGCGTGGCCATCTCTTCAAAAGTTAAATTAACATTTTTTACGGATTTTTATAAATGAGTTTTTACGGACTTCACCGCTGATTCCCATAAGCCGCCAAAGTGGGGCGATGAAGGTGGTATGAAATGCCAATTTATATGATTGTGACTGAGATATTCTGAAATGATATAATATTTTTTAATTTGTTTTATCATATTACACGCGTCAAGTAATATTCGTCTTGCTCCGATAAAATTGAACCCATTATCGGTATAAATATTTTCAGGGACTCCTCGTCTCGCCGCAAAACGTTTCAATGCGGCCAGAAATGCTAAGCTCGTCAGGTCACTCACTGGTTCTATATGCACTGCCTTGACCGACATACATACAAACACACATATATAACCCTTGACTGGATTCGTACCTCCTCTACCCTTCTTCGTCGCAAAATATAGAGGACCCGCGAAGTCAATTCCACAATTTTTGAATGGTCTCGTAAGCGTGAGCCTTTCTATTGGAAGATTTCCCATTAATTGGCTGCTTGTTTTTTGGGAATATTTTGCACAAGTAACACAATTTTTTAGCAGCGACCGTATTTTGGATCTTCCGTTGACAATCCAATAATTTTGCCGTATGAGGTTATTTGTCAGTGTGGGCCCGGCGTGCAAATTCTTATGATGTGTTTCGCGGATTAATCTCTCAGTGAATATGTGATTTGCTGGCAACACTATGGGATGTTTAACATTATAATCGCAGTCTGCATTGGAAAGCCGACCCCCTACTCGCAATATACCAGCCCTATCTATGAACGGTGCCAAAGATAACAATTTGGAACTGAGTTTCACAGTTTTATTTTGTCTTAAATAATTGATGTCTTCACTATATTCGTTAGTCTGGACCCAACGAATACAATCAGCTGTAGCACTTTCAATTTCTAATGCCGTTAGTTCATCCATATCTCTATCTGCTTGATTTTTGGTTCTTAGATTTTTTACAAAACGTTTTATGTAAGCTACAACTCGGAATATTTTTCCGATACTGGATTTATTTTCAAATATATTACTGAGCAGATCTTCTTCAATGATGACTTGAAATGTCTGTGCCACTGTTTGACCTTTTCTCAACTCTCTGTTTATTGCCACATCAACAACATGTTTTGAATCAGTACATGTTATAGGCCAATAATCTTCGGCTTTCTTCAACCATTCTGGACCATACCACCACTGATGCGCCTTCACTAACTTACTCGAGGTTAATCCTCTTGTGCCGAGATCTGCCGGATTATCAGCAGATTTGACATGCGACCAAAATTGTCTAGGATATTTTTCTAAAATTTGGCTGACTCGATTGGCAACAAATGTCTTCCATCTGGATGGGTATGTCGCTAACCATGCTAAGACAATGGTCGAATCAGTCCATGCTTAACATTGTGCCGTCGGTGCGATAGTTTCTGTCACTGTCTTTAATAATTTAACCAATAAATGTGCTGCGCACAATTCCAAACGTGGCAGTGAAATCTTCTTAATCGGTGCAACTTTGGTCTTTGATGCCAACAGGTGAGTAGTTATTTCTCCCTTCTCATCGGTAATTCGGCTGTAAATCGCTGCACAATATGCCACCTCACTCGCATCTGCGAAACCATGAATTTGTATATTTCCGACATAATTAATAAATCTAGGGATTTTTAGTTCTTCAAAATATTTAAATTCTCCTCTCACCCTTTGGTATTCTTCTTCATAACGTTCGGGTAATATGTCATCCCAATCTAGTTTTTCGAGCCACAATTTTTGAAATAGAATCTTCAATAATATAACGGATGGTGATAAGAACCCCAAAGGATCAAAAACTCGCGATGCCTCTGATATTACCTTTCGTTTAGTAACCTTGCCTTCTTGTTCAGGCTTTACTAGGTAGGTTAATATGTCGGAATCAAGATGCCAATGTAGTCCGAGAATTAATACTTCGGAAGTATAGTCACTGCTTAACTGCCTAGTGGTTGTGTCAGACGTAATTTCACTCAAACCTTGATGGTTAGACCGCCATTTTCTTAAAGTGAATCGTCCTTTACTCAATACACGCGTTATATTTTCCTTCAATTGTGTCGCATTCTCTACATCTATAGCGCCAGATAGAAAATCGTCTACGTAAAAGTCTTCGACTATGTGTTTGCTAATAATCTCATCACCTTCATCGTGAGCTAACTGTTTAAGCGTGCGTATCGCCAAAAATGCGTAACAGGCAAGACCAAATGTGACCCTGGTTAACTCGTACTGTCGGAGACATTGCCCAGGATTTTCGCGCCAAAACACTCGTTGGTAACGTGTGTCACTCGGAGAAACAATAACCTGGCGATACATTTTTTCAATGTCCGCGGTTAAAGCGATTTTATTGCTTCTGAATCGCAGCAGTGTTGCCCATAATGTCGGTTGAATGGTCGGTCCAACCATTAATTTATTATTTAATGAAATACCGGTACTACTTTTACTGGATCCATCAAATACTATACGGATTTTGGTAGTCTTACTGGATTCCTTTAGCACCGAATGATGTGGTAGATAGTATTGCTCGTCTTCATTATATACGCTCATGCTGATCGGGATGAATTTCAACTAGATGCCCCATCTCTAAATATTCTCTCATTATTTTGACATACTCCTCTCGTAAGTCTTTGTCTTTTGCTAATTTGCGCTCCAATGATAAAAATCGTTGTACTGCTACTGTTGAAGAATTTCCCAATTTCGCCTTCATTTTATTAAATGGAAGTTGAACTACGTACCTCCCATTTTGCTCCCTTTTATGTGTTTTGCAAAAAAACTCTTCACATTCAACATCTTCACATTCTATAATATTTGTGTCATTTCCTCCATCTCCCAAAATTTTCTCAAAGTCCTGTCCACATCTACATCCAATTGTATATTTAATGCCATAAAATTTGATGAATCCATACTCTGAAGTGGTTAAGGTTGACCGGACACTACCCAGCCAAATATTGTCCTTTGCATAATGATTGAATTAAATTGTTTTCGCTCATTTTCCAAAATGGTGAAGAATATATCGGCTCCGATTATTACATCTATAGGTGCTGTCTTTTGAAAATCTGGATCAGCCAATTCTAAATTCGCAAATATTTTGTTGTCTCCAACATTAAAGTTACAACTAGGTATACTGGATGGTAGCTTGTTAATTATTAAGGCATGGACTTCTATTTGAGTTTTTGGATTATGAATTGATCCCATCACAAGAATAGTCTTTCCTCTTGATTTCACTGAATTAGCTGTTATCCCATTTATGGTAATATTTGCTGTCTCTCTCTGTAGTTGTAGCCGCTGCGCACATTTCTCAGATACAAAGGATGATTGCGATCCTGAATCCAGTAAAATTCGGCATCGTTGGTTATTTCCATTTCGATCTTTGATTAACACGATCGCTGTTGGTAAGATGGCTTGTTGTTGATTGCAGTTGGATGATGTCAATTTCACTGTTGTATTGCACGAGAAGGTTTCAGATTTATTAGTTGAGTCAACATTTCCAACATCAATGTCTTTATTGACCTTATCTTCTGACTCCGTGTATAGTGTTATATGGTGTCTACGCCTACATAATCTACAATTATATCGCGATCTACACACTATTGATTGATGTGTGGATGATAAACAATTGAAACATAATTTCTTTTCGGCTGTGAATTGTTTACGTTCTGGAATTGATAGCTCTAGAAATTGGTCACATTTTCCAAGGTAATGATCACCCACACATAATGGACACGAAGTTTTAATAAAATGCGTCGTCATAACACTTACTCTTTTCGAAACACCAGTTTTCGGTTTTAAAATGGAACTAAGACTCTCCAATGCATCACTTCTTTTATTCAGAAACCTGAACAATTGGTTTAATGAAGGGAAATCAGTTTCGGCTGTCTCATGGGCCCATGCTTCTTTTGAATCATCGTCAAGCTTGTTCACTAGAATATATATCAGCCACGGGTCACGTGCTTCAGCTTGTTGACCAAGTGCCTTTAAACCCCGAATTACCTCATCAGATGTATCGGTTAATTGACGAAGTGATTTCGAATTACCTTGTTGGAGGTTCGGTTGTAGCATAAACTGGTTTAGCAATGTGTTAACCACATGTTTCTGCTTGTTATATCTAGATTTCACCTTATCCCAAGCCTCGTCATAGTGAGCTTCAGTAACGGTAATATGGCTGATCAATGCATATGCGTCTCCTTTAAGCAGGCCCTTTAAATACTGCAGTTTATAAACCTTTGAAATCTTTGGGTTATTATGGATCGATGCTTCAAACAGGTCACAAAACGATGGGAACTCGGAATAATTACCGCTGAATACCGGTATATTTACACGAGGTAATCTCACTTCACTTTCTTTATTATTTAAACTAGTCACTTGTTGCAAAAAGCTAGTTTGATTTGATAACAGATCATTTATAGTGGTATCACCATAATCAGTTTGTTTTTCATCATGCGATTTCTCTAACCTAAATAGCTTTTGTCGCAATGCAGAATGAGTGGATTCAATTTTATCCATCGCTTCTGTGAGTGTATCATCAATCACTTTTAGAGATTTCTCAAAAATTAGAAACTCCTTCCAATCGTCTGCTAATAAAGCTATACAGGTTTTAATTTCCACTAATCGAGTGTCCTCGTTAAACGTTTGCGTTTGTGTTTTAATGGCTTCGAAACTTCTTATAAAGCGTTTGATCGCTCTAGATTCCGCCATTTTGTTTCGATTTAAAATCACGTGTTTTCTTAGTTCGTACTACTGAATTCTTAAGTGTAGCACTGGTATTTAATTTTAATATTCGCTTATCACTGGTCAATAATAAACTTTCTTAGTTCTATTAAATACTAAAGTTGTTTACTCACGGTTTTTTTTTATCAGCTCAGTTTGCGCCAATCCGGTTCGAAGGACCATGTGTTTAGCCAAGAGATTCGGTTGTAGCCTTTCGTATATATATATATATATATATATATATATATATATATATATATATATATATATATATATATATATATATATATATATATATATAATTGATCACCGTTTAAGGTCCAGCTCCTTAAATCTCCTTTGTATGTTATTCGTCTGTTTGTTTAATTGAATCCGTTATCAATATCCGTTGTCCCAAGAAAGCCAAGGTAGAAATAATTTTGTTGCGGTATCTATCGTGTCCAGGTAGTGCGGGGTCAAAAAATACGAAGCGGTATCCAATCGTTTCCAAATGGTAAATATTATGCGGTCAAATAGAATTAAGGTGGTATCCAATCGGGTCCAGAGTATAAGCCAAATAAATGAAAATCGCCGTTTCTTTAATATTTTTATTTGTTTTTAATTTCTTCTCAAATTCTACTTATTCACTGATGTAGTTGATTCTCGAATGTGAATTTTTTTATTTTTTTTTTTATTAGTTTTACAAAAAAAGACTTAAGCTATTAATGATAAAGTGACATCTAACGAAAGTTACCTTTGATTACATTATTTGCTTAAACCTAGGATATTTGCTAAAATTATTTCTTATAGTGAATATATCTTCTACTACATTTTATTTTAATTAATTGTATTCATCTAACTGTCAAGAAATCAAATGTCAAGAAATCAAATAATAACAAAGGTAAATAATCATACTGTAAGAATAACAAAATTAGGAATTGTAGTACTATTTGTTTGTTATAATATTCGGAGTTTGTTTATATATATTGGATACAGCTGATCAGATAAGTAAAAATTCTTTATTGCTGTAATAAAGAATAATCATTCTTTGTGTTCTCCGTTTCAGGTTTATTGGTGACGGATCATCTTAAACATGGAGCCATCCGTAAAGAACTGCAATGCTCCCGTTTCAGCTGCCAACCCGCTCCTCCAGGATTCCCTTGAAGGGCAGGTGGTTTTGAACCTTTTCTCGAAGAACAGAGTCGGTGTAACATAGTCAATATTCGCCAGTTCTTTCCTCAGCGATCTGACTATCGTCGAGTGTCCTATTTGAAGACATTTCTACTGAGATATGGCTGATAGTCGAGTGGCCGTAATCGCCGCCATCTGCTTACCATAAAGGTCCACGGGGAGAAGGTGAAACAAGACCTCTAAGGCACTTGTAGGTGTTGTCCTCAGTGCCCCGCTTATAAGCATGCAGGCCGTTCTTTGCACCTTCTCAATCCTTTTCCTGTATATTATTTTATCAAGAGCTGGCCACCACACGCTCACCCCATACATAAGTACAGGTCTTACTACGGAAGTGTATAGCCAGTGTACCAGCTCCGGCGTCACGCCCCATCTCTTTCCGATGGCGTTCCTACACGAGTACAAAGCTATATTGGCCTTGTTTACTCTTTCCAGAATGTTGGGCTTCCAGCTTAGCTTACTGTCCAAGATTACGCCTAGAAATCTTGCCTTGTCCGTAAAAGCTAGTCTGTTACCATTTAGGAGAGGTGGATCTACTACAGGGATTTTATATTTCCTCGTAAATAGTACCAATTCAGTTTTAGACGCGCTAATTGCCAGTCCACATTTGGTGGCCCACCTCGTTATAATTAGGAGGGCATTTTGGATTACCTCCGCCACTGTGCTTATGTATTTCCCAGAGACAGCTATCGCTACATCATCTGCATAAGCAATCACTCTGATCCCTTCTCTCTCCAGCTTTAATAGCAGCTCATTGATTGCTATGTTCCAGAGCAGAGGAGACAGAACACCTCCCTGTGGGGTTCCCCTAGTCACCCGTCTCCTGATGGTGGATTCCCCCAGCTCTGAGTTAATCATCCTGCACCCAAGCATATGATTGATTAACCTACTTATAGGGTAATCCACACCTAGTAGCGACAATCCGTCCAGAATTGCCTCCTTCCTTACATTGTTAAAGGCGCCTTCAATGTCAAGAAACGCCACCATACAAAACTCTTGCGAGAATAATGATTTCTCAATTGTACTTACCAGGGCATGCAGAGCTGTGTCCACAGACTTCCCTTTACAGTAAGCGTGCTGAGTCTGAGCCCAGTCACTAGGTCTAATTTTTGAGCGTATGTAGATATCTATCAGCCTTTCCAAGGTTTTCAATAGAAAGGATGATAGAGTTATGGGTCTTAAGTCTTTTGGGTAGCCCTGCAAGCATTTACCCGCTTTCGGAATAAAAATCACTCTGACCTCCGTCCACCCCCGCGGAATACAGACTAGTTTTAAACACCATTTGAAGATTACCTCCAACCAGGGGAGCATAATCCTCGAGTTTTTCTGAAGCTCCGCGGCAATAATACGGTCAGGGCCCGCCGATTTATAGGGTTTGAACCCTTCAATTGCCCATAGGATCCGTTTTTTGGTTATGATATCTTCTATGCGCATTACGTTTGCTTCTTGATGAGTACCAGTCCCTGTCGAGTCATCGAAGTTTCCTGGAAAGTGGGTTTCGATGAGTAGTTCCAAGGATTCCTTACAAGAAGCAGTCCAGGATCCATCTGGTTTAATTAAATAACTGGGACTGGTAGGATTGGTAGACAAAATCTTCCTAAGACGAGAGGTCTCGGAGACTTCTTCTATTTTGTCACAGAAGAGTCTCCATGATTTCCTCTGTGCCTTCCTTAATTCTTTTTTGTATATCTTGAGGTCCTCCTTGTAGGAGTTCCAGTCCTGAGCCTCTCTCGTACTTTTGGCTCTATTAAATGCTTTCCTACACGCCTTCCGGTAGGTCCCCAGTTCCTTGGACCACCATGCCGGTTTTTGCTTGCCCCTGGGTTTAACTATTGGGCAAGCAGCGTTGAAGGACCGATTGCAGGCAATTGTGAAAGTTTCCACTATGCTGTTCAGTTCCTTCACTGTCGCTGGTGGCTCAGGGGTCTCTGATAATAGTAGACCTATAAGGGTTTCCCCGTACTTGCTCCAGTTTGTCTTTCTGGGATTCCTGAAAGGTTTCCGGGTGGCAGGGGAAACGTTAAGACTAAATGTTATGTAACGATGGTCAGAGAAGGAGTGTTTCTTCGCCACTCTCCATTCCCTGACCAAAGGGTACAGGTTTTTTGAGGCGAAGGTTACGTCCAGAACCTCTTGCCGATTTTTAGTAATAAAAGTGGGTTCTTGCCCAATATTACACACCATGAGGTTGTTGTTTAAAATGTTATCAAAAAGTAACTCACCTCTCTCGTTGATATCAGTACTTCCCCAGATTGCGTGGTGCGCATTTACATCACATCCAAGGAGCACCCCAATCTTCTTCCTGTACGATTCGAGGACCAGGTCCCCCAGGTTATCCGGCGGAACCTGTTTGTCCCGGTCCAAATAGGCTGAGACCAGCCAAAATATACTGCCACCAACCTCTAGGCTGACCGCAGTTACGTCACCATTGCTGTATTGAGGAAGATGGAACATATTTAAATTATTTTTTCCAAGAATGCAGGATCTGATATTCCCCGAATTTCTTGAGTATAATAAGTTATACCCCTTCATTTTAAGGCCACAGATCCTGTTGGTGTTTATCCAAGGTTCTTGAATAAGGACCACGTCCTCTTCTGATCTAGTCAGTCTGAGGAGTAAGGCGGCCGACGCCGCCTTTGAATGGTGTAGGTTAATTTGTATTAAATTTAGCATAAATTTACCAAGTTGAGCCTACTTACCTGTTTACTCCCCGCTACCGCAGGCTAGTTTCCTTTGTTTCCATTGGAGTCGCCGGTGTCTCCCGTCTCTCCCCCCATGGAACTTGTTTCGGTTGTTCGGTTGGAACTTGTTTCGGTAGCTGGTTCGGTTGGCAGCCAGACGCGTGCTCTTGGCCTGCTAGGAATCTCTTACCTGCTTACAGCCGCCAGCTTCGCGCCTTGCCACACCTCTCCTACCTCCGCTACAGCCTTTTTATAAAGCTCCACTGATCTGCCATCAGAGCACGCTATAAGTTTAACGCGCCCTTGATGCCAGCCCGCATCTCTGCAGGATGGGGGGGGTCCTGGATTTTCTCTCAGGATCCTTAGGAAAACGGAGTTTAGTGCATTGTACACCAAGCTCCATTTTCCCATGGTGATGCTCCCATCTTCATGACTCCTGTCAATGACGGCTAGCACCAACAAACGGTCCTTCACAATATCCCTGAAGGATTTTGGTCTAGCCTTGTTAGGAGGCAAAACCTTGTGAGGAGTTTCCTTCTCCGCCTGCATTTTGGGCCGTTTTGTGTCCACGAACTCCAACTCATCCTGGGACCGCTGTCTATTTGACACATGGTCCCTCTCTGAGTTTTCGACCGTTTTCTTGGCCCATGTCACGAATTGCTTTTGTTCAGCCGTAAGCTGCCCCTCAGGGGTTGCAGCCCACCTGTTCAAAACTCTAAACGCCGCGCGTCTATCCCTATAGCGCTGCTTCGATTGGTTGACGTTAGTCGAACCTCCCGCAGCAGCCCTTAACTTACCCTGAGTTCCGCTCGTCCCTGGCTTAAAAGCCTTGAACTTGTGGTGCTTTTAGCATAAGCAGACGAATTCATTTTTATTTAATTTTCGAAATCATTTTAATTTAATTTAAATATTTTATTAGACGAATTAATTTTCATTTTTTTAACTTGTATAAATTACCAAAATTTAACGTATTGTATTTTGTCGATTGGGTAGAATTTATCGTCTCATCATTTCGTCTCACTGTATACGAAAAGAGAGAATTCGAACATGTAAAATATATGAGTGTACAAAAAAGGTACAGTCGTCTTGTAAACCCGAATAAAGAAACAACTGAAATAAAATAGTGGTTAACACATTTGTGTTTTATTACTTTATTCCGCCGCGTATACTCACAGCGAACCAAAATTGGTGACTTTCCGACGTAAATAATTCAAGTATTTATACGATTATTAATTCTTTCAAAGTAAATTCAGTGCTTGTGCATAAATTTCGTCAGTTTAACATAAAAACACTGTCGTATATCGTAGAGAATAACGTTATAAGTATCAACCGTTATTTCTAGAATTTTTCTCGCTTGATAAAAAACACGCGTTTTTTTAAATTGAGTTTGGCAACGACAAAATAAGCCAACAAAGTGAAATTAAATTGTGACACGGAACATTTCAGTTGTTTTACGTGATATTGATAGATATTGTTATTTTGTGCTAATACGTGTTACTGTCTACGCATAAAATGTCGATTACGAATGAACAAGAGGTTAAAGGTGGTGCGGACTTTCCCGATCATGAGGTTACAGCGGTATTTGCCAAATTGCCAATGCCACGAATGATCAGTAACGACATAGAAAGTTGGTTTTTATCGATGGATTTCTGGTTTCCAGCCTCTGGCATTGCGTCCGATAAACAGCGATATAATACAGTTTTAGCTGCCGTTGACCCAACAATGTTACCACAATTACGCGAAATTATTAACGGTACACCAGAAATACGAAAATACGAATACATTAAGGAAAAATTAATTGGACATTTTTCCGAAAGCCAACAACGACGACTAAATCGATTATTATCAGAAATGCCACTGGGCGATATGAAACCTAGTCAACTCTTCCATGAAATGCGCCGAGTTGCTAGTAATTCTATCAGCGATGCAGCACTTAAAGGTTTATGGGCTCAACGTTTGCCCGATCATGCACGTGCAGCGGTAGCTGCCTCCACCGGCTCCGTGAACGAATTTACGAAGATAGCTGATGCTATTGCGGATGTCATGCAGACGCGTAATGTAAACATAGTCACATCTGCTGAGGAAACGAGCACACAATCGAAACAAACATTGCTTCATCATGAATTGAAAGCTGAAATAGCCCAATTATCTAGTCAAATTGGCAAATTATGGTCACAACGTGGACGAAGTTACTCCCGAAATTCATCGCGTTCCTCATCGCGTACACGAGACCAGACACCGAGTGCACCTAATCAGGAATGTTGGTACCATTGGAAATTCGGCCAAAAATCACGTAAATGTCGAAGTCCATGTCGACATAGAACACCAACTGAAACCAGTACAAAACCATGAATCAAACGGATCGTTGACACGAGTTTTGCCGATTCTCAACCCTCTCATGTCAACATATTCAGACTATCCGTTACAGACAAAAAATCGGCTATTAAATATCTCATAGACACAGGAGCTGACGTATCGGTATTGCCACCTACTCCGAACGAGAAAAGGATTCCAACCGACTATAAACTGTTTGCGGCGAATGGAACAACGATTAATGTCTATGGTAAAAAGCGAATTAAAGTGGACCTCAATTTACGACGAAATTTCGAGTGGGAATTTATTGTTGCGGACGTCAACACGCCTATTATTGGAGCCGACTTTATACGAAATTTCGATTTGCTCATCGATTTGAATAGAGGTCGTCTAGTTGATGGGATTACTAGATTGTCGACAGTTTGTGGTTCCAAAAAAGTCAAAGTGGCAGAAATTAAGACATTCAATCCTCAATCACCGTTTGCTTGCCTATTAGCCGAGTTTGCGGACATCACGGAAATGGATATACAGTCACTAAACGACAACGGCTCAAGCATTGTACACCGTATTGAAACAACTGGGCAGCCAACGTTCGCTCGACCCCGAAGGTTGGATCCGGACAAATTAGCCGCTGCAAAGGAGGAATTCGAATATTTGATGAAAATGGGAATTTGCCGCCCGTCTACTAGTAACTGGGCCAGCCCCTTACACATGGTCCGAAAATCAGATGGAACATGGCGACCCTGTGGCGACTACCGTTCTTTAAATGCCCAAACAGTGCCCGATCGGTACCCAATACCGTATATCCACGATTGTACGTCAATATTAAGTGGTAAAACCGTCTTTAGCAAAATAGATTTACAAAAAGCATTTCATCAGGTGCCAATTCATCCAGATCATGTTGCAAAAACCGCCATCACGACTCCGTTTGGGTTGTACGAGTTTGCGTTTATGACGTTTGGGTTACGGAATGCACCACAAACATTTCAACGGCTAATACATGAAGCATTAAGAGGCTTACAATTTGTTTTTCCATATCTGGACGATATTTTAATTGCATCCGAAGACATCATTGAACATGAACAACATTTAAGACTAGTATTCGAACGGCTTCGCAAATATCGGCTGACGATCAATGTAGCTAAATGTGAATTAGCTGTGGCCGAATTAGAATTCTTAGGACATATCATTTCGAAAAACGGGATTTCTCCTCTTCCTAGTAAAGTTGATGTCATTAAAAACTATTGTAAACCTCTATTGGCGAAAGAATTAAAAACTTTCTTAGCGATGATAAATTATTATCGTAAATTTATACCGAATGCCATGAATTCGCAAATGAAACTTCATTCGATGATCAAGGGCAATATCAAAAATGACAAAACTGTGTTGATCTGGACCGACGAAGCAATCGAAGCATTCGAAAGATGCAAACAAGAACTCGCCGCAGCTACTTTATTAGCGTTTCCGAAGATGCATGCCGAATTATCTCTTAACGTAGACGCTTCAAACTTCGCAGTAGGAGCAGTTCTGCATCAGGTCGTCGATGGAAGCTTCGAACCATTAGGCTACTTTTCAAAAAAGTTGACAGATGCGCAACAAAGATACAGTACCTACGACCGGGAACTTTTGGCGATGTATTTGAGTGTCAAACATTTTCGGTATATGTTGGAAGGAAGAATAAGTCGAATCTATACGGATCACCAACCGCTGGTCTTTGCATATCAGCAGAAAATGGACAAGGCTTCCCCTCGACAGATCCGTCATTTAGATTTTGTGAGCCAGTTCACAACCGACATCCGTTATATTAGCGGCCGCGATAACCAAACAGCTGATCTACTGTCAAGAATCCAGCTGATTGAGACGTTTGATTACGAGCAATTGTCAAAGGAACAAGGAACAGATGACGAATTTACCCAAATACGTGAAGGTAAAACGACTTCGTTAATATTTAAACAATTCTCTATTCCAGATAGCAACCGAATGCTCTGGTGCGATACGTCAACATCTAAAATTCGACCTTACATATCTCCCAAATTCCGACGCTATATCATATCGTCAACTCATAAACTTTCGCATCCAGGAATCAGAACGACTATTAAGCTAGTATCCGATCGATATGTATGGCCAAATATGCGCAAGGATGTCACGAACTATGTACGCGGATGTATACAGTGTCAGAAATCAAAAATTAATCGTCATAATAAAACAGCGGTTTCTCAATATAAACTGCCAGATCGACGCTTTAGTCACATTAACATGGATCTCATTGGTCCTTTACCATTACAACAAGGATACCGATATTGTTTAACGATTATCGATCGCTTTACTCGCTGGCCAGAAGCGATTCCGCTAACTGATATGACCGCTGAATCCGTAGCAAGAGGTTTAGTAACCGGTTGGATTGCTCGTTTCGGATGTCCAGAATACATCACAACTGACCAAGGGAGACAATTTGAGTCTTTTTTGATGAGGGAAATCTATAAAATCATCGGAGCAGATCGTTTTCGAACTACACCATATCATCCACAATCAAACGGGTTGATAGAAAGATGGCACAGGACGCTGAAATCATCGATTATGGCAGCGGGACCAGACTCTTGGGTTGATAATTTGCCAATTATTATGTTAAGTCTACGTGTATCTTTTAAGAAAGACCTTCTAACGACGCCTGCCGAATTAGTCTATGGCACTACATTACGGATACCAGGGGAATTCTACGATATTAATAAATCAATGGATACTCAGAGTGAAGTACTAAAAAATCTGCGAGAGTCAATGGCAAACGTAAATCCGATGAACACGTCATTCCATATTAAGCCAACGTCTTACATAAACAAGGAGTTGAGCTCATGTAGTCACGTCTTCGTACGCACCGATGCTATCAGAGCGGCCTTAACGCCACCTTACGAAGGACCTTTCGAAGTACTAAAAAGAAGTCACAAATATTACACAATTCAGATGGGTCATCGCATTGTTAACTTATCCATTGATCGACTTAAACCGGCTTATATTTGGAATGAAGAACCATACACAGCGGATGTTCCACCGAAAGTAACTAACACTAGGTCAGACCATCCACAGACTTCAGTAAAAAACGATCGACCCCATCGACGCGTTCAAATACCACATCGCTATCGCTGAAGGGGGAGTACTGTGGTGCTTTTAGCATAAGCAGACGAATTCATTTTTATTTAATTTTCGAAATCATTTTAATTTAATTTAAATATTTTATTAGACGAATTAATTTTCATTTTTTTAACTTGTATAAATTACCAAAATTTAACGTATTGTATTTTGTCGATTGGGTAGAATTTATCGTCTCATCATTTCGTCTCACTGTATACGAAAAGAGAGAATTCGAACATGTAAAATATATGAGTGTACAAAAAAGGTACAGTCGTCTTGTAAACCCGAATAAAGAAACAACTGAAATAAAATAGTGGTTAACACATTTGTGTTTTATTACTTTATTCCGCCGCGTATACTCAGAGCGAACCAAAAACTTGTTTCCCCCTGGTGTCTTTGAGGGAGCCCCACCTTTACGGTTTGAGCTCTCACTTTTTGTTTCCGGCCTTTGGAGAGTGCCGGTCTCGGTTTTTTCCGGCCTTTGGAGAGTGCCGGTCTCGGTTTTGTTTTTATTGGATTCCATGTTGTTCCCACGAGTATCGGAGAAATATATGGTCCACCTGCGCAGAGATCCGCTTACGCAGGTAAGTCTACTTACAACTGGAGGTCGCCAGGTATCCAGAGGGCTTCGTTTTCGACTGGGCTTTGTTAAATGGGCCCCCAGCCTGGTAGTTTGTTGGCACGGGTCGCGTAACACCGTAAACCAGCCCATCTGCCGTCATTTAGCGTGACCCGCCCCACACCTAGGTCACTTTACCCACCCGTTCTAACGAACGAGGACCCGGAGGCGACGACAATTATGAAGCTTGATTCTTAATATTCAATCAAATAAAAATTTGATATTTTAAGTTCAATAATATTACTTATAGTGGAATTTTTAGTTTTATATTATAAATAAAAATTCCACTATTAGGAATATTTTTGAACTTAAAATATCAAATTTTTATTTGATTGAATTTAAAAGTGGAATAAGTCACACAGAAGAGAAATTCTTTATATGAATTTCAACAATTTTAACGATTCTTAATATGTATCTTACTATTTGTAAAAGTGATTTACCGTTATCCTAGCATTTAGTAAATCGCATAGTAAAAACTACTTTGTTAAATTGAATATCGCAATCCAAACAAAATTTATAAAAAACTCGAATTACCAAGCGTTAGTTATATTTAATCAATTAACTTAACGTTATTTGAGCGCTTAGTTGGCTGAAAAACTACTAAATTTTTATCAGTATTTACTATGCTTTTTGTTAAAGAACGCAAATATTTTCTTTCAGTGGTACTACACCAACACCGACTCTCAGAATAATCATCAAAAAAAAAATCTTCTTCTCAAAAATGATAACCCGTTGATGTTATCGGTGGGGGAAACATACAAGCAAAAACACAAACCAATTATCACAGTACACGTTGATTAATGATGTTGATTACAGGTAGGGTTGTTTCGACGAGGCCAAGTCATAATTGTGACCAAACCACAATGCGTCACACCAACTTGATGTTTACACTGTGCGATTCGTGTATATACGTTCAGTCGTGACGCGACTTAATCTTAAATATGACAAAACCGACAATAAAATGTTTCTTATTCTTAATTTTCTTCCTTCATGTCATCAAACCTATTAAATTCATCAATATAAGATGATTTCACACTTTCGTTATGAATTTTATTGCACACTTTGGACCAAAATAATTGATTTTTAAATGAAGCAAACTGTGAACATTTTCGATAAGCATGTCTTATGTAGCACATTTCTAAAATACTTCGCTAAAAACTTTTATGTGTTGAATATAAAATTTAAAATCAGTAGGAAAGTTTATAAACACTTTTCACTTTTCATAAAACAACAATTAATTTTATAAGTAAATTCGTCAAAGTGATTAAAGTCGTATTAAAATAAAATGAACATAAAATCTCCATTTTAAGTTTAATGCACTCTCTAATCAACTGATTTATCGAGAGATGATTGGTTCAAGTTGGACCCTGATATATAGATATTAACGATATTGGCATAGCTCATATACGATTGTGTTATCCGCCATCATCTCATTCAATCACTGAATTCGAAGTATGCGATATAGTCAGTTTCCATTTAGGACAAATTACGCCTAGACAAGATTTCTGATTGCTGATTTGTTTGTACAAAACTACTACAAGCAACTCATTGTGCCATGCTTTATGATATATGGAAACATAAAATGAATGCAGAGATGAGACAGCTGTGGAATTACATATGATGCTCTTCGGAAGTTTAAGCTACTTGAGGCTATGTATCGGTATAATAGGTGGCCGCTAAGGAATCACAGTCGTCGTATCGTTAAACAGTAAAAACCATGTATATTGAGAAGCAACATGATGGATAGTAAGCCCGATCTGTATGTGCTAAAATTTAACCGCGAGACCAATAAAACGATCCCAACATATCAATATTTATAGTAAACAGTATTATAGTTTTTATAATTTTGGGTGCCACAAAACCATAAACAATTGTCACAGTGGAATTCAATACAATCATCGTTAAGCAAACACCAATCGCACCAATCGCATTAAATCACTGAATTCAAAATAGTAAAATCTAAACTATAAGTTGGATCGTTGATCTATAACCTACACCATATCTCAGTGGTCCTTACATAAGGTTCTGATTCAGATCGTACATTGATACGGCCAGTATTGACGATATGGCAATGGTTAAATTCACTGTTCTTACCATATCGGTCATTCCGCTTAAGAAATCACTGAAATCGCAACTGTGAGTCATATCAATCTTTAACCTTCACCTTGTCCTTATGGCCCAATTTGTCGGAGTTCAGTGAATATTCAAATCCACACCTAATTTCACTGTATTTAAGATTGTGCATCTAAATTAAGACGAACATTCTTTTCAAGGGTATATAACAACAACAAAAAAAAATAACTGCCTATTTTGGTTTCTCTGTAGAGCGAAAATAAACCAAATCTTAAAACACGTGATTTTCATTTTCATTCATTTCATTGTTGTGAAAAATTACAACAACTCATAATTTCGTTTCTGTTATAGTTGTTTCGAATGAAACTGTATTGAATACGAGTATCTGACGTCATACAAGTTCAAATGTGCATACAACATAATCGAGAGTGATGTACATGAAAACGTTATGGTAAATATAGATTTTCGCGGAAAACTTGTAACTATCTCATAATAGGATATGTTGTATTCTAATTATAAGCGAAACGATTAGTATCGATCATGTAGTTAATCTTATTGTGTGTATGCATGCGTACAAATTTTTATTGGCTTTTATTGAGATCTAATTTTTCACCAAATTTTTTCACCCAAAAATGGGTGGACGGCGAAGACGTTAGGTCCACTAGTGGAAATCAACCGGTTGTGACCAGCTCAGTAATTAGAAAACTGGACAATGATAAGCTCAACCCATACTGATGTGATATAGGTTCATCATCGGGTTAAGCTCTGTACTTTCCCAGTCATATCTAGTACACAGAGAGCGTTTTGTCGAATTCATATTTCGAATTCGGTGCTTAATTGAAATGAAATCGATAATACCTAAGCCAACATCGCTAGTATCTATCTCTTATACATAAAGTTATTTATAAAATTAACACAAATCGCGATAAATGATGCATCTCGGTAAATAGTTTTATTAGAGAGTTAAATTGAACTCACATACACATTCAACATTTTATGTTTTTCTTATTTCAATTCGACTTTAATAGTTTATCGAATCAGTTGTTGTTTTTGTAAACACTTTTCTTCTTACTTTAAATTATACATTCAACACATACAAGTTTTTCATCGTAGCGAAGTATTTTGGAATTGTGTTACATGCTTGTCCTGTCGAAAATTTGGACGGTTTGAAATCTTTCGCGGTATCAATCAAAAATCAAAAGATGTACAAAATCGAATATCGAACCGACCAGAAACTTACCATTAACAGAATGACCAATTAATTTTGGTTCAGTTAATTTTGGTTTAGAATTTAATGAGATTGATGACATCAATGAAGAAAATTAAAATTAAAAATTAATCGACGACAGATACAAAATATTTTATCGTACACAGAAAAAAATTAAATGGAAAATTCACCTAAGTGCAGTTAGTTAAAAAGTAAAACAGATAATTTGTTTAATATTTTAGATTAACGAACGAAAACTATTGATGTATAAACATCTTGAATTAGATTAATCATATATTTTACTTTTAGATAATTCCACTTTGTAATAACTGTAAATTTTAATACATAAATCATTTCAAACTTAGATATCCCTTCTAAAATATTTGATGTTTATAAAAACAAAAAAATATTGAAAATGTTTATTTAAACCAATTAATTATTTTAGATACTTTTTCTATTCATTTAATCCTCTACAAAAAAAATTATGTTAACGGTAATATCAGCCTATTATATTTTTAATAATTTACCTAAACATCTAGCTGATTTGTTATAATTCTAAAAGAAATAGATAATATACATATACTTTGTTCCTTAAATTACCTAAAAATTTAGATAAGTACAGAATAAAGTTGCATTTGGCAATAAAAATTAAAATTTTAATAGTATGTGGAAATTTGTGTGCATCACATTGAATAATATCGTGAGTCAAAACGAAAAATATTTAACTGAATTTTAATTTTCGAAAATTATTTATTAAGTGGCTAAACAATTTAAGTGTTTTTAAAATTTGTAATATTTAAGTGACTTTAAAAAGGTTTATTAATAAATTTATAACAAAACTTTAGACAAAAACGTGCAAAAGTGTTAAGGAATTTTTACCGTTAGTGATCAAAACAGTTAAATAAATTTGCATATTATTTTATTTTTCTTTCTTTATAAGCATAGCATTTATATAAACTTAATATTTGTATTACGTTAAGGTATGTAATGGAAGAGCTTATGGTATTTAACAATAATACTGAGCAGACGGTACCAGTTCTCTTAGAAGAATGGGGTTTCCCTAATTAAGTGGAAGAATTTCAAAGTAAGCAAATTTTGAAATAAATTTATTTTGAATATTTTATTGTTATAAAACAAAGTGTCATCATTTATCATTTTATCAAGTGTTAATTTTTGATTTAAATTGATTATTAATAAATTATTATATATAAATTTTTGATTTTATCATTTCTCCATTAGAAAAAGGAATAGATAATGAAGTTTCAAAAGAACTAAATAGTGATGATGTTAATCGGCTTATACCCGACAATTTATTTGGTGTGCGAATAAAATTTAGAAAAAACCTGTATCAATCGTAACTTGAACAGGTAATACCTATGTATATATATATATATATATATATATATATATATATATATATATATATATATATATATATATATATATATATATATATATATATATATAAATATATATATATATATGTATATATATATATATATATATATATATATATATATATATATATATATATATATATATATATATATATTTTGTAAATTTTTTATAAATAACAAATTTTGTGAGGGTTGCAACAATGGATGATTTTCTTATTTTACAGGGGTGTAGATCAACTGCAGCAACTACAACCGTTGCTGGTTCTTGTATAAGTTCTCTACCTGATTCCGTAAATGAAACATGAACTTTATCATCTCCTATCACGTATCGACTTACCACATCTTCACCTTTGCCCAGTTCGATGTCAATTGATTTTGAAACAAATTCCACAAAATTTGTAAATATTTGATTATAGAATCTTCGAATTTTTTCAAAATGCTTTTTTCATTTAACAGGATTTAGAAAAAGAGCACATCTGGAGGATTTATTTTATCGGAATACAAAAAAATAACTCGCTGACTAAGAGTGACAGACAATATATATCGTCCAAGTTGTAGCAGAACATTTAATTTCAAGAGGCAGACGAATAACCAATTCAGAATTTAAAGGCTTATGTCAACAAATTGTACATCTATTTCCTTCTGAAGACGAGGTAATAATATGTTTAATTATTCATCATTATTTAGAAATAAAAGTTAAGGTATTTGTTTGATCTAAAATAATATGATCAATTATTCTTTTTTAAATAGATTTATTAGTGAAAAGGGTCAGAGATATTACTTCTTAACTGAATTTTATTTTAAATAAATCAAATATGAATATATATATATATATATATATATATATATATATATATATATATATATATATATATATATATATATATATATATATAAATATATATATATATGTAGATATATATATATATATATATATATATATATATATATATATATATATATATATATATATATATATATATATATATATATATATATATATATATGTATATTATATATATATATATATATATATATATATATATATATATATATATATATATATATATATATATATATATATATATATATATATATATATATATATATATATATATATATAGTTACTATGTACTTACAAAATTCATAAATAGTAATATTTAGATACATTTTTATCGGTAATATTTTCCAGGAAACATATTTCGGAACGGGAAAACAGAGAGGAAAATTGGCGGAAAAATATTACACACTATGCAAAAGTAAAAGGATCCCAAAAACCGTGGAAACCATCGATTTTGGACGCACAAAAATCATATGCAACTTATTTAGTTGTAAGGATTTATACTACATTTTTATGCAATACTGAAAGATGGTCTAATTTGTAATTTTACAGGACAAAACTTACATTCAATCAACCCTGGAATTAAAACAAATTTATAACAAGAAAAAAAATTTACGGATACAGCCGTTAATAATTGTGATAGGGAACACTCTAGAAAATATAACCCAAGTTTACATATATTTCGATGACGTTTTGTATAAAATAGATAATTATTTAAAAGCAGTCTCCATTGCATACCAGTTGCACTTCGTTTTTAATTTGGAGTATGCGGCTGATTGTGGACAAGTTTGGCAGCTTATAGAGGAATACTTCTCCGAAATGGTCACAGACAAAAAGCGTAATTCTTCGCTTACTGCACTTATCAATGAATTGAAGATTAACAAATAAGTTCTTATTTTTCAATTTAATTAAGATAATTTATGTTTAGTTTTAACATTACATAATATTACAATAGGATGTATAGTTGTTTCTTGTGTTTCACTTTTAAGTATTCGAATTGAATTGGAATTATTTACCTACTAAATATTATAATTTAACTTATGGCAAGGTTATAAAACTTAAACCAACCATAACTTAAAATCAAAGTTTTACTTGTAATGTTATTTTGTTAATTTTATTAATTAAACATTGATTAAAAAAATATTGTTTTTTATTTTAAAATAAATTTAGTTATTCCACCTACTCTAAACGAAGACATGAAATAGTTCATTAATCATTATATTTAGATGAATCATTTAAATCAATTTTAGTCAGATTTTAATATTAATTAGATAGTTAATCTACAAATAAATAGATGAACCTGCTATAATAAATGAATAAATACCCCAGACATATTTAGGTGAATCATACAATTTTTTTTACATATTTAGATAAAACACCTAAGTAATTTTTAAGTGAAATATCGATCTAATTAAATAATTTACCCATGAAAGTTATGTGTTATTTATAGAATAATCAACTAAAATCCTCTTCGAAGATACATCTAAACAACGTAGCAGGCTGAAAATTGAAGACAATTTTTATATAAAGTATCTAATATTTTAGAAGAATTTTCTGTTTTTTTTTCTCTGTGTAGTAATGTACAAAATACACGGAATTGTCGAAAGTTGTATTTTGAAGTAGCGTTGACGGTTTTCATTCTATATACAACATTTTCGAAGGATTGGAGCATTATAAAATTGCATTTTCACAATAATACTTTTGACCGACCAAATGGCGCAGTGGTTAAAGCTGTGGCAGGTGGAGTGTGTTACGGATATCGAAAAGCACAGATGATTTTTAATGATAACTTTTGTTTCGACTCGATGTTTGTACTTTTAAAAATCTTGTTTGTATATGATGAATGTTTTGTGTGAATGTGACTTTGAATGGTTTGAAAATAATTAAATTTTAAATAACAAATGTATGTATTTACAATACTACAGATTGTGAGAGAATGACCACGAATTCTTGTATGGTCAAGAATATACATTATTTTATGGTGTATGTACTTAACAGTTTTACAATTTTAAAGTGCAATATGAACTATACATAGATAATAATATGAAGCTATTCAGGTGAGTTTATAATTTGAATTTAACGTTACCCTACGTTTACATTATTGTTTTCGAGTGTTGTTTTCGAGTATTGTTTTCGATTTTGGGTACTTATCGTGAGGAAACAACAAAAACTAAACTGATCGTCTTCGATTCATCCATATTTGTTTTGCTGTGTTTTCAAACTATTGAAAATTGTGTACATTTTAATTATGATATGATATGATATGATAGGACAAGTACAAGCCAACCAATTACGGTGATTCTGAGATTGTTACCATAATCCTAGAGTATATTCAGCAGAGTTCCAAATAGATATCTGAGAATTTTTACTCCAAAATTATGCGGGCCTAGTCCCCGCTTGCATCCCAACATATAAGGTTTAGGAAAAGGAAACAATCACAGAAACGACTAAGGTGATAATGCACTGCACTAGTCATTGCTTACTACATTATGTATTAGTGAATTATAATATGTTGTTAGTATAATCATTTTCACATAGGGATTGAGTTTGTTATTATTGTTAGTTGGATAGGAAAGGACCATTCTATATTCATCATACGTATTTGTATCTCCTCGACAGTTAAAACTGGAGTACTTTAAAAAACATCTTTGGGTCATCTCATCATATGCTGTATTTAAAGATGTGTCCCTATAATTCCCAATCCATCACCATATCTAACGCGTGGGGAGTATAAATTTCTTAATGACCCGACAGCATTTCTATATACAATATGATGATCTAATACATTGTCAATTCGTTTGTAAGGGAAACTATTATATTTAAATAAATAAGTAGTTTAGTGCGGTCATATTTAGCTAACCTGATCGATCATTCCATTCCACACATTCTATCTTTATGTCCGTTTTAAGATTTTACAACAAACAATCACACAATACACAAAAGTAGACTTCTTGTATAACACACTACAATGCAATGAAAGAAATCACCAAAGCGGCCGTCCGTTTCAGAAAGTTTAATAGTTTGTAATAGAATTATTATATAGCAAAAGAAGCTGCTTATTAAAGTAAAATAAACTTTCTGGTCAAGACCACCGGTCAAGTGATCCCCATCTAATGTTAAGAATTTCACTCAAGAAATCTTATCCATTTACACTTAAATGAATAAGGAAAACAAAATTATTTAAATAATTTAGTATTTTCCATGGAAATAAAGACAAAAGCTATTTAAGAGTACAACATACCATGGTACATATCAAGTATGTACCCAAGAGCAAAATTGTGGACTTAATTAACAAAATAAAATCAAGAGGAATATTAACTGTTCCTTTAAAACACGATTATCCTAATATATGAACAAGCATCTGCTAAATCGAAGTTCAATATTTTAGCCAATTCAAATCTCGCCAACAAATAGGTAATGTTACTGATCAAATATATTATCGTCAATATAATGATCGTATAGTGGTAGTGATCGTAGATCGTATTAAAACAATCTTCAGTCCCCTCTACCATTAATATACATGGCACTACATTAAAACCTCAATAGTCTTATAGATATAATCTTTAGTTCAAATTTGATATAAGATACAAATATGAAAGCATCATTTCAAAAACTTTTGAAAAGCAAATCCATCAATATGGAAGGTTTTGCTGTAGTAACCGATATAAATGTATGACTAACATGTGTATTATAATATTTAAAACCAAACGTAAAAAAATTAAAAGTTAATTAACAAACATCATTTTGTGTTCAGTTGTTCAGGATCAGGACTGATCTGTTTCACTGTCTTTAAACATTATATCTCATGAAAAGTGGTTTGGGCGTTAAATAGCTTCGCGCTATAAAAGAAGAAATTTCACGTTGTACTGAAACAGATTTTTATTTCAAATCGCGTTATATCGAAAACGCGTTGAATAAGTACCTCGTTAAACAAGGGATACCTGTAAATATATATTAAAAAATAATATTTTTGTTCTTTTTTTCCCGTGCAAGTGAACACCTGCACAAAATATAAAATAAAAACAAACAAAAATTCTCTAACCAACATAGGAAAGAGAAGGATTTTGATGGACGAAACGAAAAATATGTTATATAAATAATATTTGTACCTAGGACATTCAAATGTAGACTGTTCCGTTTTCAACATCAAATAATGATGTATATACAACACACACAATACACAATACCAACGTATATAAAAATAAAATGTAAGTCGCCAATTACATTGAATATATATATATATAGTTGCCATTACAACGATCGCACAATGGCAGTGATCGCGTTAAATTTAAATCTCCAAAATCTCTTTTACTGTATGCTTTGATACATACATAAAACAAAATATTAAAAATTGTTTAAAGGAAAGGGGAATATATAGCGTTCTATATGAAGAGCGAATTATGGGATGGGGAATGAGGTAAATAAACGAGACAGAACGAAAGACATATCGCATGCGATCGTTTCCAATGGAATAGAGCAGATAAAAACACGTCCACTCGGTATGAAGATCCACACAACACTCCAATTGTGTACATTTTAATTAATAATAATATTTAATTTGGTTAGTATTGTTGTGCTTTGACAGCACTGTTTGTTAAAATAGTTCGAACATTTTGTATAATTCAATAAATAATTGTTCAATTGATTAATTATTTAAAGTTTTTTAATATTAAAACTGATAAATACGTGTAGTGATGGATAACCAAACTGATGTATTGGCTTGTGTTGCGGCTGCTGGTTTGCTGATTATTAATGAACACCGCAAACGACAGTATCGCGATGTAAAATTATTAATTAAAAAAGCAAGGAAAACCCGTAGATGGTGGGTACGCCCAATCTTAACGGAAGAAAATAGATATATGCATGGGGCCGAAACATTAATTAATGAAATGCGACTAAATGATATCGATTCATTTTTTAACTACACCCGTATGTCACCTAACAGTTTTGATAAACTGCTTCATTTAGTCGGCCCGCATATTAAAAAGGAGCAGAGTCTATTCAGATCTCCAATTCCTCCTTCAACAAAATTGGCATTAACATTAAGGTATGCAACGTTAATCTATGTAATATAATCGGCTTTTGTTGATGTTGTGACAAATTTGAATATGTATACATAAAATTAAAAAATTATACTGATATATGTATTCATATATACTGATATGATTTTTTAAAACAAATAATAAAACTTATCTTTGATTCTAGATATCTTGCTACCGGAGATAGTCAAGCTTCCATCAGCTACGTTTTTCGATTAGGTAAAGCAACAACATGTGTGGCAATACGAGACACATTAGATGCACTATGGCTCGTCTTAAAGGAGGAGACACTACCAGAACCAACCGAAGCAACGTGGTTGGAAATTGCGGAAGGTTTTAGTAAACGTTGGAACTTTCCTTATTGTGTTGGAGCCATTGATGGGAAGCATATCCGGATTGTTGTAAGTATTACTTAAAACAAATTCATGAATGGTAATTAATTGTATATTTTTAGGCCCCACCACATTCAGGATCAGAGTTTTTTAACTACAAAAACTTTTTCTCGACGATCCTAATGGCGATATGCGACTATCGGTATCGATTCGTAGCAATCGATGTAGGGGCCCAGGGGTGGCAAAGTGACGGTGGTGTTTTTAAACAATCCGCAATCGGGCAACGGTTTTATAATTCTGCTATGAATTTACCCGACCCGAATGAAATATTTGAAGGGGGCCCAGTTTTGCCTTACTATTTAGTAGGCGATAAAGCGTTCGGTAGGTTGATGAACTCCTCGATGTTCTTTTAGCAAAAATTAATTATTTATTTAACTATTTTAGGTCTAAAGACCTGGTTAATGACACCATACGCAGGCAAATCAACCGGTAATTTTGAATATTCCAAATTAATATTCAATTACCGACAATCACGGGCAAGCCTTGTGATTGAAAATACCTTTGGCCTAGTAGTCAGTCGATGGAGGGTGCTGCAAAACTCGCTGGCAGTAAACACGACAAACTCGGACAAAGTTGTCCTAGCAGTTGTTTGCCTACACAATTTTTGCCTGGCGGAGGAGGAAAATACAAAGGCACACAAAAAAAAAATATTTAGTTCTGAGATCAGTAGATCGTGAAAATTTAACTGGTGAGCTAATTGATGGAACTTGGCGAACGGACGTGGGAACCTTACCGCAAATTTCAAGACAAGATAAGATTGATTTTCGATTATATAATAAAATTTTCATAAATTTTTAAAAATTAAAATTAAAAGGTAATATTTTTTCATAAATTTAAATATCAATACAAATGGCATATTATTTTTTGTGTTATCAAGGAGCATATAATGCAACTACTGCAGCGGTTGAAGTTCGAAATACTTTAGCCGAGTATTTCATGACGGATGGTTCAATCCCGTGGCAATGGTCAATGGTGCAATAAGCAGAGCTACATCATGGATACTTTTCGAAATACAATGATAAAAAGGACATCATATAAAGATAAGTATTTTGGCAATATTATAGTGAAATTCTTTTTAATATTTAAATTTATTAATTCTTTTTCATATTTCAACATTAATATATTTAAATTATTAATATAAATAAAATGATGGAATTATGCGAAAATTTTGTGCAATTCAATTAATAATTAAGAAAATATATATATTTTTATTTTATGTTTAAATAATTAATTGTATTATTTATTTTTAAAGGAAAAGCAATATGGATGCAATTAAATTCAAAAAATGTACATCAATTATGCATAAAAACCTATTAAATTTGTTTAAACTAAAGTAATAAATGCAAACCAAACAAAATTCAATTAAATAATAAATATAACATGCAAAAACAAACAAAATTCAATTAAATAATTAATATAAATAAAATGATGGAATTCTTCTGTCACCTAAAACGAAATAAAAAAAATTCCGAATATATTAAATAAAAATGTATATAATGAAACGGAACAATACTCATCTTATGAAAAAAATTATCCTAAATGGTGCTGTTGCTGCTTTTCCTTCGCTTTCTCGTAGAAATAGTTGTTTATGTAACTGGCCGCTTCAAAAAATTCTACATCATTGAGGCCACGCATGTACCATGCCACCTGGTCTCCAAAATTTTGAGCCCGATCATTCCGCTCATTTCGTTGGGCTGCACTCAACTGCACCGCTCCAACAAGTTTATCGATCTGGTATCCGAGATCTATTGGATCGCTCGTTGTTTGCGACATACTAGAACCAGGTCTAGTTGACGTACTAGACCCTGGCCTGGGCTGAGTGGAATACGGTCTTTTTGTTGAGGCGGCTTGTTTTTGTTTTTTTTTTGTGGTGGCATGTGCTCTGGAACAAAATTAACAAATTTTCACGGGATGCATCTAAAAAATCATGATTTATCAAGTTAACTTACCCAAATTAACTGTGGCGTCCAACGGCTGCTCCATACAGTCGACGCTAGTTATTTGCCTTCACAATTAAAACAAATTAGTTTCTATAAAACGTAAATAAAAGTTATGCATTACTTACTTTCTTTTAGCAATTACGTTATCTAATTGCCTCAAAATCTCCAAATGTTTTGGCACTAGCTTTGGGACTGTGCCAGACTCACTTGGCACTTTCGCATTGTGCGATTTAAATCGGGTATATAAATCACGATGGTATTAAAAGCTTTCTTTTAAATTAGTCAAATTTATATTTGGGTAGGTAGGAAGCATTGCTTCTAATACCTCACCCCACAACCGATTTATAATACCGGAACTTCTTTGTTGAATCGGCAAACAATAATTGAACAATGGTGGCCGATCGAACACGTATTTAAGAAGTTCCTCGTCGAACACATCTTTTTCTTCGGTGCTTAGTCTCATAGCACGAACTGTACCTTTCGAAACAGATTTTGATTTATCTTTCGGCAACACAACAAACACTCTTTATTGATCGGTATTCACCGGTTTATCAACTTGAATGGAGAGTTCGTAATCCTCAAGCTCATCCTCAATACAATATATAAGGGATGTACACCAATTTTGATTCTATATAAGATAAGTAAAATTTTACGTGTTCTTCTATTGCTGATTAACTATTAATAATTTTCTTTTGCAGGTTCGACATCTTAACATTCTCCCCCCATGAAGTACCATTGGTATTCATTCAACTGGTAATTTAACCAATTTGTGAATTGGTCTCTTCAGTATTCCATTTTGTGTCTTCAATGTAACTATACTCGGACCCTTTCGTCATGGCCAGTATGAACGTTGATAATGCGTGCCAGTGCCCAATGTGCAACAGGTAATGTATCCTTTATAAGTACTAGATCACCTACTGTTAAATTATTTGTTTGTGTCTTCCACTTGTTTCGTTGTTGGAGTGTATTGAGATTTTCCTTATGATATTTGGTCCAAAAAGTGTTGACTTGTTGATGTACTTGTTGCCATCCCTTAAGCCGATTTGATGGAATATTTTCATAACTGGCTTCTGGTACTGCTGTTAATGGACCCATAACTAGAAAGTGTCCTGGTGTGATGACCTCCAATGAGTAGATATCGTCTGTGAATTGTGAAAAAAGCGGTCGAGAATTTAGGATGCATTCTATTTCAGTAACTAGAGTGCACATTTCTTCAAAAGTTTTAGTTTTACCCTTTCTGTGACTATGCATAAATGAGTTTTCATACTTTTTACGACCGCCTCCCAAACTCCACCAAAATGTGGGGCTGACGGCGGTGAAAAATGCCAATTTATACCTCGTTCGGCGCAAAATAGTTGAATATTCTCATAGTTTCTGGTCAGCTCAGTCATCGAAAATATTGCTTTGAACTTCTTGTAGGCACCAACAAAATTGGTACCGTTGTCAGTGTATACATCAGAGGGAAGTCCTCGTCTGCTCACAAATCGTTTAAATGAGGCAATAAATGCTTCTGAGCTAAGATCAGAGACCACTTCGAGGTGAATTGCCTTAATGGAGAGGCACACGAAAACGCATATGTAGGCTTTTATAAGTTTTGCCCCTCTGCCCTTCTTGGATTGTAGCATGATTGGACCTGCATAATCAATACCAGTATGACTAAATGGTTTTGATTGTAATACTCTTGGTTGTGGTAGTGTTCCCATAAGCTGTTTCGGCGTGCTTCGTCTATATCTCACACATTTAGTGCTATTGTGAGACTCTCGTTTGGTTAGATAACTGCTTCCAATTATCCAATTATTTGTTCCTAAGAAGAGAAGAAAGTAAGGATGGACTAGGATGGAGGAAAAATATGTGTTGATGGGATACTATCAGTTTGCTACGAATATGGGAGTGATGCAAAATGATAGGATGCTTACTGTCATAAGCACCTGCTGAGTTATGTAGCCGTCTTCCGACTCGTAATATATTCTCAGAGTCTAAAAAAGGTGCCAAGGTTAATAAATGTGATTTTTCCTTTAGAAATTTTTGCTTCGTTAGTTCGTTAATTTCAGATGAAAATCAAGCTTTTTGTGAAAATTTGATACATATTTTTTCAGCTGTTCTCAGTTCATCAGTTGTGAGTTGGCCATTTCTTTTCAAAGTGGATAGTTGACAGTTATGAATGAATTTTATACAGAATGCTATTATACGTCTCGGCTTGGTCCAGGATGAAATTTGATTTAATAAATCTTCTTGAATTCTAGGTCCGACAAGTAGGTTTTGATTTAATGAAACGCCAGATGATGATGAACATGAACCGTCAAGTACGACGCGTAGCTTTGTTGTGCACGAATCATTCTTAATTACAAAGTGGTAAGTAATAATGTTCTGCTGGTGTATTGATGTTTATTTCTTCGGGTGGTATTTTTTCCATATGATTAAGTGAGAGGTATTCGGACATAAACGAATGATATTCATCATTTAATTGCGCACGTTTCTCCAGTTTTTTGTGATACTGCCGATCGTAACGAATTTCCTAATGGTTTTTGAATTTCAGCAAATGGTAGTGTTACTATATATCATCCTGTAGAATCCCGTCTTAAACTGTTTTCTTAAATATTTCTTCACATTTAAGTTCGCTAGGTGTAAGTTTTACTGATGATGAAACTTCTCCCGACTGCCAAAATTTCTGTAGTGTCTGATCAATATCTAAACATGATGTATGCATTGAACAGAGTGTTGAATTTGATGAGATACATTCTGAAAGCTCTGCTAAATTAGATGTATCACCACCTAAAACCCATCAGTTTGAAATTACCAGATAATAAAACACTAAATACTGTGCCTGCATTCAATATAATATCAATTGGACCCTTTATATTATAATTAGGATCTGCTAATGTTGAATTTTCTAACTGGTGTAATTGCAGTTTTGCAAACGATTGTATTGGTAATGAAGAAAGTGTCGGTAAGATATGTACATCAATGGTAAGAAGTCGTTTTGGATCAATATGGGATGAAATTGTTACCGTAGATTTCCATCGTGACGTTGTGTTTGATGCCACTCCGCTTACAATGGTGTTGGACTTGGTTTGTGGAAGTTGTAACGTTTTGATGAGTGATTGTGAAATAAGATTTCCCATAGATCCTGAATCTAAAAGTACTCTGCATTGAAGAAACTCTCCGTGAATATTCGAAATATTAACAACAGCCGTTGGTAATAAATGCTCTGATCCTGTACATTGATCCATGTTTAAATTAGAAAATTCTGCTAATAAGGATACTTTCTTCGCCATGTTTGTGTCAATTTGAAGTGTTGTTGGTTGCTGTTGAACTGTGTGAGACTGCGATGTTGTTTGATCTTGTACTCCAATTGTTAGTGTGGTGGTAGGCGTTGACGATAAATGAAGAGCCGAATGATGCCGCCCCTTACAGTAGTGACATGAAAATTGTCATCTGCATGTTTTTAAAGAATGTCCTACTGTTAAACAATTGAAGCAAATGTTGTTTTTTAACACAAACTTTCTTCGTTCTGGAATGAATTTGAACAGTGAATGATAGTCTTGACAACATTGGCAATTTGGTGTTTGTTTGACTGCTGAAGAATTAACTACACGATGAGACGCTATTTTGACACGTGTGCTGTTCAATTTACTGCTTATGGAAGCTGTTAAAATGGATTCACTGTTTTCAAGAGTATCACAGTGTTCGCCAACAAACTTTAAGCATGATTCGAATTTGGGAAAATCATTATGCAATGTTTTATGTGCCCATAATTGACGAGTTTCTGGATCAAGTTTGCTTAACAAAATATTAATTAACCACGGGTCTCGTTCTTCTGCTTCAAACTCTAATGCTCGCAAACCTCGTATCGCCTCATCAGCAGTTTTGTATATTGAACGAAGATTTATTTGATTTGATTTCGTGATCGGTGAAATATCTAAAAATAATTGTATATATTTAGACACAACTTGTTTTCTTTTATCGTAGCGATCAACAATTTTTCTCCACGCTTCTTCATAATTAGCAGAAGTGCACTTGATGTGTTTGATTAATGAAGCTGCATCGTCATGTAAAACGCCTTTAAGGAACTGAAATTTAAGAGCGTTGCTCAATGAAGCGTGTTTATGAATGGATGATTCATAGAGATCTTTAAACGCTGGAAATTCTTCATACCGTCCGCTGAACGATGGAATTTTTATTTTTTCGTAATCGAATATCGGATGAATTCGAATTTGCCAATTTGAACGTCTCCAAAAACGTGGTTTGATTTAACATTAGTTGGTTCACCGTATGTCTCAATTGTCATTTATATCTGTGGTATTACCGTTACGTTGATTGATATGACGCTGAAGAGGGGCTTTAGCCGAGAAAAACCGATTTTCAAATTCAATAATCTCAGAGATTTGCTCTGGATATGACATTATTTTGTCTTCGATTCTGCGAAATTCCAACATAACATCATTTAAAGTTTCGAGCCGTACCACAATTTCTTCCACTTTTGTTTGAACAGTTATGTTTATGACAAAGCGTTCCATGCGGTCCAGTGAATCAAATAAAAGATTTGTTAAGATCTCGAACCTGCAAATTTTCTTATGCAGGTTCGACATCTTAACAAATCTTGTGTTGTTATTGTCGTTTGCGGCCATATAATTTACGTAGTGTATCGTTGAGGTTCTCGATACGGGCATAGACATATATACAGCTATATAATGAATTTAACTCTTTGGGAAGCATATA
This sequence comes from Tipula lateralis, assembly GCA_963932295.1. Lineage (NCBI taxonomy): Eukaryota > Metazoa > Arthropoda > Insecta > Diptera > Tipulidae > Tipula > Tipula lateralis. Next base: position 29,430,665 of record OZ010739.1, on the reverse strand, counting down.
CAATATACAATATATATAAAATGGAATGTGTGTCTGTTTATTTGTTTGTTTGTACCTTATAGGAGACCAAACCTCTGGACCGATCTTCCTGAAATTTTCACAGTATTTAACTGGGACTCTGGCATGATTAATAGGGTACTTTTTTTCGACCACGTCTACTTTTTTAAAATTATGTAATTGCTCCCATAAGTTTTTAAATGATTTACTTCAAATTGTATACACATTACATATATACTCCAGGCGAGGTAGAAATAAACATTTCTTACGCCACGCCTCCTTTCACGCCCCTTTTCAAGCCAAATTTTGTTTGAAAGTTTTAAACTTTTGGTTCACTGTACAAATTTGTTTCTTCCAATGGATTTTTTTTTTATTTGGTAGTATATTGCTCTTAATACTGTTAACGTCGCCATATAACTATGAACCACGCCCACTTCAGCAGCAATGAAGCTGTTTTGCGTATTTTAGGATTTCCAATTCATGAACGTCATCCGACTGTTGTGCATTTATCTGCTCACCTCGAAAATGGACAACGCGTTTTTTTACAGCAGTTAATGCACAACAAATGGCTGCAGCGGCACCAGCCACAACGTTAACTTCTTTGATATATGTACAAATGATTCCTTTTCACAAACTTTTGCTGTATGCTCAAATTCCAACATAATATACGTGGAACTCATCAACTAAATAATTTCAACGCCACAAGCAAGGAAAAGCAGTTGAAGGATGGCCCAATTTATATTCCAATGATGCATTAGGTAGGCTGTATACTATTTATCCCCAGAATGCAGAATGCTTTTATTTACGAATGCTTCTAATAAATGTTCGTGGACCAACTTCATTCGAAAACTTGCGAACAGTTACTCGCCAAATATGTGCAACTAATCGAGAGGCATGCCAAAAACTAAATTTATTAGAAAACGATTCGCATTGTGAAACAACACTAGCAGATGCATCAATATGTAATCATCCATGCCAGATAAAAGCATTATTTGCTATCATATTGGAAACTTGCTTTCCATCCCAACCGAAACAACTTTGGAATACATTTAAAGCAAATATGAGTGAAGACATACTGCATCGAAAGAGAATTTTCAGACGCAATTTATAATGATGCTTTGATTCTACTAGAAGACAAGTGGCAAATAAACAACAAGACCCTCTCGCAAGTTGGTATGATTAGTCCTAATCGATCAGGCGATGATGCGTCTGACCAAGATGTACAACGAGAAAGCAATTACAATCCACAAGAGTTAAAATTATTTAAGACTAAAAAACCTACCAAATTTACAGCAGGCGGAACAGGAAAAACGTGTTTGATTTCGTTGATTTTGACTAAAGTTCAATCGCAAAATAATATTGCACTAGCCATTGCATCGTCCGGTATAGCAGCAACACTTTTGGATGGTGTCAGAACAGCGCATTCGGCACTGAAATTACCTCTCAAACCGCAATTCTCTGAGACGCACACATGCAATATTAAAAAAACTCCTCGATGGGTAAAGTCCTGCAAACATGTAAGATCATAGTATGGGATAAATGCACAATGGTCCACAAAAAATCTTTAGAGGCCCTTGATTGCACGTTACAGGATTTTAGAAGCAACAAAAGACTATTTGGTGGAGCACTAATAGTGTTAGCCGGTGATTTCCGCCACACATTGCCTGTACTTCCAAGTGCAACCCCAGCTGACGAGCTTAATGCGGGTCTTAAATCATCTGTTCTTTGTCAACACGTTCGCACACTGAAACTAAGAACAAGTATGCGAGTGCAGCTGCATGGGGGTAGCACACCAGGTTCAGCGTTTTACTATAAAAAAATATATATCATTGACACAAAATTTGTACTTATTTTGTTCTTATTTTTAATGTATTACACATTTCAATTATGCATTTTTAAATTTTAAAAACGATCAAAAACAAACTAAGGCCATCTAACGTATCTCAATGTATTTCAAAACTAAATGTTTAGTGGTTTGTTGTTTATATTCCGTTATCATCGACAGTGCTCCATGCCTTTTCCACTCAAATATCGAATCCTCATACACTTTCATTAAGTTAGACATTGTTTCTACCTTAATAATCCCTAGAAATAATGTATATGGCAAAACAATGTTTTTATTAAATGTCCCTGGAGGTGTCGCGCTGCGTAGCGGGCGTAGCCCGCTAGTAGAATATACAATATAATAATGTATTAGTCATAATCTTCATGATGATTGAATTTTCTTCCGCCTAAATTGTGTGTACAGGTTAAAATGCATTTTTATTAAATATCTTTAGATTAATATAGGTGTATGGGTCTATGTATCTATGTCTATATGTAATACGGTTTATGTATTAAAGATTATTGTATATACTTCGAGTACATACCATAAATCTTATACCGGGTGTTTCTTTTAAACTGAGACGATCAAATATCTCGAAAAATAGCCACTCTACGGAAAAAATGTCCACTTCAAAATTTAATCATACCGCAGGGGAAATACATTAGTGCAAAAAAATAGTCCCCCACCCCCCGCTTTGTAGGTGGGGCGGGGGTAACTTTTAAACTAAGATAGGAAGCCATACTTTTTATTGCAGATACGGATTCTACGACTATAAGTACGTATGATTTGAATGAAATATTTTATTCGGTTCATGATAGATGGCGTTGTAATCGATGAAATTCAATATTTTCAATTTCTTCTTCTTAGAACACACGCATTCAATTCTGCAATAAGTTCAGATGGTAAGCTTCTTTTATTCTGGCTTTGAGTTACGGCATTTAATAAATAATTTTGTTTTGTATGTTTTACTAAAAATACAGATTTAATGAACTGATTGAATATATATAATGCTATATTGAATGTAATCTGATTGAATATATATAATATAGAATTATAAAATATATAATGAACTGATTGAAGATATATATATATATATATATATATATATATATATATATATATATATATATATATATATATATATATATATATATATATATATATATATATATATATATATATATATATATATATATATATATATATATATATATATATATATATATATATATATATATATATATATATATATATATATATATATATATATATATATATATATATTTATATATATATATATATATATATATATATATATATATATATATATATATATATATATATATATATATATATGTTTATATATACATAGCTTTACATATGTGGTAAATAGGAACTGAGCTTGTAACGCCTCACAGAGAGCTTGTAGATTCATACATATTTCGGATAAACGAATATACCAGATTGGAATAACCCCAATCATCATTTCGATAATATAATTTCTTAATTATCCATTACCGTCTAATTGCAAAGGCACATGGTTGTTGAAAAAAAACGGCCATATTTAATTTTGCGAGTACGTAAAACTTGATTATGATCTGAATGTCAAGAAGAGGGCAAAAATCTTATAAAAAAAAAAATTAAAAATTTTGTAGAAGTTTGTAATTTTAGAAATAATTTAGTATTGTTTGTTAATAATAATAATTAAATTCAAAGTGTGGAATATCAAAGTGAAAAAAGGATCGATAGGTGAAGGGTTTTTTTTTATTAAATAAATTGTTTTTAGCCATAGCTCCTAGAGCACTTTCGGCAGGTTAGGTAAGTTTTCATATTTTTTTTATAAAATTTTATCTGTTTTTTTTTCACTTGAATCTCCACTTAGAATTAAGTATATATATTTCCACTATCATTTTTTCTCTAAAATTACGTAATTATTGTTCATTTTTTTATTAACTAAAACTTCTTATGAACCTTTATGAACTTTATAATAAATAATTAAGTATAGAATGAATAATTATTATTAATGGTTGATGTTGATGTAAACCACGTTGAGTTGAAGAAAGGACACGATGTGTTTGCACGTATCGAGACAATCTACGAAAAAGAACCTCACATTGCCGATTACAGTCTACCCAAATTTGATCGTATTACTCATCGTAGAGGTACGTAACAAGTGGGAGGTACCGCGTTCGCATTTCGATAAGGACAGCATGGAAAAGGGATTTTCCACCATTTGATTACGATCGGTGGTGTGATTGAACACTTGGATCTAAGAACCCATGTTGGAATGCAAGGTTCATAGACCAACCCATCTTCCATGTCAGAACTATAGGCTGGCACGGAACTATGCAATGTGCTGATAGTTCAACATAAATCGAACCTATATAGTCGTACGATATGTAATGGCGTTAAGAAGGACATAACTAAGCGAACCGCGAAAGAGTTCTGAGAGCCTTGAGGCCCAAAACAGATTGCAAAACTAGAAACAGATAACGTAAGCAGATAACGTACCGATTTCATAGATAACGTAATTATAATTTGAAAATAATTTTAATTCAAATTTCATTCAATCCAAATTTAGGCCATCCGATTCTACGCAACATCCATAAAGCTGTAAAAAAAGCTGTCACAATATGCTCTTATATACATATCATACTGGTTCAAGTTTTCATTGTATTAACTGTTTCGGCATGTCATACGAACTGTTATTGTCACATCGCCCAGTTATCAACCAACCGGTGAAACTGAAGTAAAATAATCTAACAATTTGTCGTATCGATTTAAGATCGAATCTTAGATTATGTTCTGAGGAGTTGCATTGGATCAAAAAAACATGTCATTTCATTTGGTCGAAGATTTTTATGCCACTGTACGCTGAAAAGATGGTTAAGTGATTCATGCTTAATGCAAATTCTGTAGTTCTATCGATTTCTGTGCAAAGCCATAGTAAAGAAATTAAAATTTACGGTTAACTGTTTTAAAGGAAAAAAATTCTTTAAAAAATCGTTTTTTGAACTTTTTGTGCTTCTAAAGCTTTTATAGAAATCCCTACCGACCCTAACTAAAACAAATGTAATATACACGTTGTTTGTTTACAGTTTTTTCAATTTTTCACTAATACAAAAACAAAACGTGATTTTGTTTATCTTATTCTTTAACTGTTGAAATTAGAATTTTTCTCAGAATCACGAAACAATTAAACCGAGAATTTCTCATTAGAGTGAGTGTTTTGTTGCAAAATCTCTTATAAACCAAGTCGTCAGACACCAATGCATTGAAAGATTTATGTGGTTATAGTGAATAATCCGTTGCTTCTGTAGATGTCAGTCCCTTTAGATAGTATCTAACCGGCCCATCAATGAGACAACCACCCCTTACCACAACACCAACATGTTAAACATTTCGGATTACAAAAGCATAGTTCATATACGATTTATATCACGTCATTGAATCGCTGAATTAGAAATGCTAAAATCTACACTGAGAAAACTCATGTTCGGCACACTTTATATGTGTTCCTTACAAAGGAAATTCTTTATAGATTATAATGAAACAAAAGGTAAGATTAAGTACATCTTGTTTTGATTTATGTATCTTTGGTGCTGATCGTATTTGTTTGATCATTGAATGTTTGATTGACAGAAGACATAAATCTTCGGTAAGAATAAAGATTTTCTATAACGGTATTGAAATAAGATTTCGATATAATTATTACATTTTACAGGAATTTTTTTTGTTCGATTAAGACAACAACTATTTTTATCTAAGAACATTTTTATAGTTTTGCTGTTCCAACTGCACATCGACGTTTATATATTACATGAAAAAAAAACATATTTTCGAACTATGATTACTACGTTAAGTTGGAAAATCAAAAAGTCTGTATGTCTGTATGTTTCTATCTTTGGAATTTATTTTGGGGCTCAAGGTTACATATTTATATATTTCCCCCAACTCTTTTGCGTTTCAATTATCATCTTCGCCTTTCTTTACGTCATTAGCACATAGTCAAATCGAGGACAAACTATAAGGTCCGATTTACGTAGAATCAACTGCAACATTGCATAGCTCCACACATGCCAGGCTGTAGTTGTGACATGGTTGGCCCATGGTGAATAAATTTAGAAATTAGGTCGACATATTTCCAATGAAATATAAAAACATGGATTAAAATACATTTTTAGTGTCCAGTCGATATATGAGATATTTTATCTATGCGAATAGAATTCAGCGTCTATGTAATTTTGAATAATAATTGAGAGTGTGAGTGTGAGTTGTCATCCAGAGAGTTGTATTTTACTAGGCCGGTTTCGATCTGACGGTGACTTCATTGCAAAACTATGTGTTTGAAAAGATAAAATCCACCTTATCAGGCATATGCTACCCGACTTGATGTTTAGACTGTGTGATTCGTGTATATACGTTCAGTCGTGACGCGATGTTTCTTACTCTTAATTGTCTTCCTTCGTGTCATCAATCCCATTAAATTCATCAATAAGATGATTTAAAACTTTCCTTATGATTTTTATTGAACTCTGGATCAAAATAAATGATTGTTAAAAGAAGCAAACAGTGAAAATTTTCCATAAGCGTGTCTTATGTAGCACAATTCTAAGATACATCGTTAAAAACTTTTATGTGTTGAATATAAAATTTAAAATCAGAAGGAAAGTTTATAAACACTTTTCACTTTTCATAAAACAACAATTAATGTTATAAGTAAATTCGTCAAAGTGATTAAAGTCGTATTGAAATAAAAGGAACATAAAATCTCCATTTTAAGTTTATTGCACTCTAATCAACTCATTTATCGAGAGATGATTGGTTCAAGTTGGATCTTGATATAAATACTAACGATATTGGCATAGTTCATTTATGATTGTGTTATCCACCTGTCATCTCATGCAATCAATGAATTCGAAGTATGCGATTTAGTCAGTTTCCATTTAGGCCAAATTACGCCTAGACAAGATGGTCGGTGTGAAGTAGATATTGCTGAGAATATACAGAGTTTTACCTGAAGATGAGCTTTCATCACATCAATATGGGTTGGAGTTGACATTGACCAGTCATCTAATAACTGAGGTGAACTCAACCGAATAATTTTCACTATAAGATTAGAATTCTTTACTTCCCACTCTGTTTTTAGTGGAAGAGAATTAAAGTATAAAATTGAGTATACGATTGGGTTTTAATGAGTTCCAATTTTTCACCATTTTCTCCACCCAAACAGAATTGAAGGTTTCCAGTCTTCTATTGAAAATAATCTGGTTGCGTCCAGCTCAATAAATAGATGACAGGTCAATGTTAAATCCAACCGTTGCTGATGTGATAAAAGTTTATCTACAGGTAAAACTTTTTATTTTCTCAGCAATATCTAGTAACCGTACGCTTGATTTTATTGTAAGTCGAGATCTTAGTCATAGCCACTACCGTTCTTTCCAGCTCTGCCTGTAATTTTAATGGTAAGTCCGGAAGAACATCCACGAAATTCAGTTGGAAAGGCATGGATGGAAGGATGGTCGATGCCACCATAAATTATTGTTCATTGCTTCTCTTAGGAGTTATGCAACGTAAGACAGTGTCTGGTGATTTTCTTGAGATTTCACATGATGCTATGTTGTTGTGGGTCTCCTTTATCGAATATAGTGTAATTGTAAAATCTGGCCGAGTGTATGTGAAAACATCTTCAAGTTTCATGGTCTCTTATACGTTTTTCTTGACTTTAGTTGATCAATCTCAAAATTTTAAGATTTGATATTTAACTCAGATCATTCTTGTACCCCTGCCATTTAGTATTTATTTTTTCTGGTTAGATGTTTATCCCAGTTTATTCCAGTTTTCCATACATCCTGCATTATAATCTTGGCCATGATAGTTATTCGTGAAAGCCATCCTATAAGATTAAACAGTTTAAATGAAAAATATACGAATGAGCGATTAGTGGTGCGGTTGTAAGTTAGCTGCAGTCCGGTTGTATCAAATTTAAACACATCTTTTGCCGGGTTGTATAAAATTTCAATCGTTTCAATGATTTCAATTAGTTTTATTTGGATGTATGCGTTAGGTTGGAGACAAAAATGTTTTATAAAATTTTGGGTGAGTTGACTATCAAACATTTCCTTAGACGAAATCCACCCAGGTCTTGTTGCTCTTGTATTGCCACGAAAGTCTCCTTAATGTCTGTTGTCTGTCCCCAGTGAGTAAGTCATCTACATAGAATTCGGTCAACATTATTTTAGCCGCTAGGGGATGCGTATGCTGTCCTTCCTTGGGTAATTGAATCAGTGAACTTACAGCTAGGTAGTTGGCAACTGTGGTTTCGTATGTAACAGTTTTAATTTGAGTACGCCTTCATAGGCTCAGAAGGTTCCTTTCTCCATAATATACGGTGAAAGATTTGATTTTCCGTATTGTGACAGACTTGAGGAAACCTTTTTTCGATATAAGCTGTTATGACAAACTTGTACTTTCTCATAATTCATCATAATGTCGTTTAATGAAACACTGTAGTTGGTTTTGATGATGCATCAAACACCACATGAAGTTTGTTTGTGGTGCTGTCTGGTTTGAGAACACGATGATGAGGTAGATAGTGTACATTTTCTTCGAGGTCATCTTTTAGTTTTTCTTGTGTTCACTCTATATGGTTTATAGATCGTTATATTTTGGTATGAATTGTCGATATAATTGCTTGAATTCTGCATTCTTAAAAAATCTTTTCTCAGTCTACAGAAGTCTGGATGATGTTTTCCTTCTAGACTTTCCAAGCTTGACGTGATTGTGTTTAAATGGAATTTTTACTATAAAGCGTCCATGGTTATGATGCAGTTTCAATGTTGTTTGGAATGCTTCTTCGATTTGATCTTATTCCGCTTGGCTTTTTTCATCCTGGAATGTTATCAACCTCTACAAATAGTTTTAGAGGGCACTACTTAAACTATTTGTAGGGGTTGATCAACCAAATTTCGAATCCCGTTTGAATAAGAACTGAGCCTCTCGAATAGAACCTATTTCCACGTAATCTGTTAAGTATAAAATTATATATTAACGATTAAATGCACCAATTTGTTAAAAATACAAGTAATCATTACATCAAAGAAGAAATAGCAGTGTGCCGCTAGGCATCATCTAAAAAAATAGGACCATAGTTTCAAGTTCTAGAATAAAACAGTTTGCAACCCTTATGTTTGTAACCCTTGTGTAACATTTATAGTTAGACCCTGATACTATATTGCAATACATGAATCCATTAGTATCGAGTTCCAACACGCGTTTTAGAAGAATTATATCCATATTCAGAATTATATCTAGAAAATTATAAACGATTCCAGAGGAAATTTTAGACAGTCCACAATGCTTCCTTTAATTACCAAAACAAATTTTAAGTTCGCCCACTTATTTGATCCACAATTAATGACCGCAGCGTCATCATCTTCGATGATACTCAGAGTGTCAACCCAGATCATAATACTGATGGGTTTGGAGCTCGGTTGAACACCTTAACCAACATATATACCATCGAGAACAGTAACAACTACAAAGCAGTACCCTGCTAGCAGATCAACAAAAATCTATCAAATAGATGTCACAACATCAGCAGGAACAATAAAAGTCTTGTGAACTATCAAGAGTCCCTTGAGTTCGGTTGATTTTCAAGTGACATTTGAGATGAGCGAAGATTATCTTGTGTTCCTTCGCCACCCCATTGATTTCTAAACAAGAGTCAAAATCATGACTTATCGAATTCTGAAATAATCTTGACCGTCTTCTTTCCAGAGCTATATAACTCATCAAGATCATCAGACACAGCAGATTTTTCAGACAGGGCTTCTCGAACATTGTCGATGTTCGAGTATTATCGAATCAATACGATTTGTGACCTTCATCTGCAATCGGAATAATTCATACAAAGCAGAGGAAAAATATACTGGAATGGTGAAGCAACAACAAGAAAAATACACAGGGGAATTAAAACTTCCGCGTCTGATCCTTAAAACTTGATGTATTGAAAACCCAGTTCCAAAAACTCGTTCGCAAATCTGTATTTATCGACATGTTGAATAAGATCAAGAATAAGAATCAATATTTACCATATATGGATTGTATTCTATATAACTTTGTGATCAAGGTTAAGAGCTTGAGGCGACGCTGGTTCTTGTAGAGGTAAGTAAGGATTGGGTGGTCCCATGAGAGTTTAAAAACCGAAACATTTAACTATCGATTCAAACCTGAGACCAATATCGCGATTAATAAAAACGCATTCCTCTCTACAAAATGTAAAATGTCTTCTCATCGCTACAACAACAACATTGTAAGTCAAAATTTGTGTTTAAATACCAAGTTATAAAAGACGAGCAGAATATCAAAGAAGGACTTCTTTTTATATTTTTAATCCACTCAAGCGCAAAATTCCATCAATTATAAAAACGGTTTCCCCTTCTTAAGGAGAAATAGAATTCATTCTCATTATATTTCCCCTTAAGTAGGCGTGGAATATAAAATATTTCATGAAATGTTTCATCTACGCCTAAATGTCGATTAGACAATTTACTTCTCTGATTTTATGCTCGCCTGGTATACATTGGTACTTTTCATATAAATTTTGAACGATTGTGAAGTTTTCGACAAAATACCAAAATTAACAAAACATATATGTATACAAAATTTGTTAAAATAACAAAATCAATGTGTGTATTAGTGAAACAGCTGGTAAAAGCAATGGTAGACAAAAATTAATTGGGTATTTATAAATAAAAACACAAAATCAAAAGACTACTGAATAAATAACAAAATGCATTAAAAATTAACTTTGAATTCTAATTAATATTAACTATTTCAAAATAAATTCAATATTCAAACATATCGAAATAAAGGGTCTAATACCAAGTCAATAACAAAAGGTTCAACCCCATCGTATCGATGCGGGGTTGATAATTTATCATAGAGTGTATCTTAGCCTAACTAACCATATATACCATGTTCGTTGAAAACCTCTGTGAGTTGGACAATCTTCGATACAGTAGACCCTTTATTTCGATATGATTAAATATTGTGAAAATGGCACAAATACCAAGTCAATAACAAAAGGTTCAACCCCATCGTATCGAAATGAGGTTGATAATTTATCATAGAGTGTATCTTAGCCTAACTAACCATATATGCCATGTTCGTTGAAAACCTCTGTGAGTTGGCCAATCTTCGATACAGTAGACCCTTTATTTCGATGTGATTAAATATTGTGAAAATGGCACAAATACCAAGTCAATAACAAAAGGTTCAACCCCATCGAAATGGGGTTGATATTTTATCATAGAGCGTATCTTAGCCTAACCAACCATATATGCCATGTTTGTTGAAAACCTCTGTGAGTTGGGCAATCTTCGATACAGTAGATCCGTTATTTCGATATTCAATCTGATTCAATTGAGATTCAATATTGTGAATATAATTCAAATAGTGAATAGTCAACACAAGATATAGATTATTTCTTTTGTATTTCTACTTTTCTGAATAAAATGTATGTGAGGTATATTTAATTTTTATAGAACAATAGTATATACGAGTATATATACATATATGTTCATAGATTAACATTTGTTTGTCGACTATATAATTTTTTACCAATACAAATAAAGACTTTTGTTTTTGTTGATAACTTCACAACCGTAATTTTGACTAAAAAATTTTCAATGTTGTTTTTGTAGCGGAGACACATTTTACCTTTATCTATTTTTTTTCTTATCAACATTGTTTTGTACTGACGATGAACATCAAAGAAAGTATTTCAAAAAACCAACTTTTTCCAATTTCAAAGGCCCTGCCAGGTTCAGTCCGTTGTTGATGGTTAATTAATATTAATGTTGAACACATCGAGAAAGTGGCTACTGAAAATGTCTTATGAGGGTAATAAATTCAAATCTAACGTAAAAATGTTTTGTATTGATAAGCCAAATTGTTGGATGATGACTTTCGAATGGTTGCTGCAACTGGTCGTTTCTGTGACTTAACATTCTGAATTCTTGTGGAAATTACAAATTGATTATTGCAAGACACATGATTTATTTTTAGTAATACCCTGAATGTAATAAAACAATATTGCCTTTCTCAGGCCACTTCCAGTTTTGGCCTCTCGTTCACATTACTTTGTCAAACACTTCACTCTTTTTTAATTACTAAAACAAAACCTATAATATAATATTCATCTTCTTGTATAAAATTAATAATATCAAAGCCGTGAAAAAATAATATTTGCCACATATTCGTAGAATACTTCCCCGCCTTGATTCAAACGTGTGATTATTTTTTACAACTTTCGACGTGGATTAACTCAGCAGCAGTGCATGAATGAACTTAATTCAACTTTTGGCGATGAAGCTCCATCAAGGACCAGTATTTATCGATGGTATGGTGAATTCAATCGTGGTCGGAGCTCACTCCAAGACGAATTTCGTGAAGATCGTCCAAAATCAGTTGTTGTTCCGAAAAACATTGATGCTGTGCGCGAACTGATATTGCAAGATCGTCATGTGGTCTATCGTGAGAAAGAGACAACCTTAGGCATTAGTGGGACCAGCATACACTTAATATTGCAGGAACATTTAACTGTCAAAAAAATTTGCCCCCGTTGGATCCCACACAATTTGTCAATCGCTCAAAAAAAGCCTCGTGTCGATTGGGAAAGAAATGCTCGAAAAATACGATAACAGAATCATATTTTGGACCAGAAACAAATTCGGTCATACTTTGAGAGATTGCTAGGAAAACAGACGTAAGCAACCCGTACATTGTTGCCTTTGTACCGTTGAGAAAGTGATGAGAACAGGAGAGCAGAAGAGACTCAAGTCTTGCAATATAAAAGGCGTTAAACGAGTGAGTCACTTTTGGTTCCTATAATCAAATTATTTATGGTTTTCATTCCTCTTTCTCGATTAGTATCGCAGACAATTGTGCTCTAAAATATACGATGAGATTGATTCATTTGGAGGATTCGAATTGCAAACTGCAACCGACGAAAGTGCGGAAATTAAAAACTCGAAGGAAACGATCATATACGAATTTGTATCAAAGATTTTTGTTATGGAGTTTTGATGGCGGATATTGTTGATGGAGGAATTTTGGGTATGAACAAGTACAAATTCGTATAAGATGTGAGATTCGATGAGTGTTTTCTTAATCGACCATTAACAAGCCATCCAAGAGATTTTACCAGAACGCCACTATATACAATTGATTTCTACATGCCTAATGTACCCAATGTGCCACACTGCATTTCCCAACGGAGGAGAACACTAACATTTATTTTGACTTGAATATATGAGAAAATTTTATGTGACTGCATCTTCAGACATGGGAGTTTTGATCAACTCATATTGCTTATGTTTTATGAGTTAAAGCTTTGACTGTAAATACTGTGACCCGAAAGATGGTGAAATACCCCTGATCAGGTCGAAGTCAGGGCATACACTGATAGTCCGGAAAAAGTCTTATATCTGGTAAAGCGAATGATAGGAGAAGTTTGGGCTCTTTCTTGATTGAACTCATTAAAGGTTCTTTAATTAAATATTGTGCCCATGATGGGCCAATTTTGGTAAGCAGAACTGGCGATGTGGAATGAACCAAACGTTATGCCTTGGTGGAAGTAGCAAAAAATCTAATGAGATCTTCGACGACTGATGTATGGAAAAGTTTCGATCACGAATAAGTCGGTCCCAAGCTCTATGAGAAAGCTGTCATAAACAAGAATATTTTTTATTATGGTATTATACAAATACTTTCATTGAGAGCGAAAGGTAATACGGTTCCAATCCGGTAACCTGTTTTAATTCAAAATAAATGTAAGTGTTCCCCTCCGTTGGAAAATGTCAAGTAGCACATTGGAAACATTAGGCATGTAGAAATCAATTGTATATAGTGGCATTCTGGTAAAACCTCTTGGATGGCTTGTTAATGGCCGATTAAGAAAACACTCATCGAATCTCACTTTTTTCATATGTTCATGTCCATGATGTTTATTTTTTCATACAATATTTAAGTTATTTATTTGTTTATACTTTTATTTTTCAGTTTATTAACGGTTTCCTGTTTTTTGTTATTTTGTTACAGTGAGTTTGATTCAATCTGACATAAAACGAAAGAATATTCAATCCACCCTGATATTCGTTGGATGATGTACAAAATTGCATTTATTTGTCATCTATGTATATAATTACATCTCGTAGGGCAATGAACTCTCGGTATATGAACATTGTGAAAGATGACCTATATATAGGAAAATATGAATGTATAGAGGGACGTACAGTATAGAAACAAGTACACCAATAATTATTCTTATATATTATTTTTTTGTTTATATAAAAATTTGGCGGGTTAGTTACGTCATTATCGGATTCTCCTTTCGATCGTTTTAGAGATCAATACAATAGTATTTAACGAATTATATTATACGATATACAATATAGACATAGAGCTTACTGAGGGTTATTGAGTAGCTGAATGTTGCTAAGAGGAACGGTAGTTCTCAAATTCTTATATATTCATAGTAAGTACATAATATACGTACTTTGATATACATATAGTTGCCGTTCCTCCTTAAAATTAAATAAACGATCATATCTGTAGAAGACATTATAGAGTCATAGTCACTCCATTATCTAGTGCTACTCAATATAAATAAAATTAAAATTAAAATTAAATTTAACTAAATTTAGAAAATAGATATAAAGTGGTATATCGTAATCCAAACACTTTCAAGTTTCGGTAAAGAGATTTAAAGAATCTGATATTGCGGGAATGTGGCAAAATTAAATAAATATACCACGTTCACCTGTTTGACTGGTAAGTTTTTTTTGCTACTCCCAAAATCAAATTGACAAATAAAGATGGTATTTTTTTATAAATAGTGAAACGAGCTGGGATATCCGTGTGAATCCTAAATTTATATAAAAATCATCTATTTAACCTATCGGATTGAAAAGTTCAAAGAGCTTCTAAAGGGAAGGCCGCAGTCCCGCTTTTGTTTATTGGTAATAAACAGCAACCGAACAGATCCAGATCCTGTTATACGTATATGTTTAGGTCTTTCGTTTAAATAAGTGTAGTGTGCATAAGTGTTTCTTTCCTTCTTTCAATTATTTTCTTATTTTTACACATTTTTATAAAAAAAAAAAAATATATTCAACTAAATTTATCAACTGAAGGAAAAATTATTGTTAGGCCTCACCGTAAGTGTTAAAACAAATTAATTTTCAGCCATACCACGTGTCCGAGAGTACTCTACGGGAACTTGGGTGAGTTTTTTTATACCTTTTAATTTTTTTTTGGCCTTATTTATTAAATATATAATTTCTCCTACTATTTGATAATATTTCATTGAATAAATAATAATACTATAATTAAATAATAATATAAATAATGTGACGTATCATGTCCATAGTTTTAAGACTGTCAAGCGGTTTATTAGATATGAAATATAAATAAGAAAACAAAATGAAATAGTTTCGTTCTTAATTAGTTGTTGGTGATGTGACCATGGAGGTTAAGGTGTGTGCAGTTGTCTTATTTTTACATCCATTCGTTTTTTTTTCATTTACAAATTTAGCAACACATGATTGTTTTTGTGTGTATCTAAACTTATGGCGACAAGTGACCCCCCCCATCCGATCGAGCAAACCCACCTAACACGTGTTGGTCGCTATATTAGATACAGTAACAATTTGGTAAAAACTTCACATCCGTTTAAATTAATTAAATATTTAAGATTTTTGAATAACAGATAAATAACATATCTACTGAAGCAATCTCTAACATACATGGATAACTCGTTTCCTAAGAAGATCCCTGTTTTCCAGTAGTTTCTGCCCATTTATAGAAAACCGCCTAGTAATGCAAAGCTAGCATATCCTGAAAAATGTCATGCATGGTAAAATCGTTCCAATCGACTATTTGCGCTTACATCTCCATGCTTTATCATACCCTTCTCGATTATATTTGTCATTTTTTATAAAATATGGCTAAATATTTCAGATATTAATCCATGTCATTTCATCTCCTGCCTCCTCTTTATATTTCGTGCCAACAAAGCTCGCCATCATCGCAGACAAAATCGGATCCTCAGTTCAAGTTCTGAAATAGAACAATTATGTTTAGACCTGGATGCCAAATTTTTGATTTCTATATCGTATCTAGATGAATCATTTGATATCGCGTTCCAAAACTCAAAGAAGTAGAATTATATCCATGTTCAGTTCATAGTTCTGTTATAATGAAGTATCGATGTTGGTTTATTGGCCAATTCCGCTTGCTGGATTAGCCAAGACAGGAGTGTAGCCAGATTGGATAACAAGATTGAACGAAAATTTTATTACATTATTGATTTGTTTGTACAAAATTACTACGAGCAACTCATTGTGTCATGCTTTATGATATATCCTACAGAAAATGAATGCCTAGATGAGATAGCTGTGGAATTACATAGAATAATAGGTGGCCGCTAAGGAATAACGTTCGTCGTATCGTTGAACAGTAAAAACCATGTATATTGAGAAGCAACATGATGGATTGTTTTTATTTTGGTTCTATGTATGCACTATGAAATATGAAGGTGGATGATGTGTATAAATTAATATGAGAATATTCAAAGTAGGAAAGAATAATACAAAATATTTATAAAGTTGGTTTCTTTAAATAAGATATTTATATGTGCAGACCTGTAAGACTTAAAAGTGTGTATCATTCTGAAAAAAAAAATTAAATCGATAAAATAAATAAAATTAGGAATTTTATTTAAACAATAGAGATTTTTGAAAGGGATGCAGTGCTTCACGCTTCGCCCCTGATCAACACCTTGTCTCAATGATCCTTACATAAGGTTGTGGTTCAGATCGTACATTGATACGGCCATTATTAACGATTTGGCAATGGTTAAATTCACTGTTCGAACCATATCGGCCATTCCTCTTAGTAAATCACTGAAATCGAAACACCAAAATAAAACTGTAAGTCATATCAATCTTTCACTTTCACCTTGTCCTTATGGCCCAATTTGTTGGAGTTCAGTTGAATAATCAAATCCACACCTAATTTCGCTGTATGTATTTAAGATTGTGCATCTAAATTAAGAGGAAAATTCTTTTCAAGGGTATATAACAACAACATAGCAACAACAAAAACAATAACTACCTATTTTGGTTTCTCTGTAAAGCGAAAATAAACCAAATCTTTAAAACACGTGATTTTCATTTTCATTCATTTCATTGTTGTGAAAAATTATTATACAACTCATTATTTCGTTTCTGTTATAATTGTTTCGAATGAAACTGTATCGAATACGAATATCTGGCGTCATACATGTTCAAATGTGCATAAAACATAATCGAGAGTGATGTACATGAAACCGTTTTTGGTTAATATAGATTTTTCCGGAAAACTTGTAATTATCTCATAATAGGATATGTTGTATTCTAATTATAGACGGAACGATTAGTATCGATCATGTTGTTAATCTTATTCTGTGTATGTATGCGTACAAATTTTGATTGGATTTTATTGAGATCTAATTTTTCACCAAATTTTTTCTCCCAAAAATGGGTGGACGGCGAAGACGTTAAGTCCACTAGTGGAAATTTACCGGTTGTGACCAGCTCAGTAATTAGAAAACTGGACAATGATAAGTTCAACCCATACTGATGTGATAAAGGTCCACACGAAGGTTTTCGGGTTAAGCTCTGTACTTTCCCAGCCATATCTAGGACATAGAGAGCGTTTTGTCGAATTCATATTTCGAATTCGGTGCTTAATTGAGATGAAATCGATATGACCTAAGCCAACATCGCTAGTATCTATCTCTTATACATAAAGTTATTTATAAAATTACCACAAACCGCGATAAATGATGCATCTCGGTAAATAATTTTATTAGAGAGTTAAATTGAACTCACATACACATTCAACATTTTATGGTTTTCTTATTTCAATTCGACTTTAATAGTTTATCGAATGAGTTGTTGTTTTTGTAAACACTTTTCTTCTTACTTTAAATTATACATTCAACACATAAAAGTTTTTCATCGTAGCGAAGTATTTTGGAATTGTGCTACATGCTTGTCTTATCAAAAATGTGGACAGTCTGAAATTTTTCGCGGTATCAATCAAAAATCAGAAGTTGTACAAAATCGAATATCGAACCGACCCCAGCAGCTTACCAATAACAGAATGACCAATTAATTTTGGTTCAGTTTATTTTGATTTAGAATTGTCAAAAGTTATATTTTGAATAGCGTTGGCGGTTTTCTTTCTATATAGAAAATTATGCTGTCGTTAGTATGTACAACATTTTCCAAGGAATGGAGCATTATAAAATTGCAACAAATGGCGCAGTGGTTAAAGCTGTGGTAGTTGGAGTGGGAAGTACCGGGTTCGCATTTCGATAAGGACATCATGCAAAAAGGATTTTCCATCATTTGATTACGATCGGTGGTGTGAATGAACACATGGATCTATGAACCCCTGTTGGAGTGCAGAATTCAAAGGCCAACCCATCTTCCAGGTCATAGCTAGCTATGGGCTAGCACGGAATTATGTGCAAATCGTTCAACAGAAATCGAACCTATATAGTCGTACGATATGAAATGGTGTAAAAATAGTCGTAAATAAGCGAACCGCGAAAGAGTTGGGAGAGCCTTGAGGCCCAAAACAGATTACAAAACTAGAAATAGATAACGTAACCAGATAACGTAATTATAATTTGAAAATAATTTTAATTCAAATTTCATATAAAATTTAGGCCATCCGATCCTACACAACATCCATATAGCTGTAAAAAAAGCTGTCACAATATGCTTTTATGTTATAAGCATATCATACTGGTTCAAGTTTTGCATTGTATTAATTGTGTTGGCATGTCATACGAACTGTTGTCGTCCCATCGCCCAGTTATCAACCAACCGGTTAAATCGAAGAACAAAAATTGAATAATAAGTCGTAACGATTTGAATCTTAGATTATGTTCTTATATAACATTTGGTTAAGGTTTTTTATGCCAGTAAACGATGAAAAGGTGGTTTAGTAATTCATGCATAACGCAAATTCTGTAGTTCTATGGATTTCTGTGCTTAAGCATAATAAGAAAAGTGAAATTTACTGTTAACTGTTTTAAAAGGAAAAAAGTTCTTTCAAAAATCGTTTTTTGCACTTTTTGTGCTTCCGAAGCTAATAGAAATCCCTACCGCCCCTTACTAAAACAAAGGTAACATAAACGTTGTTTGTTTACAGTTTTTCAGTTTTTCACTAATACAACAACTAATATTGATTTTGTTTCTTTTATTCTTTAACTGTTTAAATTAGAATTTTTCTCAGAATCACGAAACAATCAAAAATAGAAAATTTCTCATTAGAATGAGTGTATGTTTTTATTGCAAAGTCTCTTATATACCAAGTCGTCAGACACCGATGCATTGAAAGGTTTATGTGGTTCTAGTTATTAATCCGTTGCCGCTGTAGATGCCAGTCCGTTTAGCTAATATTGAACCTGCCCACCAGAGAACTACCACCCCTTACCACAACACCAACATGTTAAATATTTCGGATTACATAAGCATAGTTCATATAGGATTTATATCATTTCATTGAATCACTAAATTCGAAATACAGTAATTTTCGCTTATAACGACTTTGGTTATAACGACATATCGTTAGTTACGTCGGAAATTCAAAAAAATGAATGATTTGTTCAGTTTTCCTATTTAACAATATTCGCTTAAAACGACTTCGGGTATTAAGACAATTTAGAGAATTTTTTGAAGTTAAATCTATATTGTTAAAGTGTCTTCAGGAGCGTAAACCCACCGTCGCGCCAACTAATAATACATCGATGGACATCTTGTTAGATCAACACCGAGCGTTTTTTGAAGGTCAAGCCGATCGGACACAGAATATTAATGATCGGTCAATAAATCAATCGTCAGATTCGTTGAAGTTACCGCGTGTGCGTATCGACAAATTTGCGGGAGACTTATACACATCGTCTGTCCATAGAATTGAAACTATTTCGAAGGTGCATAAGTTTCAAATCTTAAGAGGATCACTTGTGGGACCCCCACTCGACATAATTAAAAAATTTTTGATAACCGACACCAACTACGATGAAGCATGGGAGAAACTCGTCAAAAGGTACAACAAAAAACGACCAATTCTCAATGCTTATATTGATCGATTTATGAATCAGCCCTCGGCAGTAAATGGGTTAACGACCTATATTGTACTTTTTTTGCGGATTTTACAGGCCATTATTGGCCCGTACCGTGTCAACAATCTGACTTCACTGGTTTCGATCACGAGCCAGGTCATCAAACCGTTGTAGACAGTTTGAAGATGACAGATCGCTCTCTACGCCGTGGAGCCATCGTCGCCGACAGCGACCTTTTCACCTACGAAAAGGTGGTTCTCCCTTAAAGGATCAGCACGCAGAACGTGTCTGAGCCAGCGTACTCGCTGTTCTTTGATTTCATGCCCGATATCAGGAATTTGCATTAAATTCCTGATCTCGTGATTGAAACGAACTCGGTATGTGCCATCGACGTAGCATTTTGGGCCATATATCACGCGCATGATTCTTCTCGCGAATGTATGAAACCATCTTTCGTACTCATCCGTCAAGGTCCAACTCTCACATCCATACATGACAACGGGTCTGATCAACACTCTGTACAGTTTCAGCTTATCCGCATTATCAAGATATTTTGATTTCAGCAGTGGACGTAGAGGATGCCAGCACCGAAGGGAACCTTGATATCCTCTCCAGGATTGCCAGCACCGAAGGGAACCTTGATATCCTCTCCCACACTATTATCGTGAGTAATGAGAGATCCAAGAAACTTGAATCTCATCACTCCTTCAAACGAGTGGTTACCACTACTGAAATCACTTGCGTCTTGGTCTCGAAACCAGGGATTAGATATTTGGTTTTGGACTCGTTGATTTTGAGACCAACGGAAGCTGAAAACTGTTCCAGTTGGATTGTCGGAATAAGATATTGTCCTGAGGTGTTTCACTTTTACATCGCGAGATGTTTCGTAGTACTTGGAAAGAATCATCCGTAGCGAAAAATCTTGATCATCGGTCACGTTTATATTTTATATGAAAAAAAAAAATATTTTCGAACTATAATTACTGTACGTTAAGTTGGAAAATCAAAAAGTCTGTCTGTCTGTATGTTTGTTCAAAATATCGTAAATTAATGTCACCTGTACCAGGATTACTTACCTTTACTTGACGTAGACTCACTTAAAGTGTCATCCTCTGATGTGTACAGTCTACTATTTATTAATAAATGTCAAATGAATTTGGTGTATAATAAAAACAAATCTACACAAAGTTATGATCGATATGCAGAAATCTACTTGATCAACTTAACCTAATCTGCTTGATCAAATTTCATTGACTGCAATGGTCATGATTTTTGTGTTGAGAAGTTTTATAATTAGTTATACAGCCACACTCAAGAGGCATAGTCAAATAAAAATTGAACTCAAAAATATTAAATAAATATTATACATATGAAATAAATAATCAATAAATATTAATGTAAATAATAATTTTATTAATTGCATTTTGTTCATGGTCCTTCGAGCCGGATACCGAGTTTAAATAATCGTTCTTTCGTAAACGTAATCTAATTAAATTCGCGTATATATAGTGAGTGTTCCACAAAAATCAAAATTACTGCACATCGGACGCCATTAGTTGACCGCAAGGAAACCACGCTGGGATACAAGAAAATTTTACGCCATTAAAGTTGCTGCTAAATTATATTTCCGGAGTCATCGAGTGCTGCGTTGCCCTACGTCGATATTATAGCGTTCCCAAACGCATGCATTCAAGAGGAGCTACAGCCTAAATTATTCGAACATCGCAATAAACAGAAAACCATAAGTAGACGTTTATATTTATATACTTTATTTGCTCAGAAGAGAACCTGGGTGCCTGTTTGTGTGTGTGTGTAGAAAATTAGATAATTGGTCATAATTGGAACCGCCGTAAACTATGTCGATTCTTGCCGTACAATCACGTGGTCGAGTTCTCGGGTCATTGACTTCGATTCGCAAATTCACATCCGCCATTACGAACGATACTGCATTTTATGAAATTGAGGTTAGACTGCAAAGATTAGAAACTCTGTGGAACGAGTTTTTCCAATATGAAGATCAAATTGGGTTAGCGCTCACAAATAATCCTAATCTTACATTGGAATTGAAACAGGAAGAGTTCGAAACAAAATTTTTTGAAGTTAAATCTATATTGTTAAAGTGTCTTCAGGAGCGTAAACCCACCGTCGCGCCAACTAATAATACATCGATGGACATCTTGTTAGATCAACACCGAGCGTTTTTTGAAGGTCAAGCCGATCGGACACAGAATATTAATGATCGGTCAATAAATCAATCGTCAGATTCGTTGAAGTTACCGCGTGTGCGTATCGACAAATTTGCGGGAGACTTATACACATCGTCTGTCCATAGAATTGAAACTATTTCGAAGGTGCATAAGTTTCAAATCTTAAGAGGATCACTTGTGGGACCCCCACTCGACATAATTAAAAAATTTTTGATAACCGACACCAACTACGATGAAGCATGGGAGAAACTCGTCAAAAGGTACAACAAAAAACGACCAATTCTCAATGCTTATATTGATCGATTTATGAATCAGCCCTCGGCAGTAAATGGGTCATTAAGGTCCCTTCGTCAGATTTCAGACTCATCAGATGAAATTTTAAGAGGCATTAAGGCACTAGGCGGAGCAGCAGAAAATAGAGATCCCTGGCTGATTCACATATTATTGACGAAGGTCGATGAAGAGACACGGCGAGTATGGGCAAAGGACACCATAGATGATGACTTTCCAACCATCCATACATTTCTGGAATTTCTAAACAACCAGTGCTATGCGAAGGAAAGCTCAATATCGGAGAAAAAATCGGGATTTAAAAGTGTGAGTGTAGTAAAATCAATGCATGTCGAAAGAGAAAATGTAAAATGTCCCAGTTGTCAACGTCCACATCACCTGTACAGATGTCTTAAATTCAAAGGAATGACAATTCAAAAAAGACGCAGCCTGGTCAACCAATTGGGAGTATGTTTCAACTGTCTTCGAGAAGGCCACAATGTCAGTACTTGCCCAACGGATTATTCGTGCCACATATGCAAATTAAAGCATCATACCCTCCTACATTTGGAACTAGGATCTATTCCTTCTAATTCGCAACCATCAACTAATAACTTTATCCAAACTGACCGGTTCATAAATACCAAGACAAGTTCAAGTGATGATCAGTTGACTGGTGTCGATGTAAGCTCAGCTGTTGCCGCAACGCTTACCAATACCGCACTTAATGTTACCACATTTCAATCGGCCATATTACCAACCGCATTAGTGTACGTCCGCGATTCAGCTGGAAATAATCATTTAGCACGCGCATTGTTAGACTCGGGGTCGCAGTCAACCTTTATCACAGATAGTCTAGTACACAAATTAAATATCAGACGCTCACCTACAAACGTTCGTGTCAGTGGAATTTCTGGATTGCGGGCTGAAGTCGTTAAAGGAGTAGTAAAGGTTGCACTACAATCAAGATACACCACGGTCGACTGCTTTCATTTGGAAGCGTTTATACTTACCAAACTAACTACTCCCATTCCACAATTAAAGATAGACGAACGTGTGCTAAAGGACGTGAGTAAACACCGCCTGCAGTTGGCTGATCCTACCTATTACAGGCCAAGTAAAATTGATATTCTGCTTGGTGCAGATATATTCTTTGAGGTACTGAAAGCTGACAAATTCCGAATTAACAAAAATTTAGTTGCGCAATCAACAACATTCGGATGGGTTATTGCTGGAAGGTTGCCTAGCGACACGAATCATTCAACTTCATGTTCAACAGTCATACAAGAGAACGACACCAATCGCATACTAGAACAGTTTTGGAAATTGGAGGAGATTCCAACTACATCTAGTATGTCCGAAGAACACTTACGGTGCGAGAAACATTACGTAGACAACTGTCAGCGGAGCTCGGAAGGCAGATACATTGTAAGGCTGCCTTTTGATACGAGCGCTGGGAAGTTAGGCCACTCACGATCAGCCGCCGTCAACCGCTTATTGGCAATGGAACGTAGATTTGAAAGGGATTCGAATCTGAAGGAGCAATACATAATCTTAAACGTAATCTAATTAAATTCGCGTATATATAGTGAGTGTTCCACAAAAATCAAAATTACTGCACATCGGACGCCATTAGTTGACCGCAAGGAAACCACGCTGGGATACAAGAAAATTTTACGCCATTAAAGTTGCTGCTAAATTATATTTCCGGAGTCATCGAGTGCTGCGTTGCCCTACGTCGATATTATAGCGTTCCCAAACGCATGCATTCAAGAGGAGCTACAGCCTAAATTATTCGAACATCGCAATAAACAGAAAACCATAAGTAGACGTTTATATTTATATACTTTATTTGCTCAGAAGAGAACCTGGGTGCCTGTTTGTGTGTGTGTGTAGAAAATTAGATAATTGGTCATAATTGGAACCGCCGTAAACTATGTCGATTCTTGCCGTACAATCACGTGGTCGAGTTCTCGGGTCATTGACTTCGATTCGCAAATTCACATCCGCCATTACGAACGATACTGCATTTTATGAAATTGAGGTTAGACTGCAAAGATTAGAAACTCTGTGGAACGAGTTTTTCCAATATGAAGATCAAATTGGGTTAGCGCTCACAAATAATCCTAATCTTACATTGGAATTGAAACAGGAAGAGTTCGAAACAAAATTTTTTGAAGTTAAATCTATATTGTTAAAGTGTCTTCAGGAGCGTAAACCCACCGTCGCGCCAACTAATAATACATCGATGGACATCTTGTTAGATCAACACCGAGCGTTTTTTGAAGGTCAAGCCGATCGGACACAGACTATTAATGATCGGTCAATAAATCAATCGTCAGATTCGTTGAAGTTACCGCGTGTGCGTATCGACAAATTTGCGGGAGACTTATACACATCGTCTGTCCATAGAATTGAAACTATTTCGAAGGTGCATAAGTTTCAAATCTTAAGAGGATCACTTGTGGGACCCCCACTCGACATAATTAAAAAATTTTTGATAACCGACACCAACTACGATGAAGCATGGGAGAAACTCGTCAAAAGGTACAACAAAAAACGACCAATTCTCAATGCTTATATTGATCGATTTATGAATCAGCCCTCGGCAGTAAATGGGTCATTAAGGTCCCTTCGTCAGATTTCAGACTCATCAGATGAAATTTTAAGAGGCATTAAGGCACTAGGCGGAGCAGCAGAAAATAGAGATCCCTGGCTGATTCACATATTATTGACGAAGGTCGATGAAGAGACACGGCGAGTATGGGCAAAGGACACCATAGATGATGACTTTCCAACCATCCATACATTTCTGGAATTTCTAAACAACCAGTGCTATGCGAAGGAAAGCTCAATATCGGAGAAAAAATCGGGATTTAAAAGTGTGAGTGTAGTAAAATCAATGCATGTCGAAAGAGAAAATGTAAAATGTCCCAGTTGTCAACGTCCACATCACCTGTACAGATGTCTTAAATTCAAAGGAATGACAATTCAAAAAAGACGCAGCCTGGTCAACCAATTGGGAGTATGTTTCAACTGTCTTCGAGAAGGCCACAATGTCAGTACTTGCCCAACGGATTATTCGTGCCACATATGCAAATTAAAGCATCATACCCTCCTACATTTGGAACTAGGATCTATTCCTTCTAATTCGCAACCATCAACTAATAACCTTATCCAAACTGACCGGTTCATAAATACCAAGACAAGTTCAAGTGATGATCAGTTGACTGGTGTCGATGTAAGCTCAGCTGTTGCCGCAACGCTTACCAATACCGCACTTAATGTTACCACATTTCAATCGGCCATATTACCAACCGCATTAGTGTACGTCCGCGATTCAGCTGGAAATAATCATTTAGCACGCGCATTGTTAGACTCGGGGTCGCAGTCAACCTTTATCACAGATAGTCTAGTACACAAATTAAATATCAGACGCTCACCTACAAACGTTCGTGTCAGTGGAATTTCTGGATTGCGGGCTGAAGTCGTTAAAGGAGTAGTAAAGGTTGCACTACAATCAAGATACACCACGGTCGACTGCTTTCATTTGGAAGCGTTTATACTTACCAAACTAACTACTCCCATTCCACAATTAAAGATAGACGAACGTGTGCTAAAGGACGTGAGTAAACACCGCCTGCAGTTGGCTGATCCTACCTATTACAGGCCAAGTAAAATTGATATTCTGCTTGGTGCAGATATATTCTTTGAGGTACTGAAAGCTGACAAATTCCGAATTAACAAAAATTTAGTTGCGCAATCAACAACATTCGGATGGGTTATTGCTGGAAGGTTGCCTAGCGACACGAATCATTCAACTTCATGTTCAACAGTCATACAAGAGAACGACACCAATCGCATACTAGAACAGTTTTGGAAATTGGAGGAGATTCCAACTACATCTAGTATGTCCGAAGAACACTTACGGTGCGAGAAACATTACGTAGACAACTGTCAGCGGAGCTCGGAAGGCAGATACATTGTAAGGCTGCCTTTTGATACGAGCGCTGGGAAGTTAGGCCACTCACGATCAGCCGCCGTCAACCGCTTATTGGCAATGGAACGTAGATTTGAAAGGGATTCGAATCTGAAGGAGCAATACATAATCTTCATGAATGAATATCTTAACTTGAGACACATGGAGCAGGTCCCACCTGATGAGATTTTATGCGATGTTACAAGGTGTTTTTATCTACCACACCATGCCGTAATTAAAAATGAGAACACAAGTACAAAATTACGCGTAGTGTTTGACGGGTCATGTGAGTCATCGTCCGGAATTTCGCTTAACAAGAAACTCTTAGTTGGACCTACCATACAAAGGGACTTAATATCCGTGTTGTTGAAGTTTCGAAAGCATACTATTGCATTTTCCTCAGATGTCGAAAAAAATGTTTAGACAAATTAAGATCAATCGTTTAGATCATGATTATCAACGTATAGTGTGGAGAAACTGTGCGTCTGAACCCATGAAAACGTTTCGACTAACCACAGTGACGTATGGCACGTCGTGTGCGCCATTTTTGGCCATTAGAACGCTGCACCAAATAGCAGATGATAA
This sequence comes from Tipula lateralis, assembly GCA_963932295.1. Lineage (NCBI taxonomy): Eukaryota > Metazoa > Arthropoda > Insecta > Diptera > Tipulidae > Tipula > Tipula lateralis. The sequence goes on along the minus strand of OZ010739.1, from coordinate 29,403,618 downwards.
TAAAACAGCATATCCCATAGGATCCACTCTATTAAAACGAGATTTTTACGTGGACGATTGCTTATCGGGAGCTGATTCACTAGAGGAAGCAAAATGTGCCGTTCGAGAGCTTTATGATATGTTGAGTCAAGGTGGTCTGACGCTTCGCAAATAGAGGTCGAATTCGGTCGAGCTTATTAAAAATATTCCACTAGAGAACCGAGACGAAGCAAATTTGAACTTAGATGATTGTCCTGGAACCGTCAAGACGTTAGGGCTACAATGGAACCCTTCAAGAGACACCTTTTCGTATAAAATAATTGCTAATCCTGAACCTGCCGTAACCAAACGCGAGATGTTGTCGCAGATTTCACGAGTTTTTGATCCGTTGGGCTGGATCTCGCTCGTTGTGATTGTATTTAAGGTTGTCCTACAGAGATTATGGCTACGTAAATAAAATTGGGATGATCCACTACCAGAGGACTTAGCGCAACAATGGCGAACAAATCAAGCATCACTCAGCGATCTAAAGCAGGTAGAAATGCCGCGATTTCTAATGACACATCGTGAGGTCACGGATATACAATTACATGGATTTTGTGACGTCTCCGAGAGTGCATATGGCGCGGTAGTGTATATTCGCGTCACGAACTCTATCGGAAGAATAAATACCAGATTAGTAATCTCCAAAACTAAGGTTGCACCGATAAAACAGGTCTCATTGCCAAGGTTAGAGTTATGTGGTGCCGTTTTGTTGAGCAGATTGATGAAGTTCATACGTAATGCGTTAGAAATCGAGAATGTCGAATGTTGGGCGTGGACCGATTCGGAGATAGTTTTGGCATGGTTGTCCGACGTTTCAAGGTGCTGGAAATGCTTCATAGGTAATCGAACGGCTGAGATTCTCGAGATTCTTCCCAGAGTGAGATGGGGTCACGTCATATCAAAGGAAAATCCAGCAGATGTTGCATCCAGAGGAGTGACTCCGAAACAGCTAGTGAATTGCGATCAGTGGTGGAACGGGCCATCCTGGTTATCTAAGCGAATAGAAGAATGGCCAAAGCTTGTGAAAACTAGTTGTACTAAGTTAGAAGAACGCCCCATTTCAATGGCTGCTCAGGTTAAAATAAATCCACCACACTTGCTCCAAGATCTGTTCGTAAGGATCGAATCATTCTCCAAAATAAAACGAATATTGGCAAAAGTTTTGTCCGTTACTAAAATCAATCGATTGTTAGATATTGTTGAACTAGTAAAAAGGGCGGAAAAACTGTGCATAAGATGGGAACAATCTGAAGAATTTGGCGATGAAATACATGACCTTAAACGAGAAAAACGAGTCAATACGAAAAGCAAATTAATTTCATTATGCCCGTTTATAGACCAAGACGGTATCTTACGAGTCGGGGGAAGATTGCATAACTTGCATGCATCATTCGACAAAAAACATCCAGTATTATTGCCAAAGTCACACCTGTTAACCGAAAAAATTATTCGAGAGACACACATTCGGTATTTGCACCCAGGAGCTACGTTACAAATTAGCATCCTGCGGCAAAAATACTGGATTTTTAACTGTCGAAATGCGGTGCGATACCAAATTAATAACTGTGTGGTTTGTCGCAAACAACGAGCGTCTACGTCCCAACAGTTAATGGGAAGCTTGCCGGCTTCAAGAATCACGCCTAGTCGTTCATTTCTGCATACAGGTGTAGATTATGCTGGCCCATTACACCTCAAATCCAGAATCGGAAGAGGTCGCGTACCGATTGTCAAGGGCTACATTTGTCTTTTTATTTGCTTCGCTACGAAGGCTGTTCATATTGAGCTTAGCCACGGCATGTCATCGGAAGCATTTATCGCAGCACTTCGTCGATTCATAGCTCGAAGAGGGGTTCCTACTGAAATAATATCCGACAATGGAACCAACTTTGTGGGAGCTAAAAGACAATTAGGAGAACTATACGATTTATATCAGCAAAATTCGAAAAATTAATCAATTAAAAATTTTCTTTTACAGAATGAAATTCGGTTTAAATTCAGTCCTCCTAGCGGTCCACATTTTGGAGGGCTGTGGGAATCCGGAATAAAGTCCATCAAACACCATCTGAATCGAGTGACAAACGGGGTGGTTATGACTACTTGGGAAATGCACACTTTACTTGTGCAAATTGAAGGTCTCCTTAACTCCAGACCACTGTGTCCTATGAGTGATAACA